>OX442365.1:22795567-23155567 GCA_949357725.1 Hyperoplus immaculatus
GACAAGACTGAAGAAAGGGCAACTAAAGACAATCTGACAAAATGGTTTGATTGTGGCAGGTGGACAGGCGGAACAACAGTGTCAGAAATTATACAAGATGTTTATAATGTAAAATATCACAGGTGAACAGAGGAAAAGGATGAAACATTGATGAATGCTGGTATTCCATTATAACCAGCTCATTTATTTTTTACTTGTTTACTTGCCATGACCGAATCTCTCCCAAGGATAAAATGGTGATTCAAAGGAATTCTTCTTGTCATCGGTTTCAGTTAACAACATATTAGCAAATCCTTTTGTAATAACCTTAATTAATAATAGTGCTTAGAGTTATAATGGAAAGTGTAGTTGATGTAAGTGCTTAAGAAGTTGTTCAGAGTATTGGAAGAAAAACTAATGATGAGATAATGTTAAGGATGGTTCTATAGGAGAAATACACAGACGCAGACAAGGTTTAGTAAAATAAACACCTAAATGGACATTCAACCTTTTATTGATACTAGTATGAAAGGAGACATGTTAAGGAAGCAAAATAGCCAAAAATCGAAAAGATGTACCAGTGTGCTTTAAAAAACTATGTTGTTGTCTGCAATGTCTCGCCTTACGTGTTGATAATCATATAGGATTGTAAGACTTGCAGTTATTTAACCCCGCAATTGCCTTTGTGTTTTCCTGCAGGACTTCCTCACAGACTTGATGATGTCAGAGGTGGATCGCTGCGGGGAGAACGAGCACCTCATCTTCAGAGAGAACACGCTAGCGACAAAGGCCATCGAAGAATACCTTAAGCTGGTGGGGCAGAAGTACCTGCAGGACGCCCTGGGTGAGCACAGCAAAGTTTTTACTTTCTTTACTGTCTCTCTCTCTCTCTCTCTCTCTCTCTCTCTTGCTCTTGTCCTCACATTCACATCTAAACTAATTAATTCACTCAGTGATGGAAAATGCAGAGTCACTAGATGAATAAATGTAGTGGCTTCGGTAAAATTAGACAAACTCCAATGGTGCATTCGAGAGATCTAGTGCATTAGTCCTCTCGTCAAAAGAATCACTTTGACAGCGGGACGACTGAAGCAGCTCATGCGTTCATCACAATTTTTTGTTTTTGTTGTTCCCTGTGGACAACGCAATTCAGACTGTGACAGAAAATCAGTTTATTTTGTCTGTCTTTGACGGGCGTTATTGACTTTCTAAAGCACTTCCAGGATCAGCTTTGCAGAAAAACTTTTTTTTTTTTTTTTTTTTTTTCCACATCTACAATGTTAGTCCAAGGTTAGACGAAGTGTGTGTTTGTCGGTCCGCCGTCCTAGCAATAAGCACTCTGTATGCACTGTGTGCTTTTCTGTGTCCATGATTCAGAAATGTACACGGCGGCAGTTTAATCTCCAAACAGCACACATCCTTCCTGGCACCCATCACACCTTTCTCTGTACCCTGTTTATATTAATAATCTACATGTGTGTTTATGTGGTCCTGACTGTCTCACACCGCCTGTTTGCTTGCGTGTCAGTGTTGATTGAGAGAAATATTGCGAGCTGGTAAATTATGCATCACCGTTTCAGTCTTTAGTTTTTTTATTGTTTAACATCTCGCTCAACTGGTAAAATGAGTGAAAGTGCGACTGGGACAACACAAGGACAGCCACGGGGCTCCCTTTTACAGGCAGTTGAATCATTGAGGTCGTAATAGTAATGGTGTGTCTTTTAACCGAACAAAGGCAACAAAAAAGGACATTATTATTGCCACCATTTTTTTGTCAGTGTAACCTTGTATGGCTTACCCAAATGTTCCAGGTCTGTCCAATTTTAGGATTTTTTTTTTGTTTTTACAGGTCAAACTACAGAGTGATCTGTCTTGAATTTTTTTTATTTATTATTATATAAAAAAGATATAGTCCTGTCCACTATAAACTCAAGGACAGTATCAAACTGTTCCCTGTAGCGTTGGCAACGTATTCTTCCAATGTCCTAGCTCAGCTCAGCAGGACTATGCAACCGTCTCAAATTAGAAACAAACAAAAACAAGCACCGCCACAGTTCCCCTTGTCCCCTGCTGTGTTTGTGTCACAGATTAACTGGGAAATGAATCTACAAAAATACTGCATGTTTCTTAATTTCTTACTCATTGGTATTTTGTTTTGTTTTTTCCTCAGGTGAGTTCATCAAGGCTCTGTACGAGTCAGATGAGAACTGTGAGGTGGATCCGTCCAGGTGTTCGTCAGGTGACCTGCAGGAACACCAGAGTAACCTGAAGATGTGCTGCGAGCTGGCCTTCTGCAAAATCATCAACTCATACTGGTGAATACTGCAATACAGCTTTTATTCTACATCCAGAATTTGCCATACTTAACGTCTATTCTGGTTTTATTACATATGATATAATACAAACTAGAAAGCAGTATTTAGAGAACCAGAATCTTTTCCTGTGTCCTGGAAACAGACTTTCATTCCTAAAGATTTTAATCAACGATACTATTAAAGGGGCTCTTCATTACAGGTAAGCTGTATGCTAGTTAGCAGCAGTTGACACTTATAAAATGCATCTGCTGCTCACTTTTTTAAAGCAACTTAAGAATACACTAAAGAGCTAACATTTATAGAGTCAACATTTATCAAGAAACTCACTCCTACCTACAGCAAAGTGTGGGAGTGAGGTTTAAGAGCAGCTCTCGGGGGTAAAAGGATTAAAACCGTTTAGTGTGTAGAATCTTCAGTATTTTCAATTGCCATTAACATTTGACATCTGTTTAAAATGTAGAGAGGGGGAAAAATTGCTCGAATGGAAAACAAAAGTAACTGCAGTTGCAAAAGAAATTCTGAATAATATAAATGTAGATCCACATTGATATTTAGTAAAGACAATAAAAATGTATCGGAAGCGATTGCACTCATATCAGTGCCAGTATTATTCTTGTTGTTAGCAGCCCTGACAAGTGCAGGAAGAACTGGTGTAACATTGTATGAAATGTTTAAATCAAATGCAAATAATATGCTAAAACGACCCTGTTCTGAATTATGCATAATGCTACCGCTAACGTTATGATTCATCCTGGACAGTTTTTCATCTCAGAGGAGATGTGCTTGCCTCTTTTCTTTCTGTGTAGCAGTCTTCTAGATCTACTCTTAGCCAACTTAAAAGGCTCCTGACACTCAGTTAACTATATGGGCATTTTAAAACGCGTCAAATTTGCTCAATATCTTTTTGTACTCCATTTTCAGAGGACGAGTAAAGTGAGAAAATCTTTCACTCTAAGCCCAGAGCGCCTGAGTGAACAAATCATCTGGGGACGTGGGACAAAAATTGACAACTACTGTGACCCACTTTTGCATACTTACTGTAAATGCCCATGTCTATTCGTCTCTATTCTCTCACACAAAAATAACTTCTGTCCTGTCTCTCTTATTCTCAACAGTGTCTTTCCACGAGAACTGAAGGAAGTTTTTGCGTCATGGCGACAGGAATGCAGTAACCGGGGTCGACCGGACATCAGCGAGCGTTTGATCAGCGCGTCCTTGTTCCTGCGCTTTCTCTGTCCGGCCATCATGTCCCCGTCGCTTTTCAACCTGATGCAGGAGTATCCCGACGACCGCACAGCACGCACGCTCACGCTCATCGCTAAAGTCACACAGAACCTGGCAAACTTCACCAAGTAAGTGTGTGTTTGGGTCAAAAGAACATGTAACCTTAACCAACTACTTGGCAGAGAACTGTGGAACTTTTATACTTTATTACTAGATTTTCAGTGTACATACAGATACATGTACGTAACACAACTACAAAAGGATAACAGAAATTAAATAAAAATAGCATTTAAAAAAAATTGGAAACACAGAAAGACATTGAAAACCTTCTCTTATGGGGCATAAGCCAACATTTATACAAATACAACAAAAGAAGGCCATTATTGATAGGTAAGACAAAAAAGGTTTGTGGAACTTTCTGAAGTGACATTTTGAATGACTTCTTGTCCCCCATTTTCCCTTTCCTTTCTCCTTTTCTTTCAGATTTGGTAACAAAGAAGAGTACATGTCCTTCATGAACGGGTTCCTGGAGCACGAGTGGACCAACATGCAGCGTTTCCTGCTGGAAATCTCGAACCCGGAGACGATCTCTAACACGGCAGGCTTCGAGGGCTACATCGACCTGGGCAGGGAACTCTCCACCCTGCACTCCCTCCTCTCTGAGGTGGTGTCCCAGATGGATCAGGTACTGGAGATAGCGCAGTGTGTTAGCTTTCATCTGGAGTTTTACTCACTGTCTCATTTAGCTTAATTAGTCATTTAGTTTCACTACCTCATGCCCTAAAGTGTACAAAAACATTTAAATGTAGCCCCCCTTTCTTCCGATTATTCACGTTTTTGCAGATGTGAAGTGGAAATTTTCTTTTCTTTTCTACATCTACAAACTTGCCCTTAAAAACCTTCTGTAGCCAACCATATGGATTTGATGGATACCAGTTTTTCCAATTAAACTATATTGCTTCTTCATTCCTAAAAAAGCCATTTGGAATCACATATACGTAGCAGTTGTTGATCCTTCACAAATTATACAAATAATTGTAATGCATTAGTTTCTACCAAGAGTATATAGAGATAGAGATACAGATTTATATTCATAGATAGATATTTTGTTGCATTAAGTATAGGATGGTTACAGAAGAACCAAAAGTCTTCAGTGTATCATCACAACCTTCTGGATTTGAATCATGCTTAGACTACATTAGGATGTTTATCATACATCAATCAATAATTTATTATTGCATTACATAAACAGTGCGCCAGGGGAGAATGCCGGGAAGCCTCAGAGGCCGGGTGAGGCATATTAATGGATTTACAAGGACACTTACATTAGCCCTGCTAGCAGATGGGAAGCTGGTAATAATTAGATAAATGCCAGAATCACGGTGTTTTTTTTTTTTGCTTTCAATAATTAATAAATCACAGAGGATCTAGTTGAGACTTCAGTCCATCAGATTTTCCTGCCTATTTCATTATTTAGTATGTTTTTCAGAATAAAAAAGTCGATTGCATGGCACACAGAAGATAACAAAAATATAAAATAAAATATGCAAATATATTCAACACAAAAGCACGTAAATTAAATCTCAATTATTGTCCTAACTGAAGTGGTTCCTGAGTAATAATTAATTTGGCTTAAAAACGTAATTGTGTCTCCCAGACGGCAGCCTCCAAGCTGGGTCCTCTGCCCAGGATCCTGAGGGAGGTGAACAGCGCTCTGTCCAACCCGTCTAGTTTCGTGATGACACACGGACAGTCTACGGAGCACATGGGCTCTCCTCCCGCTGAGGCCAGCTGCAGCATCTCCACCGGCCTGCAGAAGATGGTCATAGACAATGACCTTTCAGGGTAAGAAAAAATATTTAAGATTTCATCTAGTACGCGCTCACACAAGTATATTCATGTATGCAGATGAAAGTGTTTTGTATTTCAATGTTGAATCATTGTAGTCTGACAGTAAACAGGCAGCTAATGTTTATACTTGTGCTAAAGCTGCTGGCCTGGATATCAGCTCCGATGGCTATATTTGTGCATACTATAAATATATGGTAAATAATACATTTAATCTCTGTGGTTCTGCTGCTCCTTCTGTATATTTAAAAAGCCTCTCTTAAGTCTTTGAAGTGAAGTAAATATAAATGACTCCACATCCAAAATATCAGTCCTCATCATCATGCTATAAAGGAAGACTGTGTGTGTGTGTGTGTGTGTGTGTGTCTGTCTGTCTGTCTGTGTCTGTGTCCGTGTGTCTGTCTGTCCTTAGAACATCTTTCCAACCATCAACCCTATCGCCTTCACACTTGATGGGTGTCTTGCTGAGGACCCAAGGGTGTTGAGTGCTGAGTGTGAAGTTGTTTAGGATCAGCGGTTCTCTAGAAAACTGCGAAAACCCACTACCGTAGCGTGAATAGAAAAACCTGTCAAAAAGGGATATCATGCTCCAGTCCACTCTGATATGAACTTGGCACTTTTGAAAAAGTTCACCAGTTTGCTGAAGTTACTATAAATCCCATTGCCGATTGAAAAAATTGACGCGTTTGTCTTCTGCAATTTGCACACAAATGTGTTTTTGTCAAGAACTTATTCCTAGGTCATTGTGCCTTCATAAAGTGCCTTTGAGCTCAGAGCTATTGCCTCATGTTTTACCTACGGGAGCAGCCAGCTTTCAATATATTTGATTACAGGTCGGGTCTGGAAGTCATTTAGGGATGGGCGGCTAATTACGGTACACGTCAATTTGGTGGTAACACATTCAGCTCAAAAGCGGCAAAAAATCCCTCTCCAGCTCCTAGATTGTAAGGCCAACACTAAAACCATGCATTCGGCTAGAGTGTGTCCTCACATGACCAGTTGGGCTAAGTAATAATGTTTGTCAGCTGAGGTGAGACACAGCGAGAGTGTCACCTCTGCGTGTTTACATCAGCCCGATGAAACCTCATTTTCTCTCTCACGGATGAATACACACTCGGACGGCAACCTTATCTGGCTTATCTGCTGTCCTCTCTCTAACTCCCTGGCAGAACAGTAGCAAGGTGACACTTAGAAAGATTAACAGGAGGCCACAGGGACCAAGATGAGGAGAGATATATGATTAATGGAGACAAACTGTCCCTCATAAATAGCAGTAAACACAAGAGCATAAACAGAGGCCGTCAGATGAGATCATATTGTCCTGTAAGATGAGACAACAGGAGAAGTCAAAGGCAGCGGTTATCGCTATGCTAATCAGGGATCAAGTGAACAAATTAAAGGTGGAGTTAGTGATTTTGGATAATGCTTATTGACAAAATCACTTTTGTTTAAATCAATGAATGTCGTCTCACAATCAGATACCTGGACGTACTGTGTGTGAGCTGAAAAAAATCCAATGTTAATACTCTCCTAGGCTCTGTAAACGGGCATGTTGCTAGCTACGCTGAGCCCCTGTTGTTTACATACCCATTTACAGAGCCTTGGCTGTGTATTAACACTGCATTTGTTCTAGCACAAACACAGTTCAGGCGGGTAGCGGATCCTGAGGAGATATTCACTCATTTTGAGAAAAAGTGATAACAAGCGTTCTCCAGAATCGCAGACTGCACCTTCAAGGGATGGCCCTATACGACCCTATGTCAGAGCCCACCCTCTTTACTTTATCAAACTAAATGTTTGCTCATACATTGATTTATTCTTGTGTATATGTGGTGCATTCTTATGAGCAAGCTGTGAGTCTGCAACAGTGTTCGGATGAGTTCTCAATTCTCACCTAATTGCTTCTCATCCACAAAACCAATGACTTGAAAAGTAGAAGAAAGAAAAAAGACAGTGCCAAGCCTGAGGAAGGGATGAAATTGAGCGGAATGGAGAGAAGAGAAAGAAATTTAGTGGCGAAGGGTAATGGAACAGAGGGAGAAGGACACAGAAAAGAGGGAGGAGATGAGCGTGATGTGAATGATGGAGATTATTGGAAGATAAATCACGTCTGTCAAGGTAATCGTCTTTTGGCAATAACGCCTCTGGATGCAGGCAGGGAGAGAGGGATGGTGAGGGGACGAGGGACCAAACAGATGAGCGCAGAGGCCACACACATATCGACAAAATGTATCCATGACTGTGTTTAGTAGTTTTTTATTTCCAAATCTAAAAATAGTTTTTTGTCCCTGTTTGACAGAAGAACATTTAAATGGAAAGTGAAATTCACATACAATAAAATAGGTTTTGCTGCTATGGCCTTACTTGATCGGATGACCACTACATTATAGTGGCTGATATTAACTGATGCAAGCTGCATTAGGAAAGTTACTGATTCAGTTTGTTCTCTTAATTAGCTAAGCATTTTAATTAAAAGCTTAATTAGTGTTTTGCTAAATAGTTGGAGGTGTTGCTGCTTCAGCCTTATTTCTGGCTAATGCTAGGAAAGGCTACACAATTTCAACAAATGCAGTTGATAGAACGCTGATGCAAATACTACTGTTACAATAGCTAAGCTTAGCATTTTGAGCTCAATGTTAAAATAACTGCAGTATAGCCTAAGAGGAGTATAGCATTTAGAAGTGGCTGTTGTTGATCAAAGGTTAGTTAGGCTTTAGGTTTCACTAAGGTTCCACTTCAGGTTGTTTCTAGGGTGAGAAGGCCTCTTATTGGTAATTTTATAAATAATTATTAGTTTGTTATATTTTGATCCAGTGACATGTTTAGTGTCATATGTTGGTACAAGTTGTTATGGCTGCCTATTTGGGGATCCCATCTCAATGAGCCTTTCCTGGTTGAATAAATTGGTAAACAAAAATACTGTGGGCCCATTGCTCAAGGTAATCATTTAATTTGTGACTGATCTTAAAAGTTTTAAAAATGTTCCGATATTTACTTTAGATCATTTCTGTCTCTTTCAGATTGGTTGACTTCACCAGGTTACCCTCCCCAACCCCGGAAAACAAGGACCTATTCTTTGTGACGAGGAGCTCAGGGATCCAGCCTTCTCCAGCGCGCAGCTCTAGCTACTCTGAGACCAACGAGCCTGACCTGGGCATGTCCAACGGCAGCAAGAGCCTGTCCATGGTAGATCTGCAGGACCCCCGCAGTATGGAGGGCGCTGGCCTGGGTCAGGGCTCCACAGACGGCCTGAGTGAAGTCTCCACCCCTGGGGTTGGCTGGTCATCTCGAGTCCCACAGGGCAACAACATCCCTGGAGGTCCCACCCTGAGGAGGCCAGGCCAGACCCCCACCAGCATGGGCACAGAAACCCCCCCAGGCCGACCTGCCCAGCTTCTAGCCCCGCTGTCCTTTCAGAACCCAGTTTACCAGATGGCCGCATGTCTGCCCGTGTCCCCTCGCGGTATGAACGACTCGGGCTCAGAATGCCACAGCTCTGTCAGTTCCCATAGCAACAACGAGGACGGTCCGGCAGGAGGTAAACACAGCAGCTTTTTGAACCACGGAGGAGGAGGAGGGGGAGGAGGGAGCAGCGGGGATGAGTACACCAGGCGTTCAGGGGAGTATAACCGCCGGCAACTGTCGCTCACGGAAACACCGCACCAGCCCACCGTCCCCAGACAGAACAGCGCCGGCCCACAGCGGAGGATAGACCAACCTCCACCGCCTCAAAGCATCACACGGGGACGCACGCCCCCAAACCTCCTCAGCAGTGGACCTTACCCCCGCCCCTCCTCTGGTAACATGATGACATCATCCCCCGACTGGCCCGGCAACGGCGCCCGGTTACGGCAGCAGTCCTCGTCGTCCAAAGGCGACAGTCCAGAGACCAAGCACAGGGCTCAGCACAAACAGGTACGAGACTTAATATAGTGATACTATACAAGATTTTTTATTTTGATTTTGATTTTTTGTTTTTTACCTCACTCTCCGGCTCAAGAAAAGGTGACAGAAACCGTTCCTTAACTGTGCGTGAATTCTTGATAAAGAAATGGGCAAAAGTCCCCTCTGCTGACAGTCAAAAGACAAACTTTACTTGAGTGAGGTAAAAAGCTAAACAGTAAAATTGGAACTCATCCTTTAACTTGTAGTAACTTTGGATGACATTCAAACTTCATATCCTTTAACCAATTTAAACAAACAATCTTAAATCTGCCAAACTCTACCTGTAACTGTTTTAATTAGGCTATATTGTACTTTCACCCATTTCATTTTAATTGCTGCCACTCTTGACCACTGTGTAAATGTTTCATTGTTGTTTTTCCTTTGAATTTGTTTGAACTCGACGTCATGGTAAATGAGGGTCACCCCTCAATTGGTCTCTCGAGGATAAATAAAAGTTAAATGAAATTAAGGCATTACACAAGGCAGACCCACTATAGCTGTCTATGTAATCATCTGAAATTAGCTATAGAAAATGTTCCCATTACAAAACGCCCATTCATCTGATAGCCGGTTGAAAAAGGGCCGCGTGGGTGGACTCTGCAGCACAGACCCTCTGCACATTGTGCCCGAATGAATGTGTAATAATAGTAATTTGCATATATCAGCTCATCACTTCACTACTGTTTTACTGGTCAAGTTTAATGGGGCTGAGAATGAGGGTGGTGAAGGCATGATTAGCATCTCATTACTTAGCGATATATGGGCTCACCAGGCAACAGAAATGGATACAAACGGATATAGTGTATCGCTGGGTCAATGCATTGATACGGAAAGTGTGTCGGTGCGTGGTAACAGTGGGAGCTTTCCATTTAAAAATCGGTACTTTGGGTGTGTCAGACATCGCTGGTATGTCTGTGTTCATTATTGGCAGGATTATAGACTGTAATTAAAACCACTAATCAATAGGTTGCCCTTGGTTACTGGCTGAAGGGAGAAGGGCATCTGCATATTATGTACCATGATGCCTTGCTCTTCTCTCAATGGAGTAGTCTACAGGAATGCCGTTAGATTGACTGACTCACTGAGAGAACCGAACCCTAATTTAATATGTATGTCAGGGGAATTAAGCACGCACATTTATTCTTAGTAGTTGAAGCAGCAAAGCTTCAAAAGTCCAGGATTCCCCAAGCCACTATTTGTAATTTTTTATGACATATTTATAATTCAAATTATGATTTTTTTCTGTATATATTTATTTTGCAATGCTGGTCAGCCGCTCCACCACCTTGGTCCAGGTTGTAATATCACCAGGAGGTTAAATTCTTAAACTTTCTGGGGAAATGTCTGGACATTTACTACATGAATTGGTTGACATTCTGTACAGACATTGGTTTTGATTGAAATGTCTTGACAACTGCATGATGGATGCCATGAAGTTTTGCACAAACATATCCCTCAGGATGGGCTGTTCTAGTGCCATCATCGGGTCAAAATTGCAGTTTGTCAATTTTTTTTTGTGTTTTTGACCAAATGACTGCAAACCTACATAAGTTCACATCAACCTGAGATTTTCTTTGTGTTTACTGCTAGGTCATTTCGGCCAATATTAATATTACACATGATTCAGGAAAGCCAGGAGGGAAGGTTGTCTTTTGTTTTTACTAAAACTGAGGGATGCTAAAGTCACACGTTTCAATTCTACATTGCTGCCAATAATGTAATTTTTCAATTTTCAATCTAATAAAAGCCAATAACGTAGTAACTTGCCAAGAATGTAATAACATTAACCGAAAGAGATATTATGTCAGTTATTGGTTCAGAAATGTATTATGTTATTGGCAAGTTAATACATTATCGGCTTTTACGACATTAAAAATGTGAACTTATTACAGTATTGGTGCTTATAACATTACTGGCTGCTACATACATAGTGGCTTTAATTTGAGTTTCCTTGCCAGTGTACCGTAGTTGAATTTTTTGGGTGATACACTATATTGCCAAAAGTATTGGTTCACCTTACTTGACTCGCATATGAACTTAAGTGTGTTTATGGGACTTTTTGACCATTCTTCAAGAAATGCACTTCTTGAAGAATGGTCAGAAATTCCCATAAACACACTCCTAAACCTTGTGGCCTTCCCAGAAGAGTTGAAGCTGTTATGGCTGTAAAAGGTGGACCCTATGGATTAAGAATGGGATGTCACTTAAATTCATATGCGAGTCAAGGCAGGTGAGCCAATACTTTTGGCAATATAGTGTATACACAAGATAAAATAATTTGTTTTCTTTATTAAAACAGCTCTATCTTGATTATACATTCATGTAGCTTTTAATATAAATCAAATTATAGATATATTTTTTTAATTGGCAGATATTCAAATACAGATATTTGAGCCTTTTCAAAATGCCCTCAATGATAATGGAGTGTGATGGACTATAAAAACATCCTGCATTTCCCCTCATCCTGCATAACAGCCCAAGGCCATTTTCTACTTATCTGTCCATCACATGACTGACATATGGGAACACACACACATACACACACAAACACCATAACTGCTTTGATGCATAATCTGCCTGGAGGCTGATTTGTATTTCACTCATTTAATTTTCCAGTATTTACACACCGTGCTGTTGGTACGACACTGTAGATGTACACACACGCACACATGTTTAACTCGGTGCTTTGAGGTGTGTGCTCTGGTGGCGGTGTGTGCGTGAGCCTGAAAAACAGGAGTATGTATCCATTCCACCCGCTGCTTTGAATCCAGATGAGTTGGTGCATTTCAAGCTTATTTCTGTTGTTTCTGTGCTGTTATTGCAACCTTCCCTCCCTCCTCCCCCTTTCCCCGCCCTCCCCCTCTCCCCAACCCTGTCACTTGCACTTAGCTCATCTGTGTGCGTGTGTGTGTGTGTTGTGTGTTGGTTTTCACTAGGCCCCCTCCCCAGTGAACCCCAGTGCGCTGGACCGCACAGCAGCCTGGCTAATGCATATGAATGTGCAGTTTTTAGACCATGAGGGAATGGACCCCGAGTCACTGAGAAACAGAGAGGATCTGACTCTAGTGGAGAAGGTAACCTTGCCCCCTCATCCGACCTTTGACCTTTACCAACCCCACCCAACGCCACACCCCGCACGCCCCTCTCTCACAAACCACCTCAACCTTCAGCCCTGACACTCCCACTTAACCCTCCTTCCTTTCTATACCTCACTCTCATTAGTTCCCACATTCACCTCCCTTCTTTAAAGCACCCCTTCTACACTAAATAACCTGCTGTATTTATTACAGACAAATGCCCTTTCCTTTCCTAAGCCTGAGGTCCTTTTGACATTCCCAAATTGCCACTTAAAGATGGAGTCAGCCAGTCTGGAGAATGCCTGTTGTAAAAATAACTTTTTTTCAAAATCAGTGAATAATCATGATCATGTCCGGATTGTGTGTGCGTCTACGCTAGAAAAAGAAATATGGTGTCAATACAAAACCTAGACTCTGTAAACGGGTATGTAAACAAAGGAGGCCACTGTAGATAGCAACATGCCTGTTTACAGAGCCTAGGCATATTGCCACTTAAAGTCATCATATGCGCATTTATAACATAAAACATAGATAAATAGGATAAATGTTGCATCAGTCTAGCTTTGCATGTGAGCCCATGATGCCTCAACCTCTCAATTTCTCTCAAACAAGAAAGTCTTGGCAATAGCCAGAACGAAGTGATAACGTCAAAGTAAATGTGAGGGTAAATATAGCAGGAAAAAATATCTGTTGTATGTTCTAACAAATATTGAATATCAGGACATTGCTTTCAGATGACTTGGCTAACAATACACTTCTTGTCTCAAGAAATAATGTCTTTATTGTATTGTAAAAACCAAAGAAGTTGATGTGAATCAAGTCAAAAACTCGTAAAGAAAATGAGTTATAGTTTCTGGACATTGAGTGTGCAGTAAGACTTGGACTCCAACAATGTAGGATTATAGTCATTTTAACCTTCTTGTCCCTCCACCTGGAAAAACTCCTCATAACCTTGCAACCTTCCTCCCTTTTTCTAACCATCCTTGGAATGAAGTAAACAGCCCAAAGCAGGTGTGTGTGTGTGTGTGTGTGTGTATATGTGTGAGCGCGTGTGTGTGCGTATGTATGCACATGCCGTACATCCACACAGACACGTTGGAGCTTGTGTGTGGCGCTTTGCATTTCAGTGAGAGATAAAGACACAAAAACACCTTTTTCTTTTTCTCTGTTTCCTCTGCCTGTGTTGCTGCTTCTCTTCTACAACCGTTCAACCTCGCTTCGCTTCCGTGCTTTGATTGGCTGCCACAATTCTCTCCCACCTTTTTTTTCTTTTTTTTCTCTTCCATAATGAATACAAACCTGTCATCCTAACATAGCTCACACTTTATGGAAGCCAGCAGCCCAGGCGCGGAGAGCAACCAAAGAAGGCAATGACTTCAGTCTTAACAAAGCAGCCACAGCCACCTTAAAAATAGCAGAGCAGGATCGGAAAACAGTACATCTTCCACACTAGCTTAGACACAGGCTGCAGCAAATGGTCCATACACTTTTAACAATACAGCAGCCCCTACTGTTGCAACGTTAAGCTTTCACACTCTGCATGTACTGTGTATATTCAGTGATCTATGGAGAATTAGGGCATGCATTCATCTTGTTAGGAGGACGTAAAATAGAGATTCCAAAAAATCAAGTAGCTAATTTGGATAGTACCATAAAAATAAGTTAATATTTGCAAGTTTAATTTAGAAAACAAATGCTATTTGCTAATTTTCCAGATGACTACCTCAGAATATGCAAGAGGCAGTATTTCATCGCATAGACTATGGGTTACTAAGTAAGGTAGAAAGTTTTTGCTGGGCAATTTTGCTCTTTATGTCTAATTCTGCAAGAAGCAGAAGATGAATGTTACTGTTATATCTGTGAGGGATGTATTTGATACTTTATTGCAAGATAATAAATATTTCCAATTGCTTACAGTGCTTAATTGTGTTTTGAAAATAGGAAAATAAAACCCTATTGAAAAACTGTCATATACATAATTAGATATAATTAGATGAAATCAATCAATCAATCAACCAACCTTTATTTAGTTCTCGGAGGTACAATTGAGGGTAAGCCTTCATTTTCAATGAGATATTAAAAGGAAATAAATAAATAACTTGTCTAATGCCATTACCAAAAAAAAGACAAACATCCTTCATTTTATACTTCAGCTGTGTTACAGTAATTTCAATTAATAAAAATAATCACCAAGAAATCATCATATTATGTAATTCCTATATGTGTCAGACAAGCAATTTTTTACTTATTAATCGTGGACCTCATAATCAAAATAATTTGCTTCATCAGCTGCAATATGTTTGTATCCATAAAAAATTGGATTGAAAGAGAATTCTTTATAAACATTGGTCCATTTCTAAAGTTTTTTGAGGCCAAAAGTTACACATTTGGGATTAACTGCTTGCTTAATTTTGAAATACATGCAGATCAAGTAATTTATAATCCCAGTAGGCTTTAGTTTTAGAGGGGATAAATAAGATTGTATAAAATAAGGATGCAAACTCTCTCCAATATTTTGAATTTGATGTTTTATGGATTGGGTAATCATACATTTTTTAATTCAAAACTTCTCATTTTCCAGTCCTTCGGGGTCTGAGTTTCATTTTGACTTTAATTGTGTTAAAGATATGAGTTCCTTGTCGGTTAGGTTGTAAATATCGTCTGTCATCGGATGTAACATGAGGTCAGCAGATGCAGAGGTGCATCCGTTCATCTTTATCAAATGTATTCTTAGGTGGTTGATTTTGAAACGCATAATTATCAAAGAACAGTAACAAAGGAAAAAGTTGAAATGTTAGCTCTCTTTTATGTCCACAATCGTCAGGACAGACAGTTATGGCCACAGATGATTTTTAATACTCACATCTCTTTTCTGTCAGCGACAAATATACACAAATACTCATATTATACACAAACATTAATGACATATTTTATATATTGTCAAAATGAACGATTCAACATCACAGGTTCAATGCAGCTGTCAAATAAAGAGGGAAAATAGGACATCTGATCAATTCTGAGTTTTTATTATTATGGGTTTTTTTCAGACAATGGATGAGAGAAAAGATTTTCAATAGTTTGATTTCCTTTTTAAACTGACCTCTGTCCTGTGTTTCAGACAGATAGATGTAGAGGATGAAGGTCAGAGGAGGGCAGGTCAGCTTTTAGGTTAAATCCATTTTAAACCAGTTTAAGTCAACATTGTAAACTTTCAACAAATGAAGTTTGTTCATTTATTTTACTTCATTTGAGAATACAAAATATATTATGAAGCCTGTATGAGGCCAAATTTTTCTGAGGGTTCAAATTAACGTTGTTATTAACAATGTTATCTACAGCATTTCGGTTTTTTTGTTAAGTAAGTTTTACTGTTGACTTTAATAAGAAAAACGTTTCTCAAGGGGCCAAATATTCTGAAGACCGGCTTTTTACCTACCACTGGTGAGGTAGAAGACATCAGGGGTACAAAGTGAAAATACTATTGACTGGCAGGACAAAGGCAGATACAGATACAGCACATGTCACTCATTCTCAAGGGAACCAGTGACAAGAGCTGACGGATATTAAAGATGGAGAGAACAGTGGAGAAAAAGGCTAGAGGAGCAGATAAGATCAATCTGTTGAAGATCACTGGTCCTCCTGGGAAGAGGGGGAGGGATGTCCCAGTGATAGGCAGGAGAGTGACGTGTGGAAATCAGTAGAAGGTGACCGGACAGATCATCCATGTGTTATGACAAAATTCCTGCGAAACTAATGATATTCCCATGTTAAAAATCAAAACCTGCTTAACGTAAGCATGTTAGCTTACCTTAGCATTTAGCTCAAAGCACAGGTGTGACTCACAGAGCTGCTAGCCTGGCTGTAGATTCCTCTTGATTCCTAAACTGTAATTTCATTGTTACTGGTCAGACAGTGATACGCTGACTGACCACGGTATCCCTCACTGTTTTTCATTGTGTTGTCTTATATCCCATAGAGAATTGATTCCTCTACCCTCCCCCCCTCTCCTTAACCTGAAGAAAACTCTTTCAAAGCCGCTAAGGGCCAGAGAGAGGTCAGGGACAGATTTTAGGGCTTATTACACACGTTGCACTTCAGTCCACTTCACTAGCTGCATCCATCCATCCATCCCTCTTCACCTCATCTTTGTCTTTACCAATCTTCCTTTTCTTTTCTGTTTCTCTGTTGTTGTTGCTGTTAGTTTATTTTTTGGTTTCATAGATAAACCAGTCTGACAGCGCAGACGGCTTCATGCTTTTATTGAATTGATGAGAGATTCTCTGTGTTAGTATGAGTGTTTGAAAAGAAAAAGGATCATTTTATTTCAAACAAAAAAAAGCCAAAGGATTTGATTGTTTTTTTATGGCAACTATATGGGTCTAGTTTTAAAGGGGCAGTGTGTACAGGGAATTGCTGTTTTTCAGAACAGACTTGTTAGAAATGGATTAGAATAATTTACGCTGCCATGTTGCACCAACATGTTTCTAAAGTAGCACAGAACTGACAAACTTAACAGCCTTACGCGTTTTATTATATACTGGGTGTTCGCCAGAAATGCCTCTTTTGGAAGAAGTACTATAGAATAAACTACATCTTCACTTCATCACTTGATATTGTGGGAAGACTTGTGACAGGGGTGGATGATGATGATGTTACTACCTTATTGTCCTTGAAGGCCACCGTAGCTTTTACACACTGTACCTTTAAAGTGCACTAATAAAAATGTCTTGTTAATGAAGCATGTGATTCCCTGAAAGAGGGCGGTTTATCTTTCCTAGATACAAATTATACACCGAGGAACAACAGGACATAAACTCAGGCCTAATTAAGATACGTCTTATTTTATCCTCATAATTTATGCTAATGAAGTAGAGACCTTGCTGATAGGGTCACGGGTGACGACGGCAATGATAACGGAGAGGATAATGAAAAGTGTCCTCATGTCCTGTGCTTGTTTGCTCAGTACCAGCAGGAGATCTCAGTGCTGCAGGAGAAGCTGCGTGCGTCAGTACAGAAGCTAGAGGAGTACGAGGCTCGTCTGAAGGGCCAGGACGAACAAGCCCAGAAGGTTCTGATGGAATACCAGGCCAGGCTAGAGGAGTCAGAGGAACGACTCAGGAGACAGCAAGACGACAAGGATCTACAGATGAAGGGCATCATCAGCAGGTAGGAGCTTTGGTGCATCTGTCCTGTGTCTTAAAGCCATTAGAAACCTGGGTAACACTTTACAACATTATAGTAACTACTACATAGATATGCATTACCTACTGCATAGGTTTATTTATTCTTTTTCTAACTACTATAGTTATGCATTATCTACTATAATATATATTGTTTTAAGTTAGTTTCTACTACATAGTTTTTTTTTTTAGTTTAGAGTCTAAACTACTTACTATCGTGCAACTAACTACCCAAATTACATAGTTATAAGGATTCTGTGAATTTGGGTTTACAAGGACTTTAACATCTTTGTCCTGTTGTTGTTACTGTTTCCAGGTTAATGTCGGTAGAAGAGGAGTTGAAGAAGGATCACTCGGACATGCAGGCGGTGGTGGACTCTAAACAGAAGATCATTGATGCACAGGTCAGTTTACAACACACCAGTCATAGAACATATCCAGCGCCCACTTTGCATTTCGCATATGATGTTGTTGATACTTCTCGTCTGTGTGTTTCAAAGTTTGTATGTGCCGCCACTTGCGTCCTCTGCTTGAGGAAACAGAGGGTCCCTGAAATACAAAGAGATGTTTAATTCATAGCCTCCTCAGCTCTAAGCCTGGCTGAGCCCAATTCCTCCGCTTACTCCCACTCGCCCTCCCTCGATTTTAAAACATACATTTACAAATTTCTCATCTTGTTTCCAGTCAACATTTAGCTCATATAAAAACTGTGTTCAGAATCCTTCTAAGCAAATGAAAAAGTAAATTTCTACTGATATGTTATTGACATATACAGTATCTCACAAAAGTGAGTACACCCCTCACATTTCTTCAAATATTTCATTATATCTTTTCATGGGACAACACTGAATAAATGACACTTTGATACAACGTAAAGTAGCGTGTGTACAGCTTATATAACAGTGTAAATTTACTGTCCCCTCAAAATAACTCGACACACAGACATTAATGTCTAAACTGCCGGTTACAAAAGTGAGTACACCCCTGAGTTAAAATGTCCAAATTGGGCCCAAAGTGTCAATATTTTGTGTGGCCACCATTATTTTCCAGCACTACCTTAACCCCCATGGGCATGGAGTTCACCAGAGCTTCACAGGTTGCCACTGGAATCCTCTTCCCCTCATTCATGACAACATCACGGAGCTGGTGGATACTGGAGACCTTGCGCTCCTCCATCTCCTGTTTTAAGAAGCCCCAAAGATGCTCAATAGGGTTTAGGTTTGGGGACATGCTTGGCCAGTCCATAACCTTTACCCTCAGCTTCTTTAGCAAGCCAGTGGTCGTTAGGAGGTGTGTTTGGGGTCGTTATCATGCTGCAATACTGCCCTGCGGCCCAGTTTACGAAGGGAGGGGATCATGTTCTGCTTCAGTATGGCACAGTACATGTTGGTATTCAATGAACTGTAGATCCCCAGTGCTGGCAGCACTTATGCAGCCCCAGACCATGACACTCCAACCACCATGCTTGACTATAGGCAATACACACTTGTCTTTGTACTCCTCACCTGTTTGCTACCACACACTCTTAACACTATCTGAACCAAATAAATGTGTCTTGGTCTCATCAGACCACAGGACATGGTTGCAGTCATCCATGTCCGTAGTCTGCTTGTCTTCAGCAAACTGTTTGTGGGCTTTATTTTGCATCATCTTTAGAATAGGCTTCCTTCTCGGACGACAGCCATGCAGACCAGTATGATGCAGAGTGCGGCGTATGGTCTGAGCACTGACAGGTTGACCCCCCACCCCTTCAAGCCCTGCAGCAATGCTGGCAGCACTCATACGTCAATTTTCCAAAGCCAACCTCTTGGTATGACGCTGAAAACGTGCACTCAACCTTCTTAAACTGGGCTGCAGGGCAGTATTGCAACATGATAACGACCCCAAACACACCTCCAAGATGACCAGTGGCTTGCTAAAGAAGCTGAGGGTAAAGGTGATGGACTGGCCAAGCATGTCCCCAGACCTAAACCCTATTGAGCATCTTTGGGGCTTCTTAAAACGGGAGATGGAGGAGCGCAAGGTCTCTAATATCGACCAGCTCCGTGATGTTGTCATGAATGAGTGGAAGAGGATTCCAGTGGGAACCTGTGAAGCTCTGGTGAACTCCATGCCCAAGAGGGTTAAGGTAGTGCTGGAAAATAATGGTGGCCACACAAAATATTGACACTTTGGGCCCAATTTGGAAATTTTTTGTTAGGGGTGTACTCACTTTTGTTGCCTTCAGTTTAGACATTAATGGCTGTGTGTTGAGTTATTTTGAGGCGACAGTAAATTTACACTATAATACAAGCTGTACACTGACTACTTTACATTATATCAAAGTGTCATTTCTTCAGTGTTGTCCCATGGAAAGATATAATGAAATATTTGAAGAAATGTGAGGGGTGTACTCACTTTTGTGAGATACTGTATGTTATACATCTAATGTTGTTGTACATTGGGGAAAATAAAGGGGGAAAATACATTTTAAAAAGTGTTGCTTCAGAGCCCTTAAATGTAAGAAATGGCTAACAATTGTTGTTGTCATAAACGATAAACACAGCTGGAGAGTTTGTTACAGTCACCATGTCTTCAATACCCTGGGGAAACAAGTGTAAAGGATATGCAAGCTAACACACAAACACACATTCAATATGATATGCATCTTGTGAGATTTAAGTCAACTTCAACTTTGGTGCAACATGACATCCACATACCAGTCACGGACATGCAAAGATGAGTAATGTTCTCCTCGCCTAAATTAATGAGACATCGCATCTGCAAACAAGTAAGTGCTTTCCTTCAGTTAAAGAGGCAGAGAGAATGGAAATAAAAATACATCATTATGAAGAGAGGGAGGGGAGCTTGCCTCTGTGGGTCGGCCCAGCCTACATTTTAAATTTTACAGTGTGCCTCAGGGCATAGGAGGAGAATTTTAGGCAGCACATCATTTTGTGGAATTCAACAATTTTCTCCAGTTTATGTATTTCTTAGTTACAAACAGGAAATGTGCGAGCGGCATATGAGTCATGTGTAGATGTCTGGGAAACACTTCAAACGCTGCTTTCATCCGAATTCATAAGGAGTTTTGATGTTAAAAATTGAAGAAAAAAGACTCAAGGCAAAATGATTAGTCTGCTCATCATATGCGTGTGTTGTGTATTACTGACAGTTTACTGAGAGATTCTACAACTTTTTACCCTCAATTTTACCATTAGTATTTTGGAGTGAAAGTGTTCTCAATTATCAAACCCCAGCAGCTTCAGGTTCACCTGACAATGCAGCATCACACGCTGCACTATAAATATCTCATGCATCCACTCTACCAGCGCACATCTTTGTAATGGGCGTTTTTTCTTTAGCTAGGAGTTTAAATTCATGTCAAATTATTTCCTCTTCTTTCTGTCACGGCACCGCTGTGACACAGCTAGAACTCCTTACTTTTGAGCTCCCTCCAAACTGACACAGCAAAGGGACTAACATTATTATTTGTATTGTTTGGTAACATTTCTGTGGATAAAGCAACTGGAGTGGAACATGTAGCCTCATATGGCATTTTTGGAGGGTGTTTATAATGTTAATAATGTAATGCACTCCACCTTCTGAAGGTGAGGAGTTGAAATAAGAAATATTGGTGTATCCAAAAAAAAAGGATGATAACAAATAAGGTTTAGTAGTCAGTATAAGAATACGAAAGTGTCGGATTACCATGGTAGCCAAGTAGTTACCGCACATACCATAGAATTGCATTATTGCTGGTTTGATTCCAGCCTTGGACCTTTGATTCATGTCCCTCCTCCTTCTCCAAGTGTTTCCTTTGAAAGTCAAAATACCCAGAAAAGTTATCTTTAAAAAAAAATGAATACACAAGTGTGTGAGGCTCACATCATCTCGACCTGTCTGTAAATACAAAAGCAGGTTTGTTCTGTGTTTTGCAGTACCTGTCTCTAACTGTATTCATGTTTGTGTGTTGCAGGAGAAGCGCATAGCGTCGCTGGATGCGGCCAACGCGCGTCTGATGAGCGCTCTGACCCAGCTGAAGGAGCGCTACAGCCTGCAGACCCGTAACGGCATCTCCCCCACCAACCCCACCAAACTGCAGATCACTGAGAACGGAGAGTTCAGGAACAGCAGCAACTGCTAGACACTCTGGCATGTGGCCCTGAACGCCCGCCTGTGTGTGTACAGATATTCCAGGAGAGGACGTCGTCTTCATGCATGCATGGATGCAATGGATGCATGCCTGTTCTGAAAGACTCATAAGGGTGTGCGTGTGTTTTTAAAGAAGCGTACATTTTGGAAGGCATTTTTGCTTTTGTTTTTGGACACCAGTCCAAAGGGCCAGGAGAGGCGGGACTTCAGCACCAGCTGGCCAGAGCCTGAACTGTACATATGAAACTCTACAGCTGTCCATCAGTCAAACAGTTTGCCAGTGGATGTACGCAGTCGCTGGGACCTTTCAAGACCCTGTCGACGCCTGGGACAAACCACTATATAACCACAACCCTTCAACTCCTCCTCTTTCTCTCTCTCTATCTTTATCCTTCTTTCTCGCGATGACCAAGTGGACCCACTTAACCCCAATACATGCATTGAGGATTATCACTTTAGTTGTCTAGAGAGGATTTACTTTCTAGTGCTTTATTTGAGAGTCATTGTTTATAAAGAACCAAATAGGAGCTTGAAAAGAGATATTTTTTGGTCCAAAAACATTCTTCTTAAAGTCCAGTTCAGTCCTCGGGTGTGTTTCCCCCTTTCCTCTTCATCCCTATATATGGCACTTTGTGAAAAAGCTATTGGTACATGAAACGCCTTAACAAAGGAACACACCTCCACTCAATCTCCTCCCTCCTATTTCTGCAACAAAAAAAAGAAAGAAAGAAAGGCACAAACTTATACTGTGGATTTGTAAAGAATACATAATTAAATAGTTCACACATAAATGTATTATGAACACTAAAGTAAATGAATTCTATGTGATACTATATTAAGGAAATTTTAATATAGATATATATATATATATAGATATATGCATTTCTTTTCTTTTTCTTCTATAAAGTATACACACATATCTATATCTATATTTGATAATCTCAAATATATAAAAGCAGCCCTTTATTTAGGAGTTTTCTTCTCCTTACGATGATGAAAGACTGTAGAGTGTAGCTTGGCTTTAGAGACCACATTGAGCAGTGATCAGCACCGTCGCCTCGGTTACCATTTGAACTATTACTGTATCCACTATACACAAGGACTATCTTCTTCTGGTGCTCTTAAAGACGCAGACCAGGAAAAAAAATACTGATTTTGGTTTGATATCCGAGTCACATGTGTGTGTTTTTGTGTGTGGTCTTCTCACTCTAATAGCACAAGAGCTATCAAGAGACATGTGTTCCGTCACGCTCACTCATACTAAACATTACACTGGACCGGCGAGGCCATTGCAATAATGGCCTCCTTCGTTACGACAATTTCTCTCTCAACTGCTTTGTTTTGTCCGTGGTAATGAAGTATGCTGCACCCAAACTGTGACTTTAGTAAATCTTAGTGGCATCATCTCTCTCCTCCTCCTTTTTCTCCTCTCCCGTCATCCCCCTGTTCTTCTGAATGTGAAGAGGCGTTAACACAAGAGTTCAGTCCTTCCGATCTCTCCTGGCATTGCTCTCATCGCGCCATCTACTCCACCTCAACATCCGTATTTTGTATATTTTTGTATTCATTTTTTTACCCCTGTATACAGTATGTCAAGGCTCTGCATGCTTTCATCCTTGCTCTAGAGCCAATGGTCGCGTTCGTATCACCATTTGTTTTCTTCTGTTGCCAATTGGAAGTTGATGATGTTGATGTTGATGATGAATGGCTTGCTGCAGACATATACAGTGAATATATATATATATATATATATATATATGATAACTGAGTGTATCAGGAGGCTGGACAGCCTGGGAAAGTGTAAATAAAATGCTCACACTATTTTTACCTAATGTTAACAGAGCTTTTTGTAAATGTATCTTGTGCTCAAACTCTGCTGTATCATTATTGATATTTGTAAATACATAAAATAGCTCCAGTCGGTCATCTTGTCCTCATCAGGTAGAACTGTGTACAATTAAATTAACTTGTAAGTGTTCTCCCTGTTAAAAGCTATATGTTTTTTTAGAGAGTGTGTTGTTGCTAGCCATAAAACTGCTGGTACTCCAAGTAGGAGTTTGACTCTTGGGCAGTCATTGGACAATGCCGCCTTGGTTTTTCTGGCCAAGTTGAGTCCAGTCTGGATGAGATTGACAAGCACAATCCTGTATCTCTCATCAGTCTAGCTCTATGCACGTTCAATGGTTGGTGTTTTATAATTATATAATTAGCTTTTCCTTCCTTTTGTTTAGCACCTTGTTTAAGGTGTGCAAAAAGGTGGCCAATTTCAAAACTTGCTGAAAGGGATGTTTAATGAAACTAATTCATAAACCATTAGGCCTACATCAGATAAAACTGAAATATTTAGAATGTTTCCTATTTGACTGAAATAGATAGTACTTTTCCTCCTCATCTTACCATTTTGTCCTAAAAGAATGTTTTACAACTGCACATATTAAAGCGAGACTGTTACTTAAACTACAAGAAAAATACATTTTCCCCGTATAAAAGTTTAATATATAAGCAATTAAACCCACAATTGTTCAATTAAATATTCTCAGAAGCTGCTAGCTAACAGCCTCAATGCTACTTGGTTTATTTTTTACTGTTGCTGGTTGCTAAAATATCAGTTTACATTGGCAAATTTCCAGTAGCCTACATGTTGCTGCATAAGGCACATTGAATATACAGTTCAGTAACATTGTGAATCTTCTCTTCTTGTGCTATTGTTACAGTAGCTTAGCATT
Organism: Hyperoplus immaculatus; assembly: GCA_949357725.1. Lineage (NCBI taxonomy): Eukaryota > Metazoa > Chordata > Actinopteri > Uranoscopiformes > Ammodytidae > Hyperoplus > Hyperoplus immaculatus. The sequence continues at coordinate 22,819,996 of OX442365.1, forward strand.
TTAGCCACATGGTGAATTACTGTTAAGCTAAATGTTAAACAAATGTTTGGAAATAAGCTCAAAAGTCAAAAATGTTGATGCAATGTTACAGCCCCAAAAGAGTAGAAACAGAGTAGCTATTGGTTAGCCAATGTTAGCAACTTTTATATCCACAGCACATTATTGATTCAGTTAACTGACTTTGTGACTCCTTTCCACAGGGGCTATTGGTAAAATAGCTTAGCATCTTTGCTAATTGACTGACTACTGTTTTGCTAAACCGGTTTTACTCAGTCTGGTATGATGAGTAGCTTGTTGTGGTAAAGGTTTGCTAAATGTAACCAAATAACGAATTTAGTTCAGTGGCTATATGTTGCTCCCTTGTATGACATTTTAGACAAATACTAAACGGTTGTTGCTAAATTGTGAACCACTGTTTATAATTTAGCTAAAACAATAGTTTTGAATATCAGTAGAAGCCTTTAGCAGTGCCAGTTATGGTGTCAGCCAAAAGTTACATAATCTCGCTTTAATCTGTACTACACACATTAACAAAACTTTTAAAGCTGTAACATATGCTGCTTCAGTAGGCTTCATATTTTTAAAAAATAGTTACACACTCTGTTTGGTTTGTAGTTTGACTTTTCAGTAATCAGTTGTTTTTTTTCCCGTCATGTTTCTTCCTGAAGCCCCTCCACACAGTTCAGCCAGTCCGACAAAAAGATCGATCAAAATAAATATAAAGCTATAAATAAAGTAAAAGATGTTGTATGTTTTCTATTATCTTGTAGAAAATACTTTTGTAAGTATGTTAAAAGTATAAAGTGTTTGCTGGATTCTGCTTCCTTTGACGACAGTGACAAAACAATAATGTACAGAGGAAATTGTTGAGTGTTGACAAAATGTGGCTGTGCAATTTATGTACATTTGCAACTAGACCTATTAAAGTTTTATTTAGCTATTTTAAAATCTCACCCCTGCTTGCTTGTGTCTGTCTGTATCACTGTTCTGTTCTCTGCCGAGCTGTTGTTATGATGAAATGTAAATTAAGTGCATGCCAGATGAATCACTTGTTCATTAAATACTCAAGCAAGGCCTAGATAGATGACAAGTATGCACAGAGAACATATGCTCACACACTTGAGGTCCAAAAGGCAGAGTGGAGGGTCTGATGGAGGGCTGTGACAGACTGGTTTGAGCAGTGTCTACTTCTCAGGCAGCATGACCTACATACTGCACAATTGTTATTCCCCACAGTGGCCAGGAGAGAGCTTGAAATGGCCTGAACAAAAATGGAGGGAGATTTTGCAGCAAACTGTCTCTCTTAAATGTTCTGATTGTTACACAAAAACACCTCACATTTTACAGTTCAAGGGCAGGAGAAATGCAGCACTCAAGTCTTCAATATTATCATTGTGTTATTATTATCTTACATTATATGACTGAATGGGGTTAGTGGACCTCATTAACAGCAGATCCTCGTGTGTATTTTAAAGATAAGATCCAGTGGTGTTAATTGATCCCTGTGAGCCACACTTATTTCTGTGGCCAAGTGCAAACAGGCATCACCACCCAAGGGAGACAAGGGGCATGCATTCAGGACATCAGGGTTATCAAACAAGCTACTTATCTCGAAATAATGACTCAAAGGCTAGAAGACATAGCCACTTGTTGATTGCGAGATCATGTATTGCTAAATTGCAGAGCAGTCAAGGGCAAGGAACTAGAGTTCTTCTCTAAAACATCTCCTAATAGAAAGGCCACAGAAATCAATGTTGTGTGCTATTTTACAAGCCTAACTATACTTTTGAAACAGGGCCAAACAGATTATTAGAAAACATTTGTAGTTGTTTAATATAACCATATAACAGTCAAGCTCTGCCCAACAGTAGCCTATATAAAGTGATAATAATAAGCTTCTAGTTTGACTTTTCAGTAATGAGTTGGTTTTTATCCCTCAATGTTTCCTCCTCAGTTCAGCCAGTCCGACAAAAGATCGATCAAAATAAATGGTAACACTTTACAATAAGGTACACAAAATTGTAGTAACTATACTACATAGATAATTATGCATTACCTACATAGTTTTTTTTAATAACTACTACATAGATATGCATTACCTGTCCTACAACATAGTACAATCATGTTTTTTTTTTTACGTAGTAGTTACTAAAAAAAACTGTAGCAGCAGGTAATGGATATCTATGTAGTAGTTACTACAATTGTGTAAATGTGAACCTTATTGTAAAGTATTACCAAATAAATATAAAGCTATAAATAAAGTAAAATATGTTGTATGTTTTCTATAATCTTGTAGAAAATACTTTTGTTCAAAGGCAGGAGAAATGCAGCACTCAAGTCTTCAATATTATTATTGTGTTATTATTATTATAGGCTACATTAGATGATTGAATGGGGTAGTGGACCTCATTAACAGCAGATCCTCTTGTGTATTTTACAGATTAGATCCCGTGGTGTTAATTGATCCCTGTGAGCCACACTTGTTTCTTTAGCTAAGTGCAAACAGGCATCCCCACCAGACAAGGGGCATGCATTCATGACATCAGGGTTATCAAGCAAGCTACTAGTCTTGAAATCATAGGCGTAGTCTAGATTTAGGGGGGGACGCAGGGTACGTGTCCCCCCCAATAATAAGAAGAGATATATTTGTCCCCCTCAAAAAGTAACAACCCTGTTCTCCCCAAAATAGGCAAAACATACAGTTCAGGATGTTGAAACACTTATATATCCCTCCTAATTGTTAATACATATTTCCCAATATTTCAAACACCCCAGGGGACCGTACCATCTTAAACTTGCCGAAGTTTGGCTCTCCTCTGCCTCTAGTTGCAAACGGCTAGTCACCCTCATGCAGTGCAGAGAGTGTAACTGGCCGAATGTAAGTTGTTAAGCCCGATCCATTTTGAAAAGCACCCCCTCTCAAAATTGATTTTTCTTAATTCGAGAATCAAATCCTTTGGTGGGTATATTTGCACGACATGTGTTAATAAGTGGAGAAAGTTTCATGAGCGTCAGACTTTCCATGTGGGAGATAGCAACCCTAGCCCAACCCTAATCCTAGAGAAAATGAATCGAATTTAATATAAATAGCCCAAAAATGGACTGGCTTGCTGTGAAAAGTTCACGTCTCAAAATTGACATCTCTTCATCCGAGAATCAAATCCTTTGGTGGGTATATTTGCATGCCTGATGTTAATAAGAGGAGTAAGTTTCATGAGCGTCAGACTTTCCTCGTGGGAGATAGCAACCCTAGCCCAACCCTCACCCTACAGAAAATGAATGGAATTCAATGTAAATCACCACAAAATGGGCTGTCTTGCTGTGAAAAGCACCCCCTCTCAAATTTTATTTCTCTTCATGTGAGAATCAAATTCTTTTGTGGGTATATTTGCATGACTGAGGTTAATAAGTGGAGTAAGTTTCATGAGCGTCAGACTTTCCTTGTGGGAGATACCAACCATAGCCCAACCCTAATCCTACAGAAAATGAATGGAATTCAATGCAAATATCCCAAAAATGGACTGGCTTGCTGTGAAAAGCAATCCCTTTCAAAATTGATTCCTCTTCATCCAAGAATAAAATCCTTTGGTGGGTATATTTGCATGACTGATGTTAATAAATAGAGTAACTTTCATGAGCGTCAGGAAACTTACTCCACTTGTTTATATCAGGCCATTTTTGTTTTGGGCCATTTGCATTGAATTCCATTAATTGTCTCTAGGGTTAGGGTTGGGCTAGGGTTGCTATCTAAGGAAAGTCTGACGCTCATGAAAATAACCACACTACCGTCATGCAAATATACCCACCAAAGGATTTGATTCTCGGATGAAGAGAAATCAATTTTGAGAGGGGGTGCTTTTCACTTCAAGACAGCCCATTTTTGGGCTATTTGCATTGAATTCCAATTATTTTCTGTAGGATTAGGGTTGAGCTAGGGTTGCTATCTCCCACAAGGAAAGTCTGACTCCCCTGAAACTTACTCCACTTATTGACGCCACTCATGCAAATATACCCACCAAGGGATTTGATTCTCAGATGAAGAGAAATCAATTTTGAGAGGGATTGCTTTTCACGGCAAGCCAGTCCATTTTGGGGCAATTTACATTGAATTCCATTAATTCTATGTAGGGTTAGGGTTGGGCTAGGATTGCTATCTCCCACAAGGAAAGTCTGACGCTCATGAAACTTACTCCACTTATTAACATCCGTCATGCAAATATTCCGACCAAAGGATTGGATTCTCGGATGAAGAGAAATCAATTTTGAGAGGGGGTGCTTTTCACGGCAAGCCAGTCCATTTTTGAGCTATTTACATTGAATTCCATTCATTTTCTGTGGCGTTAGGGTTGGTCTAGGGTAGCTATCTCATACAAGGAAAGTCTGACGCTCATGAAAATGACTCCACTTATTAACATCCGTCATGTAAATATATATATACAGTATCTCACAAAAGTGAGTACACCCCTCACATTTCTTCACATTTTTCTTTATATCTTTCCATGGGACAACACTGAATAAATGACACTTTAATACAATGTAAAGTAGTCAGTGTACAGCTTGTATAACAGTGAAAATTTACTGTCCCCTCAAAATAACTCGACACACAACCATTAATGTCTAAACTGCTGGCAACAAAAGTGAGTACACCCCTTAGAAAAAATTTACAAATTGGGCCCAAAGTGTAAATATTTTGTGTGGCCACCATTATTTTCCAGCACTGCCTTAACCTTCTTGGGCATGTAGTTCACTAGAGCTTCACAGGTTGCAACTGGAACCCTCTTCCACCCATTTATGACAGCATCACAGAGCTGGTGGATATTAAAGACCTTGCGTTCCTCCACCTTCCATTTGAGGATGCCCCAAAGATGCTCAATAGGGTTTAGGTCTGGAGACATGCTTGGCCAGGCCATAACCTTTACCCTCAGCTTTTTTAGCAAGCCACTGGTCGTCTTGGAGGTGTGTTTGGGGTCGTTATCATGTTGCAATACCACCCTGCGGCCCAGTTTACGAAGGTTGAGTGCACATGGTCAGCGTCGTACACAGAGGTTGGCTTTGGAAAATAGACGTATGAGTGCTGCCAGCATTGCTGAAGGGCTTGAAGGGGTGGGGGGTCAACCTGTCAGTGCTCAGACCATACGCCGCACTCTGCATCATACTGGTCTGCATGGTTGTCATCCCAGAAGGAAGCCTATTCTAAAGATGATGCACAAGAAACCCCACAAAAAGTTTGCTGAAGACAAACAGACTACGGACATGGATTACTGCAACCATGTCCTGTGGTCTGATGAGACCAAAATACATTTATTTGGTTCAGATGGTGTTAAGAGTGTGGAGCGGCAACCAGGTGAGGAGTACAAAGACAAGTGTGTCTTGCCTAGAGTCAAGCATGGTGGTTGGAGTGTCATGGTCTGGGGCTGCATGAGTGCTGCCAGCACTGGGGATCTACAGTTCATTGAATTCTAACATGTACTGTGACATACTGAAGCAGAGCATGATCCCCTCCCTTCATAAACTGGGCCGCAGGGCAGTACTGCAACATGATAACGACCCCAAACACCCCTCCGAACGACCACTGGCTTGTTAAAGAAGCTGAGGGTAAAGGTTATGGACTGGCCAAGCATGTCTCCAGTCTTAAACCCTATTGAGCATCTTTGGGGCATCCTAAAACGGGAGATGGAGGAGCGCAAGGACTCTAATATCCACCAGCTCCTTGATGTCGTCATGAATGGGTAGAAGAGGGTTCCAGTTGCAACCTGTGAAGCTCTAGTGAACTACATGCCCAAGAGGGTTAAGGCAGTGCTAGAAAATAATGATGGCAAAACAAAATATTGACACTTTGGGCCCAATTTGGACATTTTTTCTTAGGGGTGTACTCACTTTTGTTGCCAGCAGTTTAGACATTAATGGCTGTGTGTCGAGTTATTTTGAGGGGACAGTAAATTTACACTGTTATACAAGCTGTACACTGACTACTTGACATTGTATCAAAGTGTCATTTATTCAGTGTTGTCGCATGGAAAGATATAATGAAATATTTGAAGAAATGTTAGGGGTGTACTCACTTTTGTGAGATACTATATATATATATATATATATATATATATATATATATATACTCTCCTTATGCGAGATAGCAACCCTAGCGCAACCCTAATCCTACAGAAAATGATTAATGAACAATACAGTAGAGTAAACATTTGAAAGCAATACAGAATGCCTGAGAGCCTTACTGCTTTATATTCCATTATATTTCACTGCCACAACGGCCCGATAATCGCCGTCGGAGAGTCTGGAGGGGGCGGGGATACAAATCTGTTTGGTGTGTGCCGTGAAATCGGTCGTCGTAGATGTCGTCGGGCTTCTTTTGAGGCAGTCTTTCAGTTGGAGCGATTTGATTGGTGAAGGGCTAGCGAATCAGTGAAGCCCAGAAGTGAGGCGGGTAGCACAAACAGCTAACAACAGCTAGCCATTGTTTTAATGTGTTTGTTTGTTTCGTTCAGCGAGTACTCACATGCATCAACCCTTGTTGACTGCTCGACACTCTCTGCTAAAAATGGTGCTCTTTATGGTCCATAAATATAAATACGTATTTGTATCTATGTTTATCCAGAGAGCTTTCCCATCATTTCCGGCTTCCGTATTTTTTTGTGTCGCAATACAGATTAGCGCCGCCTGCTCTTATGGAGACATTAAATCCCGCGCAAGCGCAGAGCGTACGGAAAGTCAGCAGTCGGCTCGGTGTGTTCTTGGCACTTTTTTGGCCGCAACGGGAAGACTGGAGCTGCCTGAATCGGCAGTCTCCATTTTCGGGTTGTCGGACCGGTGTGTCCTGGCCTTGCAGAAGTTAAGACATGTCCACCATAAATAAATAAATATCCCCTCTAAAACATCTCCTAATAGAGAGGCCCCAGAAATCAGTGTTGTGTGCTATTTTACAAGCCTAATATAGACTTAAGTAAGATTTTATGACTGTAGTATTGAAACAGGGCCAAAACAATGGCATAATAATGCAGTGGCAGTGATAATTAATTATTGATAAAAGAAAATAGCCTATGCCAATTCTTAGAAAACATTTGGAGTTGTTTATTATATAACTATAAATGAATTGTGACAGTAAACTTGAGGCATTGCCAGAGTGGTCAAAATTTGCCTGCAGGATTTTTCCTTTGTGGCATTACTACTTTTAACAAATTATGTGACTTATAGTTTTTTCACCGTTGTTCCATCAGGGTCACAGCTGAATGAATTTAGTGCTGACACTCTTGTTTCACTCTTTTATATCTTGTATTTACAGCCTGTACTTTCATTACCAGCACCGCCCAAAGTCAAGGACGGGAGAAGTGTTTTATAGGCATCTGACATGTGGAAACTAGCACAACATTTCAGTGGAAGCTAATGGGTAAAAATATAGAGCTTTTTTTTACTGTTGAAGGACACCTCAGCTGTCCAACCACTGGGCCGCAACAACAGGAAACAACGGAGACTAAAGACACAAGAGCTACAGCATTAAAGGAGGAGTCAGTAATTCTGGAGAATATGCGGTGTAAAAATCACTTTTTTGTCAATCAACATCAGTGAATATCTCCTCACGTTCCGCTACCTGTCCGTTCTGTGCATGAGCTGAAAGAAATCCAGTGTGGATACACTGCCGTGGCTCTGTAAACAGGCATGTTGTTAGCTACGATTGGTACTGTTTGTTTACGTACCAGTTTACAGAGCCTAGGCTGTGTATTTACACCAGATTTATTTGCAGTGCACACACACAGTGCATGCAGGTGTGCAGTGATTTTGTCATCAAGAATCGCTGACTCCTGGGGGCGCCTTTAGCTCAATTGGTAAGGCGTCCCCCTCCTGGGCCGGACCCAGCAGCGGACCCGGGTTCGATTCCCACCCGCGGTCGTTCTCTGCATGTCACTTCCCTCTCTGCCCCATTTCACCTCTGTCTCTCTGCACTATCAATAAAGCATAAAAATGCCCAAAAAATATATTAAAAAAAAAAAAAAAAAAAAAAGAATCGCTGACTCCACCTTAAACTGCCAGATTCAGTGACAGAAGGTCAAAGAAACATTGGCAGCTGGTTGCACTGTGAAACATATCTAAAGGCCCAAAAAAAACATACAGGAAAAAAAAGAAAAAAAGCTATCTCAGGCATATCTATCGCCCCTGTTCAAGACATAGATGCAAATAGAACAAACTGGCAACAGTGCTGCCATTTTATGACATATCATCCCCTAATGATGTGACAAATGGTGCCCTTTAATGAGCCCATATGGGGAATCTCGCCGAGGTAGGACAATAGCTCTGTACATATGCACCACATAGAATATTTGCAGAGACAGTAATCCAGCCTTTGCATGATTTGCTAGAACATATTTGCATTTTTAGTGAATAGACACACATACAAATATATAAAACAAAACACAGTTCAGTTTATGGAACAGCAGTAGTAGCCACATCAACACACATCTTTATTTCAAAGGGCAAATTTTATTTTTATTTTATTTTGCAGTGCAATCAATTCATGTCATTCGTATCAAGGATTAGTGTAAATAACCTCATAAAGCTATTCTTGTTATCAGATACATTACTGCAGTAAATACGTTAGTCCAACAGTATGTGTAGTAATAGTAAACATGCTTAGTTCAGTGTCTGTGTTACACAGCTGCCCACGGTGTAAGCTTTTGATTCTTTTGTGCAATACATCACACTTAATTATTGGTCTGCATGTGATAAACATTTTAATAATCTTATTTAAGCAACAATGTTCAGTGAGTGACTGTAGTGGAAATCACTGCATTCTGTCTATAACCAAGAGCCACATTGCACATAGGATAAGGTTGTATTACAAAAGCCATCTGAATTTAATTTGAGAAACAAGTGCATCTGTTTTGAATTGTACAATTTTTAACTGTGCAATTACTTGTGAAATAATTCATTCCGATTGGTAGTTGGCTTACAAAGATATCATCCTAAAAATCATGTTGGCTGGAGGTCTGAGGCAGTCTGACTGTGAATAGCTGCTGAGCTGAAAGAGGATAAGTGGTGTTGTGGCCTTTTCCTTTTGAATATTTACTCACTTAACTCATCACTAATGGGCTCACAGAGCTCGGGCGCACAGCTGAGCCACTGGTTGTAAATAGGCTTTCACCGTTGAGCCGTACACAAATAAATAACAGTACAGTTACATACACACATACACACTCAAACATAAACGCTAGACCTCACATCCATCTCTGTGCAAATGTAAGAGTTCAAAGAGGTTGCTGTGCAAATTCAACAATAGAATACACATTACTAAGGACACTCCCTTACACCCTTTTGTTAATGTGTGATGTGTGTGAAACGCGTTGAATGTGAATGCTGGAGCTTTTAATGTTATCCCTGAAAAGAAAGTTGTGTTCGTGTTGCAAGACAAAAGATGAAGGGGAGCAAAAATAGCTGCCCTGTAGAATCAGTAAGTCAAATAAAAGCAGCCAGATCCTCCCTTCTGATTGGACGACACCGTTCACCCCTCACTCTATTTCCAATCCAACCCCCCCCTATGGGCATATCTTCCTACTGTGGACAAAAAGCAATCAGGCTGAGAACAGTGAGCCAGCAGGGCAGGGTTAGTCCTTCTCTGAGCTCCCATCATATTCCCCTTATGAGAGCTGCAGAGGAGCGCTAGTGGATTGCTCATTTTCCACACCAAAAGGCATTCTTTCAGGAGCTTGATGCCTAACCTGAAGCCCCTCAGTTCTCCAGGTTGGCCCTGAGCGTGCGTGGTTTGAGTCTGGGATGTGTCCTGTAGTCCTGGCTGGCTGCTCTCCTCATGGGGGCCGGAGAGCCCAGCAGAGGGTTGGCCAGCCCCAGTGTCTGGGTCTTGATGCTCCTCGGTAGCGCCCGGCTGCAGCTGACGGAGCGCCGCTCCTCCACGCCCGCAGACTGGGACTCCAGCTGAGCCTCACACAGGTCCAGCAGCGCCGCCACCTGCTCCCTCTGAGCCAGGGATTTGAACCTGCGACCCGCCAGGTAGAAGAAGGCTTCCACAAAGGCCTGAAGTCCCATACCTGGAAACAAAGAAAAAGTGAATTCAGCTGGCCTTTTTACAGCAGAGACTGCAAAAAAGTTACTGGTTGCAGCCAAGAAATATTACATTTGTAATCGATCAAACGTGATATGACATGTGTATAAGTGACATATACTAGATAGATTGTGTACAAAGCCAGACTAACTGCTTCCCCCTGTTTACAGTGTAAGCTAAGCTAACCCGCGGCTGGCTGTCGACTTATACTTAAAGGACAAATATAATTGTGGTACCACCAGTCTTCTTATCTATGTCCCTGTCACAAAGGGAACATTCATATTTCTCAAAATGTCAAACAATTTCTTCAATGGTAAAAGGATATACCTATGTTACCCTGTGTTGATCAGTAAAGGTCAGCAGGTCCAGATTTTGACATTATGTTGACATTTTTATACAGTAAGTATCGGCAAATGTTAGGAGTGCCAGGATGCTGAAGAGGTGCATGCTTGGGAAGAAAACGAAAAACTAAATGAATGTCAAACTCTGGAGGCAAACACATCCTCCTTGTTGACAGATTTACTCCTGTTGACGTCGGCTAAACAGAGCTTGCAACACTCAAAGCTTGATGGTGGAGGCACACACTCACTGTTAACAGGTATTTTTCCAGTTTAATACCTTTAGCCATTAGCAGCAAGAATGGTGCATTGCATTCTGCAGTCTTTTGACTTGCCCAGTGCATCACCTTACCTTCTCAATACTCTCAGTGCTTATTTTTTTTAAATAATGGATTGGTATGAAGAAACAATATACAATTGGTAAAGGTTCCCGAGTGGTCTGTACCAAAATAACTTGACAATTTCACTCATTTCTGCCTCAATAATAACTGTTGAAACTGTTCATGTCATGTCCTCATTTTTTTCAGTATCAATAAAGAAAATGTATATGTATTGGTAACAATAAGCAAATACAATATTACCGATACCCATCACTTTAGTTTATATAACAGGTCAATTGCCTCCCTAGTATTCCCTGCTACAGGCTCTGTTATTCTTAGAAGAAAAAGACTTATGTGCAGAAAAACAAGAATTCCATGGAGTTAAAAATTAAATGCCAGTTACCATCGGACAACACAGGGAGAACTGGTACTATAGATCATCTGCTAGGTAATTATTACAATTGCTAAATATCACAACATTTACATAAGTCCTTAGAAGACTTTGCTGCATATCCCAAACAACTTTCAGACTTCAGTCATCATTTGTAAATACCACACAAATCCCCCCCCCCCCCAATGCACACACACAGAAATAACAGACTCTGACTCCAGTCTCTCTGAATACACATGAGCTCATTCTAAATTCAGCCCCACAATCTCCTCGGTACAGGCCCCCTTCCATCCTGGTCCATGTGATCTCTATCCATCCGATTCGCCTCGCAAACATTTCCTCGCAAGGTGCAGCGTCTGAATAATTCATGTGGGATACTCTCTCTCTTCGCTGTCACATTTTGATCTGCAGCTCATTTCAATTACGGTAGCGCGGTGTCGGAGGGAATCTGACAGAGAGTGACACGCAATTATCTCCTGGCGCAATATTTGGTCTGAGGCTTAAGGATACGGCTCTGTGTCCTCTAAATGTGGTTTATTTTGTGAGTTTGTGCTTTTGTGTTCGTACATGATCGGCTGCTACAGTGTATGTGCCTGTGTGTGTGTGTATGTGCCTGTGTGTGTGTGTGTGTGTGTGTGTGTGTTGTCTGTGTTACCTGCTTCTTTGGAATCGGGCGTCGCTCCTGACCAGCGGCGTGTGATGTCTATGTAGAGGATGTCCACTGAAGCCATGGTGAAATTACTGTTGCTCAGTTTACAGGTCCTAAAAAACAGTCAGAATATATGGTCAGTCGACATGGTTAAAGTCAAACTTAAATCGCATCTAGTCGTCCCTTTTTGCAGTCAAAAACAGTGTCAACATGTTACCAATAGCCGACAGTAGTTATAATAGCCGGGAAAAAAACCTCAAAGGAGTTAACTGAAAACCCCAAAATACATGGCCGCAAAACCTGACCATAAAATATCAAATTGGAGGAGACAAAAATTGTTGGCAAAATAGCTAACATTAGTAGCTCTGCTGTTAACATTAGAAACAGTAATACAGCCAAACTAGCATTGTTTGCTGTATATGAAATACCATAACATAATAAAACATCTGTGCATTTTATACTTGTATATTGGCTGCACCAATAGGGCTCACCACACTTTTTAGATGGGGAAAAAAACATATTAAAAGTGTCTATCATAAACTGGATTTCATGGTAACTAAAGTTTGTACCTGAAGAAGGTCCTGAAGGCCGTGGGGCCCAGGCGCATGTTGCCCTTGACCCCTAGGAAGCGTATGAAGAGAGAGGCAATGCGCTCCACCAGCCTCAGGTGGTTGAACTGTTTGGTGTACTTTGGGTAAACCTGTTTCAGACACAGCGAGGGCAGAGCTCCTTCATCAGGACTCCTCTCCTGCGTGTCTGCCTCCATGGGGATCTCTTCTCCGTGTTCAAAGCCTCCAGCCTTCAGTTGAGCTCTTTGGCCATGAAATGATGGGACACACACCAAAACAACACATTAGACATTTTACTGCATCGTATTTCATTGACAGACGTTTTTTTTCTAATATATTGCCAAGTTGACCTAACATTTAACCAGACGGACTATGAAGATTTGAAGACAAAATAAGTCTACATTTACTGCTGTATGTGCTGACCGGCAGGAGGGCTAAGTAATGGCCTTCACGCCCTGCAGCACAAGTCCATAAGGCCAGGAGAGAGAGAGAGCGTTTGTCCAATGAGTTACAGATAGCCAACCACCTGAGCTAGATAAACGCACCCAGGCTTTTTTGCTTGAGTCTGCACTTCCAGCGTGGCTAGGCAGGGGATACAGGAAGAGTAATGTTGTATGAAGGGTAAATAACTCTTTTCATGTATCACAGCCTTTTAACTGTCCGTCATCATTACATTATATTCATTTAGCTGACGCTTTTTTTTATCCAAAGTGACTTTCAATAATACCATGTGGGTACAACCCAAACACTACTTAAGCATATGTGTTCAACATGGTTGGTAGGCTACACACAACAAGTTTTAAGTGCTTTTTTTTTTGTTTTTGTTACAATTCATATTCCACGGGGTAGCACTAAAGAACATCCACGTTAAGCCCCCAGGAGAAGTGCTGGGCTGGGAAGAGAGTGTTGGCGGAGTAGCTACAGACAGAACTTCAAGTTTTGTGATGCCTACAGCACTGACTAAAGTTTTTTCTTTTTCATACATTTTTTGAGTGTCATGAACATTGAACAGAATTGTAGTAATATCAAGGTGTAATACATCTTTAAAAATACAAAATTTTAAAAATGAAAAAAGGTCAAATAAATGTATGCTCTCGTTGATAGAACCCATCTTTGCTAGCTCACAGTATTATTGTCCACTGCATTTCTATGGCAAATTGTTGTTTCTTGGCACGCTGCCACCACCTGTTGATGAATGGAATAGTATAAAACATTGGCAGGTATGTGTTATGGTCCCCAGCATGGTCCAACAACACATTCATCAAAACATTGCTCCGTAGCTGTACCAGTGGTATAAAAAAACTGTTAAGAAGTCTCACAGAGCAACATCTAAACTGCTGAAGCTATTTCTGCTGTTACATTTAATACAATGAATTTATGATGGATTGTACGCGTGATTGGTTTCCACCCCACTACTACACTCCTCCTCTTTCAAGTCACAGTATGTTTATTTAAAATGTTATCCTTTGCACTACCTGCCTGTTTCTCACCACCAGCTATTCTACTGTGCTTTTCTCAAAGGGTTTGCAGCTACTAATGGAAACTGAATGAGCTGGGCATTTTACACTCAGCATTGTGTAGACACTGGTACACCTGTTACTGTAGGGCAGCACCAATTACACATTTGTCATTCCTATTAATTGATGTAGTCCATCTTTAAATAATTCCCCCCATAGCGACCTCATCAGCCAGAACTAGGGAAAACACCTGTACGGGTGTGCAGGGCCTTAAAGGACAAATCCTATGGTCTACACACAAGCAACAAAGAGAGATACACAAAAGCTACATTCAAGTCAAGAGGAAGAAGTCGCCCATTGCTTTCTTTTTTATTTCCTTCTCATGAATTAGTAAGCAGTGTGAATGGCACTGAGAGAGCACTGCTGAATGTTTAATAGAATCAATCATCCCTCGGCAGCCACACACACACAAACACACACACACACACACACACATCTACTTAGACAGGACAGGCTCGGCAATGGACACATCTTGAACGGAGGCTGTCAGCCAGTCAGACAGTGATGACAATGTCTCCAAACATTCCAGGAAGAGAGTTGGATTTTGCGGGAAGAAAATGATGGAGATGAGAAGCGAGAGAGGGTAAAAGGTTAAGAATGGCAGGTAATTAAAAAGACATACAGAGGCTTGGTGCCAAATGTTAGTAGAGTGTACGTGAGGAGGAGTAGGCCCCTTAATTCAGATGTCGTTATCCAGCATAAATGCCCTGTCTGGCTTCTCCTGAGTTAACCTGTCAAAAGTCCTAAAAAAGGTGCCAGATGTGTCAATTAAAAGAAGTAAAAAAGTGTCTGCTATCTTATCTTCATGATAGAAATCTCAATGTATTGCCTGATCTCTTCCTGGAGCATGAGTTATCATCATATCAAAACACACAGAGCAAAAAATGAAGTAATAAACCAATTTGGTGTTTAAATTATGTAAAACCATAATGTCCACACTTTTTTATAGCCACACAACCACAAGCATCAGGGAAAAAAACTGCCGTAATTAATAGTATTAAAATAACAAGGTCACAAATGACAATGTTAAAAAAAAAACTTAAATGGAGTCGCTCATAGTTATTTAAATTTAATTTTGACTGTTTTCACCGCTCTCATAGCGATATTATTGGGAAGCAGCAGGTCATTTTCAACACAAAAGCTAACAAAACCCACTTTTTACTACCTGCCCAGCACCAAACAGCAGAAACAGTTAGCTGTTAAACAGTAGAGAAATATATATACACGACTGAAAAAAATTAAATAAATAAATAAATATATATATTATATATATATTATATATATATATATATATATGTATTTCTCTACTGTTTAACAGCTAACTGTTTCTGCTGTTTGGTGCTGGGCAGGTAGTAAAAAGTGGGTTTTGTTAGCTTTTGTGTTGAAAATTATATATATCGCTCCACAGTGAATAATGGACTAACATTCACCAGGTGGCCAGAAACACGACTGCAATAAATGATAATGTTGTAAGCGCATAGTTTAATACCTCAACTTTAAAAACACTGGACTGCATTCGATCCCCCACAGCGCGAGTCATTTCTTTATATGCAGATGACGCTTTTGTAATTGTCTCCTCTGCAACCTATTTTAAGGCGTCTGTGCCTATGAATTTCAGCGTTTTGTTCTCACACTCACACACCTCTCATAATGGCTCATAAATCACCCACAGAGACATCGCACATAGGATTAATGAGCGCCTTGCTGGAAGTACATGTCTGAGAGTCACAGATACCATCGCAACCTCTCCCTCATAATTTCCCACTTATCTCTTCCTCCTTCTCTTCCCCTTCGTTCTGCCGTTTTATATTAACGTATCTCTCCTATAAGCTCACAGTCTGTCTGCTTTATAGCAGCGCCAGGTTGTAACTCAGCTGAACCTTTGTGCCTGGTCAGTTCTCACTTCTCTTTCACTTCATCTTTAGAAAAGTTAGATTCATACATGGGTGACTTTGGTCTAAACTCTGCCCTCTGAATAACTGAATCCCATCCATCTAACAGCAGAACAGATGTCAGCGGCCACAGTATATAAGAATATATATTTGTGCTGCCGGTAGACCATCTGTGCAGTAAACAAATCAATTAACCTCCTCTAAAGATGGTAGGAACATTCTCTTATAAATGCAAAAGAATGCTTGTTTATAATTCTGAAATTCATATATTATATTGGAAAACTAGTTGAGTTCTATCATCTACGTCAGTAAAAATACATTGTACACACTAATGCATCTGTATTAACAATTCAATAATGTCACATATAATAATAATAATTATTAATTTTCCGGTAGAATGAGTCACTTTGCCCTTTTAACTACTTTCACTTAGGAAGGTCTAGTAATGGGGGATTTTAACACTGTGGTATCGGAACTTCTACTTAATTAAAAGGACCTTGGTACTTATTCCACCACTTGCTAGTGCATTTAAAATAGATACAATTCTAAATAGTGTTTTTCCATCTGACGAACTAGAATTTACAAAACATTAACCTTTGTACATGTAAACACACAGAGAAGGAACTGTGAAATTGAATGATTAACGAGTTCCTGTTTTTGCAGCCTCGTCGTTCGGCTGCAGTGATGATTACAATTTTCGGAGCACATCCAATCTAACGGCTAATTTAATTAAGTATTAGCACTAGCTAGTTGGGACATAATGAGCATTACTTCCTCCTACACCAAAACAAAATCAGTCACTATCTGCTAATCTGACAGCACACATCCCTGCAATCACAAATCTTTGTGTTTTTATGCCGAAGCACAACAGAATTATGAGAGTAATTGGATTTTATGATAAATAAATTACATATTGAGATGTTTGACAGGTTTTTCAGTATTACAGTTCTAATTTGTGCTACGATATGAACTCCAACAAAGAGAACCATTCATTTAGTTTCATCCCTAGTCTAGTAGTTAAATTTTATTTCTTGCATAAGCTGATTGCAATGATTGATAAACGGTCACATTCTTATTACTGCTAATCGATGATTTGTATTGTTTAATAGCTGATTACAGACCGTTATCATCACTATCCCAGATGTCTAACCACACCAGATAAGTATTACCTTAAAGCCCAGTTCAGACCAAAGATTCGCCTTGCAACTGCTTGCGACGAGACGGTTTTAGAATGTCGCGGGGGATAAATCGCAGCAGTGTGAACTGCGCGTTACAAGCCGTTGCAAGGCGTCGCAGTATATTCAACATGTCAAATCGCAAGGTCCAGTTTTAGAACGTTTCGGCGGTCTCGTCGCAAGGAGTTGCAGTTGAGAGCAGTTGCAAGGCGAATCTTTGGTCTGAACTGGGCTTAAAGACAACTGATACTTGCTTTTTGGAACTTTATTAAATCTTTCACCCAGTTTATGTCATGAAAAAATGATTTAAAAGGTTAACTTATTACAGAAATGTAAGCTTCAATCATTTTCTGTCTATCCACTTATCAAGTTATTAGAATCAAATTATTCAAACTCAAAAATGATGCGATGTAAAGTTAAAGATATGAACTCAGACCCTTAGGTTTAAGTCAAGATAAAAATGTTAGGAACATTAGATTAAAGAATCAGGGGTCTTTAGAAGTACAAAACTGGGGATTAGTTGTGAGGCAAAGAATTCTAAATGTGTATGCCACATTTTACTGTAGTGTCATTCAAAGATGTGACTCCGCTGCTTCTAGCAGGATGAAAACATAGTAACGCAGAGAGAATAAGGATTAAACATATCTTATCCGCAAGATGATTAGTCATGAATATAATAGCTGAGTAGGCATTATCCCTGGGAAGACATCAGTGTCACTTGCGGAACAAAACAGATCATATATCTGATACAGAAGTAGGCAAGAAGGGAATAAGGGAAGGAGAGGAAAAATGTGGAGAAAGGCAAGAAATAAAAATGGTGGTGGAATAAAAATAGTAAATCTTCTTGTCACAGAAGAAAAACAGTTGGGAGTGAAGGGAAAAAGCCCAAACCCTAATGGTAGAGGAGATTTAGTGCCAGGCACCACACAGGGCCAGTCAGCCAGAGCGACTGCGCCACCAGACTTGTACAGTCAGTGTGTGAATTTCCACTACGGCTCAGCAGAATTAACTTTTTTTTCACCACTGAACAGGCTTAAGTGGAGCTGTTGAGTGGTGCGAAGCCCGGCTCTGATGAGGGACGCGCAGGATAAGATATCATGTCCTTAAAAAGTGGACTCTTAAGAGCAGCGGACAAAGAAAGGATGTGAGAACGCAAACTTCAGAGCTGAGAGTTGAGTGTGAGTATGTGAGTGTGTGAGTGAGTGCGTGCATGTGCAAGAGTGTGTATTTACATTGGTTTCTTGTGGCAGGGGTCCATAAGGCGCAGAGTGTCCCTGATCACACCCACTTTGACCTCTTCATCCACTGGACTGGGAACATATTCAAAAACTCCTGGCGCCATCTGAATCAACACAACACACAAATATTCATTTCAGCAAAGGTGAATATAAAATAATTGTAACGCAAATCGATGTCGACATTCATTCTTGCCTCCTGTTCGTGTTCTATTCTCATACTGGGGTTGGAGTTGACCTCTAGTAAAACTGGCTTCAGGTTCTTCATCAGCAGGATATCAAATCCTAATATCTGAGACACAAACACAGTGTGGTACAAAAATAAATGCATGTGTTTATGTCACAAGTGATATCTGTCTGCATCTGTTTTCATACCAGAAGTGGTTAGAAATTATATATTTGTTTGAACCCCTACTATATATTCCACAGTGTTACCCACAACCCACCTGGAAACAAGTTGGTCCCGGTTTGCCAGGCGGTATATCGGCCTGATAGTAGACTTTGAGCTCAGGCACCACGGCAATGACGGTCTTGATGACGAGAGCGATGATGTCAGACCAAACCTTCTTGATGTCCACACCTTTAGCTGCCAGCCTGTACAGCACGCTGGACAGAGTGCGCTTGCTGCCCGTGTTCTGGCTGTCAGAGTGGATGAAGTTACCGCTGTGGACGTTGAGGGAGTAGTTTGTCAGATGCATGAAGACATGGCCCAGATTCTTCTGGCATGGTTCCTATAGAAAACAGAACAAAAGTGACTTTAAAAACGTCCTATATTATACAAATTTTCAGGTTCAAAATTGTAGTTTGGGATTCTACTATAACAGTTTTCATAGAGTTGTGTCCTAAAATACTTAATATTTCCCAAAGTTCCATAGCTAAATTTCCTCTTTTCAACCTCTTATGGCGTCATAAGGGGAGAGAATTCTGACTAGGTTTCCTGAACAAAGGTGGAGGTGGAGAAAAAGAGAGGGTTGTTTTTTCTCATACTTTGGGACTCTCTAGAGAGACAGGGGACCCATATTAATATTGGTAAAAAAAATGAACAAGTGCATTTTGCATAATAGGTGACCTTTAACTGCCCTGCTATAAAAGTTTAAGTACATCATTTGTTGCATCAAAGGAAAATAACTGCATCAAATTAGCATCATTAGCAAGTGTCAAGGCTACCTGGTAGGGCTCGGTGCAAAAACGCGTCAGGCCTTCCTTGGCAATGTAGATCTCCAACGGCTCCATGGACTTTATCAGCACGTAGAGGCGGATATCAAACTTGAGCTTGTCGATGAGTAGCGGCCTGTGGATGTACTCCTGGACCACGCCCTGTTTGGCCTGTGCACCCCCCATCAGCTTCAGGTCACTGGGGTCACGGATGAGGTAGATGCCGTCCCCCTGAGAGCCCCCGTCTGGCTTCACTATGAAGGTGGGATTCACCGTGGGATCGTTCTCCTTCACCATGCGAACCTACAGCAGAAGTGAGAGGGACAAAGGATACGGTTAACAAAAACGAGATCCCTGAGATTGAATTGCGATAGGTTCCGTATATAATATATTTTATTATACATATCAAGGCAAAGCAAGGTATTTTACTGTCAAATGTCGACAGGATTGTAGTATAACCTCCCCAGGGGGAAGCGGCTCTGTCTGCTGTAAACTAAACTGGAATGAAAATTGTGATATTTTGGTGCCCCCTGTTGGACATCATATATTATTGCTCCATATGATTTCTCAAAAAATCTGAAGCAGCCACCAATTGACATTAAAACCTAAGCCCACTGTCTGACATTACAACTGATAACAGGGAGTGAAATTTTGGTTAAACTGTTTGCTGTGGTGAAGGAAATCATCGAATATTGCAATATTCTCCAAAATATAAGCATTCTTAAGTTCTACATTATGATTACCAATTTGAATATAGCACAATAAGAGCATACATTATTTATTTATTTATTTTCATTTATGTCCTTGTCTCGTAAACATTCCTCCAAAACCGATGAACATGACACACAAAGCTGGAGAAATGCTTTCATTGCAATTATTTAAGTTATTCAGTTGGTGAATGGCATCCCAAGTGATAGTGGTTGTGACATGATCACTGTAGTGAAACCAAGCGACATACTGTACAGTCCATTCTATTTTCAACACTGCATATCCTTTACAATATGACCTTACTAGATTCAACCACGCGTTAAGGATTTGCCACATGACCATAAAAGGTTATATTAAGAAATGTGGTCCAGGCTCTCTTTTTCCCCTCACGGAAATTGGGCAATGAAGCGAGCACATGACACACAGGCCATGTTATCAAGATTGCTGCTGTTGCAATGAAGCATGGTGAGCTGTGTTAACGCTGAACAGAGCTAGTGGTGTACAGACACCAGTAGACTACAAAACTGCAATGTATTTGTTGTTATTGCCAAAATATGACACATTTTGACAAATTGAGAGTTAGCGAGGCAGCAAAAAAAGAAACATTGATATTGTTTTTCCCAGCCGTCTTGGCCGTCTCCGCCGATGAGTCACCGGTATATTTTTATTTATGAAGCCTTTCAGAGAATCCATCTTGCAGTCTTTATCTCAGATCACATGATATAACCTGCAGCCTGTCGTAAATACATCGGGAAGAACTAGAGGGCACTAGATAGTCTGCTAAAGGAAAAGGACAGTTATTAACAACACCAATGCTTATTGCTGCTTTGTCAAGAAAAATGCCTATATAAGGAGATTGATGTTTGCTGGTTGACACTGTCAGAAATACTATGTTTATTGTGTCTGTTTAAGCCTATTTTTTCCTTCTAATTTTTCAAATTCTTATTTTTATTGGTAAGATTATTTTTGTTGTTGTTGCAAAACTGGTTTTAGACTTACATTGACAGTAAAATACTTTAAAGGTCAAATAGAAAACACTTTGATACAATCACTCACCTCTAAACTTTTGTAAATTATCTGAAACATGTCTTGACTTCTTGATATATACACTCAGACAACATATAAATAATATCTATGTTTTCACCGCATGGGAATACAGATGTGCAAATATTGCTTTCCGGCGATCCAAAGACAATTCTCCACATATCCTGTATCCAGTACCATGACTCTTTTGCTATGAAGTTATGCAACTATACCTGTGTGGAAAACTGCGGGTACTCCTCAGGCAGAATCCAGGAACGGGGATAGAAGTCGTACTCTTCTGGGAACAGCTCCTGCATAGTCCGCATCGCCCGACTCAGGTTGATCTTCCTTAGCATTTCCATCATTCCTGAAACACACAAAGCACCGTTTAAGAGACACATGTAACATATCAATAAAAACACTCTCAGAAAGCAGTATTCTAAGAAACTGAGTAGTATGCTAGTATGCTCTAGGAAGACACATATAATACAATCTAATGTTAAAGGTGGAAGTCAGTGATTCTAGAGAAGGCTTGTTGTGAAAATCACTTTGTCAAAATCAGTGAACATTTCCTCAAGATCTGCTATCCATACGTACTGGGTGTGCTCTGAATAAATATCCAGTCTAGGCTCTGTAAACGGGCATGTTACTAGCTATGGTAGGCCCCCTTCGATTACATACTCTTTGTTTACTTACTAGTTAGAGCCTAGGCTGTGCATTAATACTGGATTTTTTTTTCAACGCACACACAGTACGGACAGGTGGCGGATAGTGATGTGAAATTCACTCATTTTGACATAATGAGATTCTGACAATAAGCGTTCTCCCGAATTGCTGACTCGACCTTTAACTTGTAAGGAAACTCAACTTATAAGAAACAATTATCATATAGCCTGAGACAAACGCAAGAGAGGAGACTCCAGTGATGCACATTTCTTCCTTATGCAATAATCTCTCAAGAGGCTCTCTGGTGTAATGATTATTGCCAAGGCATGCAAAGGTTATAAAGGGAGCAATGAGGAACAGTGCAGCTTTAAGTAAATCCCTCATGATGTGATTACAGAATACTGAGCACACATGATCAGGCACCGAGAGCTGCAATAAAGTCATCTCTCCACTAACAGTTCAACAAGCATCCATGTGGGGTGAGAGAGAGGCAGAAGCAGTGAATTACCTGGGAACTTGTTCACTTGCCCCGAGACGATATTTTCATTGTCGTGGAAGGAAACGCCGTGCCAGTAGATATCACAGGCCGCTCGTCTTCCCACAGGAAACTAGAGAAAGGGGCGAGAGAGGAGTGAAAAAAATGGCGATAACACAATCACTTAAGGTGCATTATGCAATTTCAAGGGAGGAGGATTTGATTGAATTTGCAGGGCCTGCAGTTGGTTCACAAAACACATTTTTCTTTAAATGTAATTCATAGTCTTGAATAATTCTATCATCATAAATAAAAATTTAAATATTTTGTGGCACTTGGAACCTAAAGAACGTAATTTGTTTGTTAACAAAACTTTGGGTCCTGACATGTGCTGTAAACAACAATAGCGAAACAGTAACTTTTCAGGTAGCTTTCTAACTTCCAACAGTGTTTCAGACATCCAATTTTCCTGTGAGGAAACTCTTTTTATTCAGTTATTAGAATATACCTTAGTCACTTCTCTGAAGCAACAAAAGTTGCATTGTACACCTTTTAAACAAAGAATGATGATTTATTTCTTCTGTGAATGGTAAGAAAGGGTTAATCTGTTAGAATGACTCATGATAATGGTAAGGCCTTTGCTCTTATGCTGACCCCATGCGTGCCAGGATTATCTTGACTCAAGATAGTTAGGCCGTGTGTGCGCTCTGTTGTGATGAGCTGGGAAAGAAGAGATGAAGTGATACTATATAAAAGAGATTTAGAGAGAAATTCTACTTAGACAAGGAAAAGCCCTTCTTTTACAGCCCACATTTACACACTCAGAAACACAGTTTATGCACCAAACGTGTTGTTGAAAAAATAAATAATGCGATAAAACTATACATTGCACATTCATCCTTTCGATATCAATTTAACCCGTTCTGATTTGATCCATTTCATTACACTTCATTGATCGATTTCAATGGACATGACTTTTCCAGGATGCTTTAGTGTAGAATAATTTGAGAGGTTGAGGTAAATTAAATGAGATATTCCAACATTACGCTAAACAACAAGTCTTACTGCTGTGTCATAAAGCCAATAGAATTAATATAGAAAAATAATAGGAATGAAAAATAAGACTCCGGACTGCTGACCTCAGCTCACGGTTCATACAGTGTATTGCAAGTTGACACGGCTCACATCTGAGTTTCAAACCATCAACACTGAGCTGGGAAGAGTTTTGGCATAGAGTCTATCTTTAGCTTTATTACATCAGGACTCCTGTCACATGACCCAACCCACTTTCCAGCTACAGGACAGATGTCTGACAGAGCTGCATTTCATTAATGACTTCAAACAGGTCAGTGTGTGTGAACCAAGGGAAGCCCTGCTCAAAAGCCAAGACCTGCTATAAATACTGCCAGAGAGAAGGGAGGGTATAACTGACTCATCCAATCAAAGGGAAGGAGGTGGGATATATTGGATCCAGTTGAGCCAATTGTTGTGAACTTCGTCATGTGTGGGCCAAGTATAGGAGCGACTTTGTGAAAAGATTTTAAAGAAGCACAACGAAAGCATCTTGATTTTTAGCTATTGTAGCAAAAATGCAGCACATCTGTCATGCCTCCAGTAAATAAATAGAATTTATAATTTCAGCTAAACAGGTTATCTAAACATGTTTCATTTGACCGGGCCTATTAAAAGGAATGCGCTCTAATTCAAAATGTCAGCTTAGTCTGTAGGATCAATAATCAAAAATACCAAATCCAATGATTAAATGCATGGGTATTAGTCTGATTTTGTGAAGTTGTCATACAGAACCTTGGGCTTGCCATTATCTCCCTGCCTCAGAGAGGACTAATACTGGATTGGATTAGAGAAGCTTAAGGCTAATCATTTCCCACTGTTTGAGAGGAGGCCATATGCTAAAAGTCGGTCAACTCTCTGTCAGGCCAGAAAAAATACTGCAGATGTATAGACATATTCATTTTGGAAATGTCCATATTGTATACTGTACACTAGAAATCGACCGATTATTCAGCATTTTGACGCATTTCGGCATCGGCCATTTTTATTTATTTATTTTTTGTGATGCGGTGATGCATGACAAACAGTGCGACACATGACAAAAACACCATTGTGTGTGGGATAAGACTACATGAACACGTTTGGGACAAGACAAGCTGTCAGAGACAAGACAAAAACAACAAAAAGAACAAGTAATAAAAATAAATAAATAAAAATATATATTATTATATATCTTATAATAATATTTATAATCTTGTCTGTCGTCTGCGACAAAAAGACAAAAGATTGGATATTTTTATAGGAACAAAGCCACCTTTCCCGTTGTTCAGTAGGAAAAGGATTATTGAGGCAGTTTTTATGTCTGTCCTTGATTACGGTCATGTGGTTTATCGGCATGCATCTCATTCATGTCTTAAACTCCACTTGTAACTGTTTTAATTAGGCTATTGTTCTGCTTTATTCAATTGATCTGAATATTTTAATTGTTGTTGTCTCTTTGTAAGCTTGTTGTGTATTCTCATTGTATATTGTGTATCTGTAATTGACTCGACGTCATTGTAAAAGAGGGTAACCCTCAATTGATCTTTCGAGAATAAATAAAGGAAAATGAATGAATGAATGAATATATGTACGATAAAGAAATAGGAAAAAAATAAAAAATACAGAAATAAACTAGTAGTAGCTCATGGCATATTGAAATAGTGGATGTGAGTGTGTGTGTGTGTTTGTGTGGGTGTTTATTGGGAGGGAAAAGTACTGTGGCTAACTTCTGTGGGTGGTTGTACAGGTAGAGTTTGGCAGAGTAATTGAGAATAAAATCAGAGATTAAAGTAAATAACTGGGTAGTGCGTCTCCTCCTACCCTGCTTCGCTTCCTCTCCCCATGATTTTGAGGTAAGTTAAGGCAGCAGACTCTCCCGAAATTGTAATAAATATCCCAGTTAGGGGTGTGCACGGGTACACGTGTAACCGGTTAGTAAATCACAACGAGTTCAGGAACATTTTAGGGAGCCATTTATTTGTTTAAATTGTGTTATGTTGCAAACCTGATAAACTGTTGTGTTTATTATTCTTAAAGGCATTTAAATGAAGTTAAAGCGGCTACGAGTAACATTTAAATATCTTTTAAACAGCCTCATGTTTCCTCTCATAATCATAAATTACCTTTAACAGCAAACCAGACCATCTGTGCAAAGAAAGACGTTTTTAAATAGTTTTTATTACTGCATTTGATCTGGTCGTACACCTAGTCCGATTTTCGGTTCACGCGTGCATGCTCTATGGTCACATATCCGTATTGGTCACAGATTTCAGCGTGGCGCAGGAACGTGAATTGAGAAGCCTATCCCTCCAGGTGAGGGAAGGGGAGCGGGAGCCTTGTTTGAGACAGTTGTTTGTCGTCATAATGACTGATAACGGGGCTGAACCATAAAAGAAAAAAAATAAAATGCAATGAAGAAAAGCTAAAAGGGAGAGTGATAGTCGGGCGGGAGGGCGTTGCCA
This sequence comes from Hyperoplus immaculatus, assembly GCA_949357725.1. Classification (NCBI taxonomy): domain Eukaryota; kingdom Metazoa; phylum Chordata; class Actinopteri; order Uranoscopiformes; family Ammodytidae; genus Hyperoplus; species Hyperoplus immaculatus. Next base: position 22,845,687 of record OX442365.1, read on the forward strand.
AGCAACGTATACACAATTTCACGCAGCGAAACTAGACTGCAGTGTTTACTCCTAAATGAATGAGCGGTAGCCTACTAAAACAAAGTTTACTTTGCCTCACCAGCATCATCAGATGACCATTATTCATCGGAAATAGTCATTATTTACAACATAAACACATTACCTCATCGTGATCCATACTAACTAACTGCCATCTCTCGTTCATTCGCTTTGTGTGAGGACACGGGGACTCGTTCAGCTCCGTGAGAGGTGACAATGCATCAACTCATTGCAATCAGGTGTGTTTAGCACTTACTGGCATTAGTTGATGCTGTGTCACCCATAGACTCACGGAGCCGAAAAGAGTCCGGTGCCCTCACACTTTCAACACACGGACACGCCACGCACCATATTGCTTCCTGATTATTTGAATCTTGCACTCCCTGCACGAGCTACAAAACAGCTTCACGACAGCTGGCGTCGTAAAAATACTACCGCTTTTGTTCAAAGGTGTCGCCAACGTGCCGACTTACTCGTAGTAGCTTTAAGTGTTGGAGTTTGTATTATTCAAAATTGACGCCAATATCTTCCCTTTTTCTGCAAATTAATATCGGCTCCAAATATCGGTTATTGGCCCCCTTGCCTACCGATAATCGGTATCGGCCATGAAAAAACCATATCGGTCGACCCCTAGGTAAAACATTGTTTTTTCAAGCAACACTTCTTCTTTCAAACTAGTCTTAAAAAAAAATCAAAAATGTACATTAAGGTGTATGTTTTAATAACATTGTCTGATGAGTCTTTATATTTCTCCTATACAACCTATTTAACGGCCATTATCTCAACTTCTAACACACTTACATCAACTAAACTTTCCAAAATAATTCAAAGCACTATTCTGAAATGAATTAAAGAAGGACTTGTTTCTATTTTGTCAATTGTCTTGATTTATGGATACATTTTGTTCTTAAAAACATGCATTTTTAAGTGTTTCACATTGCATTTTTCTTTTTTAGAAAATGAAAAAAGGCTGTATCCAAAATGTTTTCTGTTAAAACTCTGGACACTAATATATGTTTTTTTTTAAAGAGATGCAAAAATGAACACATGATTAGTTATTTTAACAAATTGTAATGCAAAAAATATATATTTTTAATGTGCATTATCTGGCCAAGTTTCATGATGATATCTATAAGTTAAACATTTTACCCTATTCACCTGTGTCTCGCCTTTACTGCCATGTGTGTTACAGCGTGTTGTAAGGATTATAACTAAATAAATAACTGGCAAAAACACAAGAGCAATGCTACTGGTGTTTCAACTCCTTCACAACACGTTGACAGGTGCTTTCAAATAGCCAAGGATCTATAGCACCCTTGACTTTGTATGGGGGTTGGACCAAGAGGACAAAGAGCTGTAATATATAGGCTCACTGTGTACCGTTTCCAACACCAGACCTGGGAAGGGTTTTAAGTGTCAGACAGTGTTCACCGAGGACAAGTGGCCTTCTTTACTCCTCATGCATAATGGAGAGACCACGCTAATATAATGGCTTTTCACTGTTTTGTCAAAATCAGTGAAAATCTCATAACAATCAGCTACCTGTCAATACTGTGTGTGTTCACTGAAAAAAAAAAACGCGTTTTTAAACATAGCCAAGGCTCTGTCAAGTGGAATGTAAACCAATGGGACGTTAACAAAGGGGGCCTACTTAGCTATAGCAACATGCCGGTTTAGGGAGCCTAAACTGTGTAAATTAACATTGGATTATTTTCAGTCCACACACGATATGGACAGATATTGGATTGCAAGGAGATATTGTCTGATTTTGACAACAAGCGTTCTCCTGAATCGCTTACTCCACCTTTAAAACAGACTATTTTGCCATCGAGAGTTGTTCTTGTGCAGCTTTTTATTCCAATTGTATCCTTCATTGGCTAAAGTCACAATTTAAAACACTTAAAACCAAAGAGGACAACCACATCAGTGAATGGGATTGCCTGTTATGTTTGGCTAGAAAGAAAAAGAAGCTGCACAGACTCTATGGTTCTTAATGGCACCTAGTTGGAGAAAAGTAAGACAGAAGTTTTAAACTTTCTATGCAACCAGCTCTCTAGCATTTCATAGGTAGTAGGCAATTGCATATAGCCTAATATAAAACCTGCACATTAAAATGGCTCAAGAACAGTTCTCCAAGACAACAGCAAAATAACAAGACAGATAAACTCATGTATAGCACACCTCTTTCCACTTGAGCAGCCTGATGCTTAACTTCAGCGCCTCCAGCGAGGTTTTGGCTTTCGCTGAATCCACCGTCACCGGTCTCCTCTTCCTCGCTTGTTTGAACCCGTCCTCACGCCGTGCTTCTTGGAGGCTCTTGGATGGATGATGGATGGTAACATAGTTCCCATTCGTCTCTCCTTTGCCCTGCAGTATCTTCCCAGTTACCTTGATGTGAGGTGCACCCTCGTGCCCTACTAGTCTATTCAAGTGTTTGTGGCCAGAAACCACAGACCCGTGCAACGAAGACAGATCTGAGTTATGTTTGCCACAAGTGTTTTTGTCATCCCTTGCAAGCTTGCCACGACTTTTAGCCCTGTATTTACAGGTGATGGATGTGTTGGCTGTACCTCTCCCAGCCATAGTCATGCTGGGCGGGTCTGGCGACACGGAAGCGGGGGGAGAAGACAAGACTGGCACCTGCTCCTCCTCGGTACTGTCCACACCCTCATCCTCCAATTCCTTTTCTGCATCCCCACCAAACGATTTCATTTGTTCGAGTTGAACCTTTACTTTGACATAATGGGCGCTCATTATGCGACAGTGCTACGAGCGGTGACGCCGCCGCCGGGGAGGGCACACTCCTTGTACCGTTGTAACGTGTATCTGAAATAATGTAGTTCGCATTGCTAGCTTGAACGGCTAATTAAAACAGTAAAAGTCATTCGCTCCTTTATGAAAAAGGTACAGAGCGAGTGAGCAGGAGATATGCTGACACACATACGGCATTTAACGCCACGCTAGCTACAGCTGGTCAGTGGTCACATTCATTCAGTAATCAACCTCTCGTCACCAGCTGGTGCCGTTGACTTAACCTAGCTACTGGTGGCAACCATAGGTGGCAACGCTGGAGCTAGCTACTAAACCCGACGTTAGCCAGTCAAACTTCACTTAGCTTATATAACATATGTCACTCTACCTTAAGCGAAACTAGCCTTTAAAATCATGACAGTCTTTACCTGACCGGTACCGTTATCTAGCACATACGTTGCCCACAGTCATATACTGCTGCTGTTATTATTGTCCGTGTGTTGTTAAGCAGCAGGAGGCAGAGCAGCCCGTTGCCCAGCCTCCATCTGCTTTCAGTCCACCAGCTGATGTTGCATTTTAAGCGCCTCGTAAATCCAGCTTTCCGCAGCCACACTGGCTCAGAGCCAGTGGCTCTGTCGCTCATATCCCATTATAAATGAAGATGTGGTAGCAGACATCTTTATGATATATAATTTATATTTTAAATATTGTTTGTTTCATATTGTTGCAATATTTTGTTCAGCAAAAAACTGCAGCACTCATTTCAGAAACTGAAATAACCATACCAATATCACCTAAAGCCAACTCCGGTTGTGTGTATGCTTTCCTCTCTTGATTTTAAAGGTGGAGTGTCAGCACTGATATCCTTTAAACCTGCACTATTCACCGTTTTAATTCGTATGCTCAGAAGTAGTATCCTATTTATGTCCGACGGCCCCTGAAGGGGATACCAGGTTTTATAATGGCTGTGTCCCTAGAGCAAATACTTATTCAATTTACTCAACCAAAGACCATACTGGGAGCTTTGGGTTATTTAATGATGTTCTAATGAAACAATACATCTATTTAGATAGACCTATTGTTCTATGTCTTTTTATTTTTTATTTTCTACATTTAATGTTCAACAATGGTCTGAATTACCAGTGCCATCAACAATCCTAAGCCAGAATGTATAGGCTAATAAGAACATATAACTAAACAACAGTTAATATTATGTAAGTCCAGTGTGTCTGTTATTTTGTGGAATATAGAATCAGAACGCATAGAACAGAATCTTCCCTCTATGACACAGGAGTTGTGCTCCTGCTTGAAGCACAAACCAGGCTTTGTACACACATTTCAAGATCATGTTTCTTCAAGTTCATCTTTAGGAGAGGATGGTAACATCTATCAAAGATGAGTGCCAGTAACTCCACTCCATATGGGGTAAAGAGCTTGCTGGAGTGTATGTCCAGGGCTACACTCCTAGCACAGCCAGATGACATTACAGAATTTCTGTCGACACATGTGGACGAAATGAAACAGTCCAGGGACAACGAAACAAGTGATACCAAGGAGGTCGCCTTAAAATATCAAGAGCAATGGGGTAAGTCAGAGCAGTGATTTTGATTCTGGCAAAATATTAAAGATAATATATCATTCATGATGTCCAGAGCAGATCACAAACCACATAAGTATCTCATCAGTATAGAGTTATAAAGCTTGATTCATTTTTAGACCTTTCTTCATGTAACCTCCAAACAAAAAAGTGTACTTTTTTATAGTTATTTCTAATTCCAGATTACCTTTTTGGATTAGTTTGGTTTGAATGTTGGAGTTTGCTTGCAATCAAAAGAGCACCATTAACTTTCTGTGTTCATTGAGTAATTCATGTCTGTTGTCACCCTGATCATAGTGAGATCAATGCATACTAGGATTGTTGTCAATGATATCAATGTTTTTTTTATTTACTTTGTTGAACTTTTTCAGAGATTGTTATCTTGAAAGAGAAGAGCAAAAAGACAGAAATCCCAGAAACAGTCAGGATCCCCAGTCCACAGGAAAGTGTGGATCTGACTGCGGAAGAGATAGCTCCCTTTTCTCTTCCACCAAGACCGGTATCACTGCAATTTGGTGAGAGAATCAAGAAATGTTACACATCATTGGTGAAGACTCCACAACAAAGGAAGAAACAACCGTCAATACGATCTCCATGGCCAGAACTCCCACCTCTCCCTAAGAAAAAACCAACCAAAGACCGTCACACTGGTGCATTTACCTGCCGTCTGGACGATTGCCCATACCATAATAAACCAACAGAAGGGTCTGAAGTTGACATTGATTCAGGGCCAGTCAAGAACATTACAGAGCCAACAGTAAAAATGGATCTTGCACTGCAATCGCCAATGACATCGCCAAGTTTTTCTGAGCTACAGATTCCGTATAGACCCAAAGGAGGGCTTATTATAGATCCGGAGCTAGTGCAAAAGAGAACTAAGGCAAGACCTGTGACAAAAAAAGAAAACTGGTTTGCACAGCACTGTGATTTACTGTGAGGGAAAAGCCTACGGTAGATGGGACATTGTATCAGAGTGCACAACCAACGAACATATGTCACAAATGTCTCTTGAGTGTTCTGCAGTGTGAAATCTGTCCATGTCCATGTACAGTGCAGTGAACTTCCACCTCAAGCGTCCACCCAGCATATGCAGGAAGCAAAGAGCAATGCCCTTAGTGATCCCATAAAAAAAACCCTTCAGCTACGGAACCAGCACCCTAATCATATTTGTCCTACTGGAGCCGATGTTAGTAATTCCATGACAAAAACATTCCCTGTTTCGTCACGTGTCCCACTTGTCATCTATCCATCCAGGAAGGGGATCTCCTACCATGTGGTTCTTTCCAAGGATTCTTATAAATTCACCTGTTAATAGGTTTAGTTTGCTAGTTTTTCCTTGTCCACTTGAGGGGGGTGTCCTCATCACTGGGGGTTGACGTGACTTGTCTATGTTAACTGTTCTGGCCTTTTACGTCAATAAAGAACTTGATATGAATGATGAAGTTGCTTTCATTTGAACTTTTTTGCTGCGTTTTTCTCTCGCCAATGCTGTTGTTATATTTATTTTCAACATTAAAGAGTGAAGGAATATTGTCATTTATTGAACGTCTGAGGTTGTGGTTGTCTTTAACAAGTACAATCCAGGTGCAAGTGATGATTACACAGCTAGTTGCTATATAAACGACCTGTATGCTACAAATTACACAGTAAAAATTACCCATATACAATGAATAAGTAAGATCATTTTAGACAAAGTTTATGCTATTCAAGGGGATGAAAAATTCTGGTGAGAACACCTTTAAACATTTACAAAAGTGAACACATTATCACTACTAGGTGATGTCTTATGTAATAAATATTGTTGTCTACTAGCACATTTGAGGTTTGTGCATGCACTTATGTAATATGTAAATTATTCAGCTTGAACCAAGACTTCAAACTTCAGTTTTTGAGGACAACCATGATAGGTGTAACTTGTCTAAATAACATGAAAATATATACAGGACTTGATGATTTACAAAGCTTTTTGCATCCTAATAATCTAAAGTGTTAACGTTTCATTGTAAATGTGTTGAAGCAGTCAGCCAGGGTTAGGGTATGCAAGCCTGTTTGTGAGCGCACAGACAAGCAAATTGGTGATCCACTCAGTAAATTATTTATGACTTGTCATTATCATAATAGCACACTGGACAGGAGTCATTCAGGAGGACCTATCTCCTAAACACAAATAAAAAGGCACATCTTTACTTGCTTGTTACTTGCTGTGCTGGTTGTGACATTGCCATTTTCTCAGGTACAGAATCTTATCCTCAAGAACTACAATTATTTAAACAAGAAGTAGTTTTTTGTTAAGTTATCCCTTAGATGTTATGAGTTAGTTTCTCATACTGTGAGATAAACAAAAATAAACAGTTCTACGTTGCATTTGCTAACCAGCATTTTATTGCCAGCAACAAATTTAGCTATCGATGTAAGGGAATATGATGAAATGAAACAACAGTTTTTCAAGGAAAAGTAGACTATATGCATTTTCTTTTTAGAGTGAATAAAATGTGTAAATTAGGCTAGCATTATTTAATTTATATATTCAGTTATATTTTTGATTTGTTTGATGAACAATCGAGAAGCCTGTTGTCATTTTAGGGGATCCACCCATGGATAACATAAATCAAATCAAATCAAATCTTTTTTATTTGTATAGCCCAAAATCACAGATACATTTGTCTCAGTGGGCTTTACATTTCATACAATATGATACAATATGATACAATATGACACCCTGCCCTTACACCCTTAGCTCGGCTGAGAAAAAACTCCCAGTAAAAACTCTTTACCGGGAATAAAACATGCCATTAAATATACAAATAAAATGCTAAATGTTTAGCCTATGTGAGATGATTTTTATTTATTTTTTAACAGTAATGTAGGATGTAGGTAGGGTGTGCTGTTGCTATCTATTCTTCTGGCAGGGAGAAGGACAGGAGGCATAGGCGAGATTTATGTCGGCGGGTAAAAAAAAACCCTAAACCAAAACATCTATTCTACCAGCTGAGTCCCATGTCTTTCCCTTTAAAGCTGCGCAGTGATGAGACGCTGGGTACCGGAGGTTGGGAGATCCACTCGCTACGATTATTTTTTGTTTAGTTTCATCCGATGAGATGAGAGGAAAGCCTGGCTGCTTTTACACGAATCTAATTTGCTGGTGGTGATCGCTGCTAGACGCCAAAGACGAGGAGAGCTTTAAATTCTGGGCTGCAAAGGAGATTGTTTTCGCTCATATTTAGCTGACAAACTGAAATTGGTCTTATGTCAAGGGTACAATCTTGATATTTTTTTTCTCCTACGTCGAATAATTTGCGTAAATGTATTCTATTTTTTTATTATGAAACCGTAAAGACCCCGTGGTGTCAGTGGCTTTGCGTTGTTGCGGTAATAAGAAGAGCTGATGGGAATATAATCGTGGCATAATATGCTGCGCGCAATTGTTAAACGCGGGGTTTGTTTTTTATTGGCGACTCATGGCGTAGGATTTGCTGTAAGGATGTGATCTTGGTTTCTCGCTGCCGTTGCCTCCACACTGTCACTCATGATGCCCAGGGCTTTGCGAAGGCTGGTCCATTTGGTGCTGTTCTGCCCTTTGTCCAAAGGTCTGCAGGTAAGAATGGACAGTAGGATGTGCATGATGTCAGTATGCTTCTGTTTAGGTCAACACGGTAAATAACCCGCATACATCGATGCATGTCCAACTACATAAAGGTAATAATATAGCCTAATATAATACTGATGTCCTCTCAGTCAACATGCATCACAAAATGTCGCGAGTCTTGGAATGAGAGGATACATATCAACATATTAGCCATCTTATGTCTATCTTAAGGTCAAACCAAGTGACCAGCTGTTCGTCCGTTTATTGTTGTGGTGTGCACGTAGGCTATTGGCCTACTGTTCCGGTTATTTAATTTAATTTGTGTATTTCCAGTGTTGGCATAACTGCCTTATAAATGATGTGGGTTTTCACACAGTTTTCATCAAGATACTTCAAAACATGGAATGCATTGTTGAAAGTGTAAATGGAGTTCACAATCTTAATTGCCTGTGTCCCAGTACAAAAACAAAACAAAAAAATCAGTGTAGTTTTTTCCAGCTATTATATGTTAATATAGCCTAATAAAATAAAATAAAGTGCAATATACAATATTACACCTTAAACAAAGATTAGAGAACAGTTTTAAATACAAGTTGCACAGTGATGCATCAGTAGTAACAATGTAATAATTGTATGTAATAGTCTAGGCCTATCAGACACAAGGGCAATGTTTTTTTCTTGTTTCAGCAGGAATACTTTTATCTTAAAGATAATTTTTCTGATGTTTTTTTTTACTTGAGTGATGGAGATTTTGAAATCCGAGACTGGAGCATTTTCCAATTAATGTATCGATCATAATACTTGTTTCACTTTCATTGCTTCGTAATGGCTATCTTCTTTTTTTGTACCGAGATCAAGTTGCCGGCTGTTCTTTCAGTCTATTTTTCATTAGATCGTCTTCTCGGCTTACTGTTTTTCTCCTCTTCTCCAACATTCTATCACTTGCCTCCTCCCAAACCCCCCATAGAGTCGTCTCCCGGCCATTAAGGTGAAGTACCTTCTCCTGGCGTGGCTGGGCATCCTCGTCGCCAGCTGGGTCGTCTACATGCAGTATGCCTCTTACTCTGAGCTCTGCCGCGGGCACGTCTGCCATGTGGTCATCGTAAGTATAGGCTCTGAACACTGTGACAGACCATTTTTTCATATGATGGTGATTGGAAAGGAAAGGCCAGGGGTCAAATGTAGGTTACCACATCATTGTGCTGTAGGCCTACAACCATCTCTGGCAGGGCCAATGCTTCCTCATTGATTTTTAGAACAACATTAAATGGTTAATTTGTTGCAACTGAATACATGCTATGATCAGATTTCAGTTTCAGTGGGATATAAAACAGTACATGGTCAAATCAATACAGAATGGATCTGTTTTCAAACTCAAAGTAAAATAAGATGCAATGTCATACAGTATGTTTCATTTATTTATGGTTGATTGATAATAATATCATATGTCTACATTCAGGCACATTTTATAATATTTCTGATTTTGTTTAGGGTATTTGAAACCAGTTTGTTGAATAACTAGCTGTGTCACCAAAATGCATAATAGTCCTAAAACAGTAACAGTTGAACAGAAGACAAGTTACATTGAAAAACAAAATGTTCCAGCTACCGCCATTGAAATTCGTTGACACATACATAATGTGCAAGATCTTAAAGAAAAGCGGAATATGACAGGATAACTGGATGGGAGGACTGCGTTTTTGAGGAAGAGGGCTGCTTGGTTTGGCCTCTTTCTGGGTAAATACACAGCAGCCTATGGCTCTTGCTACCCTCCCGTCGTGCCCAGCTGTTTCCAGTGCTGTTGGTTTTGCCGAGAGCAGAACAGGCCTTGACATTTATCGAGACACAGAGGAACATGATGGTGTTTAAAGGGATAGATCTACTCACAGTAATTGATGCACGATGAAAGATCAATGATGTAACCTCATTACAACAAAATAATCTGATCTTCACAACAGTGTGTGTATGTCTGCATGCACATGGGTGTACAGTGTGTGTGTGGCGGCTTAGTTTTAGACTAATAAACAGATAAATAAAACCACAATAAATGACCTATGTAAGAACTTCGGCTTTAGAGGTGCTGAGTTCTCAAATGAGGTACACAAATAAAAAGTAACCAAAATCTTGAAACGCTCAACGTATGAATAATGGATTTAGAGATACTTGGAGGTTCACCTATTTACTGTGTTAAATGTAGAGCATTTCCTGTTTTCCTTTTGCAGTGCGATCACTATAGAAGAGGCATTATCTCTGGCTCGTCCTGCAAGGCATTGTGTGAAGAGAGATCTCTGACCCTGCAGCACTGCATGTCCACCTCCTCCACACATCAGGTAAAATAAACACACACACACACACAAACTAACTTTAACGATAAGTCAAACACTTTCAATGTAGCCAGATGTTACTTGCTTGTATAGTTAATGGTATATTTCTCTCAGTGAAAGATTCTAAAACAGAAACACAATATTGCCATATAGCTTTTCTTTATGTTTTGGGAAATATAACTCTGAGGCAATGTGGCATCATAACCAAACACAAAATTCACAAAATTATACATACAGTGAGTGTCATTGATGTGATATTCCTATTTAATTATTAAAATGATCTCATTTGTCACTTTTACCATGTGTTTACACCTGCAGGTGTACAGTGGACAGTGGAAGGAGAGACCCGTTGTGATAAAGTGTGGTATTGAAGATCCGCTGAAGATAGATGGGGCTCCAGAGTCTGTACTGAGACAGGAGATGACCTTATTCGATAAACCCACTCGTGGAACCTCCATGGATGAATTTAAAGAGATGCTGCACAGTTTCCTTAAGGTCGCTTCCCTCAGCAATTACACATTATGAAACATCATATCTAACAACAAGCACACCAGGAAATTGAGTTTGTGTAATGTATCTAACTAATCGTGTTGGCAACCTCCTTCTTGCAGACTAACCTTGGTGAGCAGCCATCTTTGAACACTTTGGTAGATCGGGTCATCAACCTGGCTGATGTCAACCAGGACGACAAAGTGTCTCTAGCTGAGGCCAAATCTATCTGGGCTCTTCTCCAGATCAATGAGTTCCTCCTGATGGTGGCACTGCAGGAGAAGGAGCACACCCCAAAGCTGCTCGGCTTCTGTGGAGACTTGTATGTGACTGAACCTGTGGGCCACAGCTCCCTCTACAGACTAGAGGTGCCTCATTACCTGGAGGCCCTGGTCCCGGAGGCCTTGAGCTCCAACGTGAACCACTGGCTCGCACCAGCCTGGCCCCGCAGAGCTCGCATCACCATCGGCCTGCTGGAGTTTGTGGAGGAGGTCTTCCACGGTTCTTACGGGAGTTTCCTGATATGTGACGCCAGTCCTCGCCACGTGGGCTACAATGCAAAGTACGACTGCAAGATGGCCGACCTGCGCAGTGTGGCATCCGAGGCAGTTGTGCGGGCATATTTGAAAGGGCGGCGGTGTGAGACTAACACAGACTGCACCTATGGCCGAGACTGCACGGCCACCTGCGATCGGCTGGTGAAACAGTGTAATACTGAGGTTGTACAGCCCAATCTCGCAAAGGTGTGTGTGCTGTTGCAGGATTATCTGCTTTTTGGAGCACCGTCAGACCTCCATAAAGATCTGGAAAAGCAGCTCCGCACTTGTGTCACACTCAGCGGTCTGGCAAGTCAGATGGAGGTGCATCACTCGCTAGTCCTTAACAACCTGAAGACACTGCTGTGGAAGAAAATTTCTAACACCCAGTACTCGTGAAAATAAATACTTACCAAATGTTTTATTACAGAGTACTTTATATATTGACTGTGAATAACATGAAACTGTGAAATAAGAAATATAAAATATGAAACAGTAGATTTTGACTCTCCCATAAAGCCTGATATTTTGACAAGGAAATTCATCTGTTTGGTCATATTATTCTCAGGGCACTGCCTGTTACTTTATTTATAAAATAATCTGTACTGTAATACTGTGCCTAGTGGAAACAAAATGTCAAACTGCGACAGGGTGTGATCGTTTTTGTAAATGTGTAAATATAAGTGGAACATTGTTGTTTCTGTGTATAAATGAATATGAATCTCAAGCAGAGATAGTATACCGGTAATGGATGGAATAATGCTTATATACAGTAGCTCTGAAATATCACTCATTTGATATTAAACATTTATTCAATTCAACCTGAACTGTAGTTGTATAGGACAATCAGACATGGTTAAAATTGAACATACTTCTTAAAATTGCACTTAAATTGGTTCAGATTATTGATTTACGACAAAGTGTAAATAAAACTGTGTTCATCTAAACTGGGGAGCTGTGTCAAAGAAGTTAGAAGTCAAAGGTCAAACATTGGAGAATGTTCCCTCTGCGAACTCAATCAGCCTCAATGGCCTTTTAGACCACTGTTAGACCCCCCCCCCCCCCCCCGCAGACTTAACAATATTCATCTGCAGTCCCTTCACCTGTTATTAATTGACGTAATATAAATTAAAGGTCCAAAACGTACATTTAAATGTTTATTTGAATAAACGTTTTTGGTTTGCATCTATATACATCTCCTATACAACCATCTTTAATGGCCACTATCTAAAAATGTGTTTATTCAATGCTCTGAACCAACAATCTTAACTCCTCAAGAACTTACATCAACAAAACTTTCCATAATAATTCTTAGCATTATTCTAAAGCTCATAACAGGATTTGATCATATGCTGTTTATTGTCTGATTTATGATTCTTTTTCTTAAAAACATGCAGAAATGGTAGGACCTAGGCCCTACAAAGTGTTATTTTATTTATTAAAAAAAATGTATTTATAAAATGAAAAAATACTGAATCCATATTCTGTTCTGTAAAAGCTTTGGTCAAAAATAGGTTGTAAGAAATTAAATAAAGATTTTAACTCTGGCTATATCCAACATCTAGATGTTTGTTTTTTAAATATATGCCAATGTACACATAATAAGTTAGATATTGCAGAATTTTATTTAAACATTTCACTAAAAGTTGTTCTACAAAATGTATTTTTTTTTGCATTTTCAAGCTTTACTAGACAGTACAGAGCCGAAATGGGGAGACAGAGAGAGAGGGGGGATGACATGCAGCAAAGGTCCACAGGCTGGACCCGAACCATCGAAGGCCGGAGCCAACATGGCACGCACTCCATCCACTACACCACCGGAGCGCCCCACAAAATGTATTTTTAATGTTAGTATGATCATGATATCTCTAAGTTAAAAATGTAATCCTATTCGCCTGCCATAGCCAAACAGACCTTTCCGAAGCCTAGCAACTGTTGCTTAGCTGACGTCACAGTTTAAGGGGCGTGATTTACGGAACAGTGGTGTCAAACCTGACATCATAGATCAAAGACAACAGTATACATCAGGTCGGCAATACGTCATCTGGACGGAACTCTCGTGACCACGCCCCCTTTGGGAGGAAAACAATACGGCTACTCCATAGACATAGACAGCGTGATCATTCAAAATAAGCCGTTATAGCTAAAATATACAATGTCCTGAGCTGTTGTGTGGTTTACATGGTAAAAAACAAACATCATGGTTTTATTCCTTCACCATGCCCCCAAAAATTCCCCTTAATAAGGGCTGTATGACAGCAGGAAGCTCCCGGCTTCATCCGTCCTCTGCATTTCAGTGGGAGTTTGCTATCGTAATGAGCCGTTAGGATGTATTTGATAATATGTAAAGTATGTTCTAAGGGTCAATTACAAAGATGTATTCAACACAAAAATGTCATGAGATCTACCAGTAGACTGCAGGGGTAGTAGCGATGCAACACAAGTATTTTGATGATGTTACTTTTGACGACTGAAATAAGCAGTTTTGGGACTAGGCGATGTCAGCAAAGTGGTTTTGATCAAATCTTTCCAACGTGTTAGTCAAGCTGAATAAAGTTAAATAAATTACACTCGTTTACATTTTACCTTTTATTGAATACTTTGGTCAACAAAACATCCCTTTAAGGTTAATGCTTCTGGCTTGAGACATGCCCAATCATTTTGAGGCATGTCTTGAGGAATGTGTTTCAACATGTTCAAATGTAAAATGCTCTCTTTTCACCATATCTTCAAGACAGACATATCTGCAGATGGCTCTAAATGTCTCACCTCAGGAGGACCAGGACTGGTATACAACCCTGGGAAGACAAATCAGTACAGACATTTGGTTATGTTGGTTTTCCAAATTCAACAATCATTTAATCTTTATATACAATGTTCTGTTGTTACACTACACCACTCCAAATCCCCGCTAATGTAGGGTTTGAATTCTGATAGTAATGTAAACCTTTTATTCTCTGCCACCTTATGACACAGGCTCAACACAAAGTTGGACTGCAACGCCTCAAGGGGCATGTTGAAGAAGGGTGAAGGAAACAGCAAGTTATGTTACTGGTCTGCACCTTTCCAGGCATCTCCACTGCTGCTCCACAGGGTTCTCTGGTCCATCAGCAGTGAATGCAGGGCCGGTACATGATGAAAACCTTCAGGACATAATCAGATGTTTTTTTTATGTGCCTATTAAAGTCTATTTAGCTTAAAATATGGCTGCACAACTTATTTTTCAGAATAACAAGGACCTTTTCAATAGAGAATAATTGAATGTGCATGGTAGTATAGTTGATTTAACATGGTTTGGGTTCTCCTATAACCTTTTTTTTTTAGATAGAAACTATGGACTTACAACAGTCTCAAAACCAATAATCAAGAAAAAAATAAAATTGATTAGACATTGAATGTGAATAGTTCAATAAAGCTTCAAAAATAAATATATTAATGCCAACTTTGTAGTGATTTTTATTTAACAACCTAGCCCTCTATCCACATTAACGAGAACAGGAAATATCCAAATGTAATGCTCCCAGTTAGCAACATGCAAATAGGGGCTACAACAAAGCACAGTCCAAACTTATTTTGCCTATTAGAACCAGAGCAATCAATATGTTAAATGACAGAGAAATAGATCAATTCCTTCATGTGCACGGCTCACGCAAACAGTAGGCGGGACGCTTGTGATCCAGTGGGAATGATGGGAATTCATGCCAACTCAGTATCTGGCCCGGTTCCATACTCAAAGCCCACTACACAGTGGAAATTGAGCCATCGTGAGCCAATGACTTACTTTCTGCCCACTTATTGCACAACAGAGGCACTGCAGCCAGAGTTGTGTCTCAAGGGGCAATATTAAACCCTACTGTGTCCGCTTACAGAGTAAATATTGAATAAGACCAGTTACCATGATCTGAGGAGCGGACGCCTCAATGTCCGAGATCAGCTGTCCTCATGATGGCAAAGACACACATCTTATCGTCCCGTGTGTGTACCTGCTAAAACAAGAGACATCAGAAGGCAGAGGAAACAATACTAATTCATAACCATTTTAATATTTTTACTTACCAAAGATCATCCATTCCATTGGTCCATTAACATTTGGTATCCACAAAACTGAGCTGGAGGCCACATCTACAAATTAAAAATGAATGTAGAGTAAATTCCTCAAAATTCTAACTATTTTGACATAAAAATAATAACAGCATTAGCCTATAAACAAAACTTCATGTCACACTGTGGCTATGAATGTTACAGTATATTCTGATATGTTCATATAAATTGTTACTGTTGCTGGTTTCTTACTCACCACCACCACAGCAACTTTCTGTCCATTATTTGACCAGACACTCATATGTTTATTGAATTTGATTTAGAGCATTCATCACTTACAATAGACAGAACATTATTTGACAACAATGATTTAAGGCAATAATGGCCCAGCTTTAGCCTAGTGGTGCCTGCTTCTGAAATGGGATTTTTCTTCTGATTTTCGTTTTATTAGGCTATTCAATTTATTATTTCAATATAATTTAAGTCTTGGAAAACTGGACAGTCTATACAACGTTTTAAACTATGTGATACGACCTGAAATAATAAACGAATTAAAGGAAACTCTTTTATTGTGATGCTGGTGAACATGAACTTATGGAATACAGCATTCTACTAAAAATAGCCTGTTGCTTACCACGTGAAAGGCAGGTTGCCCAAAGAGGGAAACTATTAACTAAACACAAGAAACAGTACTTGGTCTAAACATTTACCTGAAAGTAAACCTCGACTGTGATTAACATTACATAGGCTAAATATTTTAGCTATAAGTAAAGCTTATTGGAAATCTGCGTCGCGTTCAGTTGGTTAAACCATTACAATGAAATAAATACCGAAACAAATGTAACTCGTGTTTTTCTTAGTAATATACTCCAAAGTAAAATAGAACATGTATTGATTTTAGTCACATACACGGATGTTCCCACTCACCATGGTGACCTCGCAGCTGCTGCTCTGCAAAGTCGATACAGGATCACTTGTTGTACAGCTACGGATACCGAGAGTAACCAAACTTCATCGGGCTATACATTGAGAGCACACATTAGTCTCCTGCATTTGCAAACTGCGACCCTTAAATCCACTAAGAGTGTTGTGCCATACAAACAATTTCTAAAACATGACGTCAATGGGATAATATTTTAGTTTAGCTGAGAGTTTGTGTCCAACTACCAAGCTAAGTCCTTAGTGGAAATTAGCTATGTCTTCCATATTATATGAAACTAAGGCACCACTATCTTCATCTTAAGAGTATATGGAAGCAAGCATAGACTACACTGCAGTCAAGATGAAGATTTTCTTAGAAACGGCTATTTAGTACATTTTATTGATATTTAGAGTACAGTCAGTGCACATCCCAATTAAAAAAAAACCCGTTTAGATTACCATCATCTTGCATGAATAGACATTTAATAGCCCAACCCCAACTGCAACATATAAACTTGTGAATAGTTGAAAGAAAATCAATCTTTGTACTTTTCAGTTGATTATTATATTATAAACATTCTCTGGTTCGATCTTTTTAGATGTGAGGAAGTCTGGCTGGTTGTCGATTTTGACGTGTTCAGGATCTATGCTCTTTGTCAGAGAGAAAAAGCAATTTCAAGATGTCATCCTTGGTTCGTTAAAATAATTTTAGATGTGCATTGTAAACACTATTGCCAATGTCTCTCTACAACAGACTTTGAGTAATCAAACAGCGTCAAAATCGTTTGAATACATAAGCTAAATTAGTACCAACATTGACTCAAGGGTACTT
Source organism: Hyperoplus immaculatus (assembly GCA_949357725.1). Lineage (NCBI taxonomy): Eukaryota > Metazoa > Chordata > Actinopteri > Uranoscopiformes > Ammodytidae > Hyperoplus > Hyperoplus immaculatus. Next base: position 22,862,803 of record OX442365.1, read on the forward strand.
CAAGCCAAGAAGGAAAAGCCTGCGCGGAGCTCAAGACACTGATATGGTTTGCAGTGGTTAATAGTTATTTGCATTGTTTTACAACCAGTGAGCGTGAAAAGGAATGCAACAGTAACTCATTGTGCTGATTTAGAATAATAGTCAAGGTTCTATCTATGTCAACAGAATTTCTTTATCAGTGGTGCAAACAAGTACATTTGGACTAATCTGGAGCAACATTTATTATGAGGGTTATTATAAGAAAAATGTTAAATAAGAATCAGAAGACAATGTATCACTGAAACAAGATTCATTAATATGTGATATTTACAATTGCAGTCTCAACACAACAAGACAACACTGTGCCCAACACACTAGCGTCAGTCAGATTTCTTCCAGATGCATGATGACGGGGCACAGCGGACGGTGTTTTTCAGAACTATAACATATTTATCAAATGTCTCTTATTGAAGTCCATTGTGTCATTAGCTCGGCGTGGAGGGCGCTGATAAGCTATGCAGCAGCTCCATCTGTCTCCTCTTGTCCTTGGCGCGGTTGATGGTCATCTTGAACAAGCGACAGTAGAGCTCGATGGAAGCGGGTGTGTCGTCGTTCCCGGGCACCGGGTACGTCACCAGGCTGGGGTTGCAGTTGGAGTCCACCACGCCCACTGTGGGAATGTTCATCTTTGCAGCATCTCTGATCCCCACGTGAGGCTGGAATACATTGTTGAGAGTGGAAAGGAAGACGATGAGGTCCGGTAAGCGGACTCCCGGGCCGTACTGGATGGGGGCGTTGGTGAGGAGGCCGCCCTGCCAGTAGCGCGTGTGGGCGTACTCCCCACAATCCTTAGCAGTGGTCTCAACCAGGTGGCCAAACTGCCGTCGACGGGTGACAAACAGTATGATCCCGCCACGATACGCTACATGGGCGGTGAAGTTCAGGGCTTGTTGAAAATGCTCCACTGTCTGGTCAAGATCAATTATATCTTGGTCCAAACGGCAGCCGTAGAGATAAGGCTCCATAAGCCTGAGAAAAGGGAGAAATCATATAGTAAAATAGGAGATTGATGGTTATGAGTGGAATGTTTAAGTCACAGCAGAATACAGTGCTTCAGGTTTCAGGGCTAGAGCAGTACCCTACTTTTAATATTGCCTTATTGATTTGTCAGTAGTCACTCGATCACACAAACAACGGCTCACACCATTTTCTGTTACGCTCTACTTGCTTGCTGTGGTAAACTTATGTTAGTGCATAAAGTTATTGTCAATACTATTTGAACATTTCCTGCATAGATTTTGATGTAAAAGCAGGGTGTGATTTTATTGTGAGAGCACTTTTGGTTGATTGATATAGAAAAAATTAGACATCGCAAAACCTTCATTTGAGGCAATATTAACACTATTGCTGCAGTCTGTCAGGGAGAATAACACCAATATAGAGGGAAGCCTGTTTTCAAACTGTTCTAGCCCTATTAAATTGCATTGGATTTGAATGTGTTTTCCTCAGCATCAATAGGCGGAAATGGACTATGCACATTTTAAATGAACATTTGATTTATGTTTATTTCTTCACTGCAACAATGATTAAAGTATGGTTCCACCTCTCTCTCTCTCTCTGTACCTAGTTATTGAAGTAAAAGTGTGTGTTACATTTAAATTATGTGACTGAATGAACAATTCCAAATCGAATGTCAATATAGTTCAAATCCCCCTGAATGACAAGGACTTCGAGCATCAACATTGACTTCAATAGTTTCCTCTAAGATGTGCACATCATACCCACCGGTGCCTGCAGCCCTTTTTGTGGCCAAGATGCACTCTGGCGTCGAAAAGGTCTTTCAACGAGAAGAGTTCAGACACACGGAAGAAGTCTGGCTTCTCCATGGGAAGGTTCATTATTTTATCTAAATATGAGGGAGAAATTGTATTGATGAGAGTCTAGGATAGGGCAGCATTGTTCACGTCGTCTTATGCACTATTTGGCTCACCTGAAACATCTTCATTTTGAGGTGGAGGCGGTTTGATGGACGCTGCAGTGGCATAATGACTTCCGCCACAAGAGTAGCCAACTGTAACAGCCCGCGAGTGTCGGAGCCCCAAAATACCTAAATATAAAGACATATATATCGGTCAAAAACACCTGACATCAACTTGTAACAAGGGGGTACTGCTAGCTACTGGCGTTAGCTGTAAGCTAAGTTGCTAATTTGTCAGTAAGGGATGACAACCTTAAGACCAAACAATGCTACAATAGTTTTAATATTTTCTGACATACACTCGGAATATTCAGACGATACCGTTACTCTGTTGAAAATTAAAAAGACTTATGTGTATTACCTCTTATAATCGCCCGGGCGGCCATGCTTGCTTGAGAACCATGGAAGGTCAGCAAACTGCGCCTGCGCGTTTGTAGTCGAATGCCGTAAAGGTCATATTATGTCGTGACATTTCCTCAAAACACTGCAATGCCCATGATGCAATTTTTTTTTAAACTTCAAAACTTTATTGTAAAACATGTACAGCACACGACTGCTCCTTTGTAATGTAGCTATGAATGTATACTATAACAAAAACCAACGTTATTCCAAAGGAATAATTCATTAATTTGAACAAATGTTTGTCAAAAAAAATACTTTTATCATAAAAACGTATATGAATGTATATTGTATAAATGAATACAATCTATCCAGTTCAGGACAAGCCAATATGAGTTTTTAAGAACAGCAACCAAGTAAAATCCAAACACTAATATTTCATCAGCAACATGAACTTTTTTGTTTGTAAAGACGTTAGGTTAAATACCTACTCAGAAAGTTCATGGGGGCTTTCTTTTTAGTAAAAAAAAAAATATTTAATGCCCTTAATTGAATACATAAACAACTAGGTGAACATTAACTGTCTCTCACAGGACAAAACTATTTCCCCATGGAATCCAAATAAAAGCAATATGTGCTGTAAAAAATTAAATAAAAATATTAATAATAAAACGATATACACTATAAACTTGCCACTAGCCTGCAACAGCAAAACAACCACAAACATAAAGTGCAAAATAATTATTCAGTAACAGACTGTGATAACAAACATCTATATGCATGTTTCCAATACAGTATGAAGTATTATTCTGTTATGCTGCGGAGATTTCGTGCTGCATTCCCCCTGAAAAAGATACAAATAATTTCAGTTGAGAATGCTTTTATTGGACTGTGGAGAGAAAATTACCTGGGCCCCATCACATACCTGTTGACTGTCATGAACTGTAGCTTTCTTTTGACACGTTGCACACACTTGTTCTGCACAGGAACACGACTGCGAGAAGTTACGCCCTGCAAGCATTGTGTAAAAAATATATCACACTCTCTGGCTCTGGACAAATTGTTTTCCTTTAACAAACTGCCAGACTAAAACACTATTCTCAGTGCCATTTATGGGGCTACTGTGTTTAGCAAACATGTAACAGAATATTCGGTTTCATAGTAAAAGGGATTCCAATATTGCTCCAAGAACTGTGATGTTTTCTAACTTAATTGTACCTTCTTGCTTTTTTCAGTCAGGTAGCTCCTGCTGTACATGCTGCTTCTCTCGTCTGTGTTGAGAGCTATGCAGGGGCTGATGGTGATGCCAGGGTCAATGGCACGTGACAAAGACCTGGGCAAGGCAGAACAGGACACACATCAAACCAGTTCCTATGCTTAATAATAATAAATTCCAAAGTCCATCTTCAAGCCAATGAACGAAGCCTGTAAATATACATTGACATCAACCACGAAGAGTGTTACCATGTGTTAAACAATGTCACATTATTAATGAGGAAGACCAATTGTTGCTCAGATTCCACTCTTTAATACACAGATGCACTTAAAAAGACACAGCAAAGGTTTTTTTTCGAAAGAGTGAAAGAAAAAAGAAAAGAAACACTTCTTACAAAATATTTACAAAACCTGGCAATGCACAGCATGTTCAGTAACTTTATTTTGATAAAGAAAAATAAATAGCCTTTTTTTTCCCACATATGAAATTCAAGAAAACTTTTAACATGATAAAGAAATGAACACACTAAATATCAAGTTTAGCAAGACATAGAGCAGTAGTTGTGTGGCTTCTGTGGAATCTGGAACGGCATTTGAGTAAGTCAGATACTGTTGTAGTGGCTGTCATCAACAACTGAACTTTACAATGAACTAAGGGCACTGTGTATGATGAAAGAGTATGGTTAGGTATAGTTTCATATCTCCACGGTAGTTATTGAATTATTGGTGTGTGGTATCAACTGGTGCTCTCAAATAATCTTTAAAAAGTTGACTATTAAGGGTCAATAATATAATCTGTTCTCACAGTGTACCCTGGCCTTATTCTCTTCATGTGCAAAAGTTACTAAGGCCATTCTAAATCTGTGGTGAACAGCAGCCACAGATAAAAACAATTAAATGGTGGACAGGGTACAATCTGGTAAAGTGATGATAAACTGTAATATACTGGGTTTTATGACATGGCATCTGACCCCTTTTTTTTTAGAATAAAGGATACAAAAATGTGAATTTAAGAGGATTAGTATATTATTATAGATGTAATAGAAGCATTAAGGATAGTTTAGCCATATTGCCCTACTCTGCATAAGTTTCCCAGTATAAGTATTGCTCCTAATAAAGCAACGGAAAGTAAAATATTCAAATGTCTTGCATTGTCCAATCCCAAAATACCAAAATAAGTGTAATTTGCTATCATATCATAGTGTTTGAGTTGAGCATTTCTGCACGAAAATGACTCAACAATGAATCAATCATCAATATAGTTTGCGATGATTTATTTGGATTTACCGTACAACAGAATGTGCATGGATACTTTCATAAACAAATTTTTCTTCTTTTATTGACATAAACCTAATGAAGGGCACTGTTGTAAATATAACAATAATGATACAAATAGAATTAGTTTTAACTTTTGCACTTAAAAAAAAGTATATGACTTTACCTTCATATCACCAGTAAATGTGTAAGATAATAGAATAACAGCATGTATTTTCACCTTGGTAAATTAAAAAGATACACCCGAATTTCAAGTAGTTGACTTAACCTTTAATATCTATTTTGTCAAATTGACTTGTTGGTATGATTGGTCACTCCTTTTTACATAAAATGTGAAAGATATTTAGGACAATGGCATTTTCAATAAGAAAGTATTCTGCACTCTGATGAAGTACTACCCATGCAGTCTGCCTCTTATACCAATCCATCCCTGTATTACTTTTCAAAGCTGTGATATGAATTAAGCTGAGTATGATGGCACCATTATGTTACACAGATGTATAAATGTACAAACAAAAACAAAATGCCTTTTTTGTCTTGTTTTATTGTATTAACAAACATTCCCTTGGAGCCTATAAGTAAATTAGCGTGATTGGACCAGCTTTTTATTTATCAGCAGGGACCGATTAAGAAACAACCTTGTATAAAATTGGATTATGATGTTATGGGACATAGTGACCAAAGACAATACTTACAATGTGGAAAAGCCCTGGTTCTTCTTTGGATTTCCCCTGTGGTCTGACTCACAATCTGCCTCATCTATAAATTCTTCCGCTGTCCTTTCTAGGTGTACTTCTTTATCGTCTATCTTCACGCTCTCGCTTTCAACTTTTATCTCACTAAGCAAGTCCACTCTCTCCTTTCCCTCGCTCCTTTCCCTGCTTCGAACTTGGACATGGTTGGTCCTATTAGTTTCCAGCTCAACAAAAACACTCTTGTCCTTGGACATATGCACCATACTCTGCATGTCTCCCTGTGTAGGGCACTCTGACCTGAGGCCTGGCGTGGCACTCCGTATAAAGGAAATCCTTGGCTGCTGCTTGGCAGTAGACAAAAGACTTAAAACAGGGGTTTTGAACTTAGTATTTACAACTGTCTCTGTAGAGCAGGGAAAAGCTGCTCTGCTGGTCCTTGCAGAGGACCAACCACTGACTGGAGTCTGTAATTTAGGGCTGACGCCCCCGCTCGGATATGATGGGGTTGCCGATGCAGTCTTGCTGATTTTCGACGAGGTGATATGGAATGCAGTCCGATTGAGAGCCCTAGTGTCAGTAGCGGGGAGTCCAAAGCTCTGACGCCACTTGATTGACTCCGAGCGGGAATGAGAAATGTTAGGAGTCAAAACTGGTGGAGCTTTTTCCGGTTGTAGGGTGAGATCCTGAACGTCGCTTCTCCCAGTGTCGAGCCTTGTTTGCTCGGTTTTAGCAGCCCCTGCCCCGTCCGCCGGCTCCAAAAAGGGACTGCAGGACTGGACTGAGGACCGCTGTGACTGTGCACTGACAGTAGAGTTGCTTGGCAGCGAACGCTGTAGCCTTGGAAGGGGCTTACTAGTCAGCAGAGATTGTACAGACAAAGGACTGATACTTTTAATAGGAATTTCAGCCAGCTGATTTTCCTGTTTGATGTCTTCAACCTGAAGTGTGCTACAAACCGAGGCAGAGCCGTTCCTGGAATCATCACCTTCTTTACTTTTCTCTGCAGTGGAAACTTTGGCCTTTTCGGCCAGAAACTTTCTGATCTCTAGTTCAATGCTATCGTCGCTGTCCACCGAACTGCTATCTTCCTTTACTGTACGAGCGGTACTAAGAATCTTCATGGCATCTTGACCCTCGGTTGCTTTCAGTTTTTCTGTTTCGCCTTCATGCAGACCATGATCTTCAGTTTGTTTATGTTGTAAAATGTCCTTTTTATTCTTATGTACTTTTTTCAAAGCGCTGTTCTTAGAAATAGGATCAGGTTTGAACTTTTTGGTCTGTGAAACACTTCCCGGCGTTGGTTCTTCGTCCTTGAGGCACTTCCTTGGTTTCCGCTTTAAGTCCCTGTTTTTTTTCTTCACCTTCTTTTTTGTCTTGAGCAGGTCTTTTATAGCCGTGTCTAGGTCCTCGTCACTGTCAAGCGAACTGCTCTTCTCTCCACTTTTCTCTGTCTCGTGTAATCCAGTTGTTAGGTGCATTCGACTTCTCTGAGAAAACCCCAGTGGGCTGGATTCTTTTCTGTGCTCAGATAAAGGTTTCAGGGCGGCCTCTGCAACATTATCGGTAGATGAAATGTTGGAAACGTTACAGATTTCCTCTCTGCTTTTTCTTCTCCTTGTCAAAGACAATTTTGAAGGGTTCTTTTGGGTTGCAACCGGCTTTGCTTTCATTTCCTCTGAATCATTCATATAATTAGGCTCTTGAGCCACAGCAGAGCTGGGTGGCTGTTGGTTCATTTGGGCCTTCTGTTCCAGAAATTTCCTGATTTCTTGCTCAATCCCATCTTCACTATCAATTGAACTTCCATCACTTTCTATATCTGGGCCGTTGTCAGGAGGCAAACATTCGGTGGGAGCACAACTGCTAAGTCCAACACCGGGATGGAAGACCACAGGCATAACGGTTTTCGAAATGTCCAGTATTGCCTCAGCACACATGAGCTCTGCAGGTGTACTAGCCTTTGGAGGTGCAGGGGTAGGTTGTTCATTTAAACTGTTTACTTTAAACAAAAGCAAACCATTTCCTTTACCTTTCGAGCTCTCTGAAAGTTTGTTCTTGGGTACGGAGGCAAGCAATGGAGGGGGTTGATTAGATTTCCCTTCTTTCTCCATTCTGTTCTTTTTCTTCTTCAGCTTGTGTTTCTTCATATTTTCTGTGCTTGTACTTTCAATAGCGTGTATAACTGACTTAAAGGGCTTTTGCTTGGGTAAGAATGGGGTCAGGACACTTTTCTCCTTGATTTGCTCAAGCTGGTAGCAGCGAATAGCTTCTTCAATCCCATCATCGCTGGTGGAGTCGGAGTCCTCTCTGATTTTGAGTGAATTGAAAGCTTCCGGTTTGTTTTGCTGCACCTTTTTCTCTAACTGGTATCTCTGAATGGCCTCCTCAATGCCGTCATCACTACTGGAATCATTTGAGTCTTCCTCCACCTTAACTTTGAGCGGGCATGGTACTTTGTTGAGGATGTTGATTGTTTTAGATGAGCTCTTGGTTTGCTCTTTGGGGAGGACAAAAGTTATTGTTTGCGTACATGTACTTTTATTAGAATCCAATTTCCTAACTGCATCGTCATCTAAGGAGGCCTTGTTTTTGATATACTTTTTGATAGGTATAGTAGCTGATGCTGTGGCAGTCTCAGCTTTGACACTTTTCGGAAACTGGTTACTTGCGATCATAAATCTATTGCTGTCAGAGTTCTGATTGGAAACCTCAGGAACGGGCGAGGTTTTCCTGGGAATTTTGGATGGTTGGGGAAAGGCGAAGCACGGCTCCGGCTTGCGTTTGTGATCATCCTTTTCCTTGAGGTATTCCAGTATCGCCTCCTCAATTCCACGGTCCACAGAATCATCGCTATCAGAGTCACTGCTCCCGTGGTTGATTTGGGAGGAAACGTGTGCCGGTCTGTTTTCAGTGGGGCCTTTAGTTTTGGACTTGGCTCCCACATAAGGACCCATCGCGACCTTGCGGACTTGGGGATGACCGTCTTGACCTGATGGCACATTTCCCTCGATCTCGTCGGCCATCTCGAGTGAGGACTGGGAGCTCCTGAGGCTCTCTATGATCATCTGGACCTTATTTGAGATAGGTGTGCCTGTGGTGGGCAAGTCGTTGTCAGAGTCATTGAAGCAGATTGGAAGGCTATAGCCTCCGGGTGGGCCACATGTTCTCCATTCTGTTTGCGTCGCTGCGACAGGAGGTACATTCATCAAGTACATTCTAGTGAAGTGAGGTGAGATCCTCAACCATTGGAGTGTGGCTGCCTCCGCTCAATCACATTGTAAGATCTAAGAAGAAAACAGAAAAGACAGTGGACGTCAAATCAAACTACACTGATAATTATGGAAGAGTAATAGGGTCACAGGATAAAACTAACAGGAGTGGACGTGGAAGTTCGAAGCTGTCACCATCTTTTTAGTTCAACTTTATTCTTGAAATTTTTTTTCGTCTCTATTCACAAAATTGTATTCCAACTTATTATAGACATTTCGTCTTTATTCGTGAAGTGGATGAAAAAAACAAAAACTTCATCCACTTCTTTTTTTTCTGCTGCCCTAATACTCTGTATCTATACTGTAGATAATTAAAGCTCTTTTTTTTAAACATTCTACCTGATTTCTCTAACAAACTATTCTGATAACATACAATAATGTTCATGTGTCCACAAGCTGTATGTTTTGTAATTGCTGACAGAGCTACAGATAATGCTGAAATGTATTACTGTTTCTGATATTACTACCACCCAAGTCTTCATTGTTTATATAAACAAATGAAGACTAGGGTCCGGTGGTCATTATCAGAAACAGCAGTAAAATTGTATAACTGTGAACTGGAAGGCAAATTTCATTGTTCTGTAATGGTGCATTGACCAAATAAACCTGATTCTGATCAAATCTAGGAGTTGATACCGACAAATTAATTTAGTCAGCTACCTTCAATTTGATTTAACCATCAGGTTCAGATAATAAATAAGGTAGTATTCCCAATCCATACACATCAACATATACACAGTAGTGTCCGCTTCCACTAAATTTATGAGTGTCTACTCTACTTATTCAATTTCTAAACCCTTCCTCAGGCCAAAGTCTATCAGAAGGGTCAATACTGAAAGCTTTGCAAACAGCTACACAACCTGGATGTGCAGCCAACTAAGCACACTCAGTGCTCTGCTACCATCCTGTGGAGGAACTCCATGTGAGCACTCGGCAGTAGCAGGCTGTGTGTTATCATGTAAAATTGTTTCTGGGACATTTTCTTGTTGTGTTCTGCTATTTTCGGACGTGGCCAATTATCATACAGCTGGTGCATGGAAGGGATTTCACTGCTATAAACCACAACTGGACAGGACCGTAAAACACTGCTAGGAATTTAAGTAAAAGAAGGCAGTTATGCTGGAAGGCTTTACAAACACTTCCAAACCATTGTATGACATTGTTGTCCTAATGTCTACTTTAAGTTGGCTTTATAAAAAAATTTCCAACTTAAAAAGTTGGAAATTTACCTACAGACCCCATTATATTAATCAAAAAACAGCAGATGCGAATTTACTGAGCCTTGAAGGTATTAAGGGAAACAATTAAAATAAATTGTGCACGCAAATTAGTCAATTATACCCTTGATTTAATGTAATCTTCAAAACTGTTACTATTAATAAATTGTGGATGTAGGAACTAGGAAGTGAATTTGGGTCAAAGACGTGGCATGTCAATTCTGATGTCCAAGCCATATTCATAAAGTAAAAAATAAATCTACATTTTAAATCACTATATTATGTTACTCAACTCTTCCCTCTTCAATCACTTATACAATTATTTATTGTGAGAAATTAAAATTTCAAAGAGCTTTTGAGCTCCAAAGTGCCAAATTGTCCTTCCTGGGTAACGTCCGGGTTAAAATCCAAGTGAAGAAAAGCAACACAAATGTTTTAAAACATTTATAAAAGCATTAATTATTTACTTGGGCATAATTGTGTTGATGTTTGCAATGATCCCTACAAATAAAATACCAATACAAAGCTTATTAAAAATTTCATGCAAGAAATACTTTTGTCCAGATTTTTGGATTTCCCTTATGTCCTGCCCGGGTAACAGACTTCAAATGCATACATTACCCAGAATGCATTTGAATAGTCATGTAACAGGATATTGGATGAGAAAGAAGATTCTGGAGAACCCCCAAACATCTGAAAAGGTCAGTAATTCTCTCTTAAAAATGTTGATATTATGCCTTTTTGGTTACTGGTCAGGTTCGACCAAAAATCATGTGTCTTTCTGGATAACGCTAATCAAACATATATTCTGTTTTTCTATTTAAGAACTGCCTATTTCATGTTTAATGTGGCATTGATGTGTTAAAGGCTAAGATATGTCTTAGCCAAGTAGGCCTTTTTTTGAATACGTTTTTGCGCGAAATGTATCGTTTTGTCCTCCCTGGGTAACAGAATGTCCTTCCTGGATAACAAAGATTTTCTGTTACCCAGGGCATGTCCTCTGTTATCCAGACTGGACATTTTAGTGAAGAAAGCTTTTTTTAATAGTATTTGTCACTTTTTAAGCATTGAGTTGATATTGTTATATTATATTAATAACATAGTATGTGTTTTTTTTAATCTCATGAATTTTTGTAGCATGAATGGCTGTCTGCCTGGTTTTCCAAACTGTTCATGTTTCATGCCTTTTTTCACTTCTGTCCTTCCAGATGCCGCTGTCAAATAGAGACTTTTTAGTGCCAGGATGAATGCAGACCCCCAAAATAGGGCTATGTTTCTTGAGCAGAAGAAGGGAAGTTATTGTTATTTAGTAGTGAAGTGCTACTGGAAGGCAGATCAGTAAAAATTAGAAATTGAAAGTTTCATCCATAGGTTTGCACTTATTTGTAAAAGGACTTGATGTTTTAGTTAGGCAATGTGTCAAAAAAAAATGGTAAGGGACGATTCTTAATGAGCAATTTTGAAGGACGCCTTATTCATACATAGAATATAACTGTTGTTAGTGATGTATCCCTTTCAATTTATTGGAAAAGATTGCAATTTGTATTTTAGTCCCAAAAAGTTTTAACCTGTCTGATTCTGTGTTACATACTGTTACAGGACTTGAAAGTTACCTTGTTGTTTCATGAAATTAAAGATTGGAAAAATTAAAATCTTTTCAGTCAGTGTTTCCTTTTTAATTAAGTTAAGTTAAGTTATCTTTATTGTCAGTTGTACACGAGACACATTGAAATTTGTCTTTCGCATATCCCCTCTCAAGTTCCCACACTTCGGAGGGGGTCAGAGCGCAGGGTCAGCCATAGTGCGGCGCCCCTGGAGCAGTTTTTGGGGTTAAGTGGCTTGCTCAAGGACACAATGGTAGAGATGGTGGGCACCGTAGACGCAATACCAGCCTCTGCTAGTTTTACAACTAACACCCCCCTGTACAGTGCCGGGGATCGAACCAGCGACCTCATGGTTACTGGTCGGCCACCTTACCTCTAGGCCATCCTAGCCTAGACCTAGGCCAAGACCTAGCCTAGCCTAGACTTAGGCTAGGATGGCCTTGTATGAATGTTGAAAAAATATGTTTCCAAGGGAGCCTTTAGAGAAAAACTAGCCTACATCCATAGCAGTATGTCATTCCTGGATAACAGGATGTCATTCCGAGTAACAATGACAAACAGGTCATTTAACCCAGATTTATGAGTTATTTTACACAACTATGTTTTCCTGAGTTGAGGATACAACAACAACCATTTAAACTTTACTGTAAATCATTTTCAGACATTTTCCCAATTTTTGCTCTTTTTGGAATGGAATATTGTGTGATCGAGAGCAAGTTATGAGCCCATTTCAGTATAAATACCCAAATAAATCATATTAATAGTGATAGAAATGTAGTTTTCTGAGCAGTAAAAGATTGGTTAGCTCTAACTATGGATATTCATAAACTTGTATATGCTAAAAATGGTAAATATTGAATTAATTTTAAATTCCTTTTCCGTTACCCAGGAAGGACATTTTTCATGGGAGAAATCATAGGATTCAACAAAAAAAATTGTAATTGCATTTAGAAATGCAGTTCCTTTTGTTGATATGAATACAGAACACTCTGATTAATATAGAAAGTGCTTGAATTTGCATTTATTTACAATTTAATTTTTTTTCTAATTTGAAATCCTTATTCGTCTTTGACCCATTTACAGGTTGTTGAGGACAGTCCATCCATCTATTAAGGAGCACCCAGTGTCCGTGGCTAGCTGGCAGTTGTGCTTTAACACAAATGTCAAATTAACGGTATTAAATTGTCATGTTTACCCAATTGGTCTTCGTCCCGTCAACACTCCCTCATTCAGTTTTAATGTGACATTGGACATTGTTAAGCTCTCCTCTATCGACAGCTCTAAATGTGCAAACACCCTGCTGTGTAATGCAATACAGAATACATTCTGACAAGGTGTCACGCATCACAGCATGAGCATGCAGGGCCATGGGAGGCAGCTCAATCACCAGTGGAAAATGAATTAATTGGAAAGTGTCTAGTATTATAGGCCTATATTATTGGATTAGTAATAGCCTACTGATGCATTCAATGTGTAAATATATTTTTAATTGAGTAGCTGTTGAGATTAAATCTTATTTGCTAGCCTAATGAAAAACAGTGCAACATATTTCATAAGGTCATACTTTAAAAAAAATCTTAATCAACAAAGTAACAAAAACATATTAATTTAAAGTAAACTGTTGTCTCATTGGTTCTTGACCAAATGCACTTTGCTACTTTCCACCACTAGGGTGATACATCCTTTTTTTTGATTACGTGGATAGGTTTCTAAAAGTAATTTTTTCCCTTGAAAAAAGATTGTTTTTTGATATAATTTTAAAACTGATTTTACGAGACTGCATTTTGTTTGTGTTCCGTTACATGGTGCAAACCCAATTTTTGCAAACACATCCAAAATTTGGTACCTGCCAGGATCCGTAGATTGAGGACGGTTATGTGCCACCTGCACCAGGCTACGACTACGAGACTTTCCTGTGAATAACCTAATGACCATAGTACCACCCTGCAACGGGTAGTAGGCTATAGTTCATCGATGAAAACAAGCACGCTTTCGGACACCCAGCCACTGGAGAGCCACTACCTTCCCCAAATACAAAACCTCCGGCTCAGGGGGTAATGGACATACCGACCACAGCCTGACACCAAAACACAATATGCTCAACTGCTATTATAAAACCGCTTTACCCTTGTAGAAAGGTGCTAATACACAACAGGAAACCAGGAAGGGTTCGCAAAAGACGCCCCGCTGAAAAAAATGCCGAGAAGCGGATAAACCGAGCTAAAAACGGAGCATAACGTTCGTATGCCAACTTTGTTTGACATATCATGTGTACAAAGAAAGTTTCAACACATGCCAACGTTAGTGATTAGCATTCGTCGTATTACACAGTCAACGAGATGTTGTTGGGTGTATTTCCCATCCCGGACGCTTCCCTTGTTGCAACGGAGCGACCCCGGATGTCCCCGTAACCCTCTAGCGGCACCGACTGCACTGATGCCCGGCGTGCAGCGTTAGGAGACTCCGCAGAGCAACCATGTTTCTTGGTGCCCGGCCACGGTTGTCAAAACCAACTGTATTCGGTCAATAACAACGCTAAACGAAAGTAAATGCGTTTAACGCTTCAATATTAAAGACTATGGTTAAGTATGGATTTGTTTAGTGCAAATTGGACGAGATGGAGGGAAACATTTGGGAGGGATACCCGTAGCTGATCGGCGACTTGAAAGACACAGGCGGGCCTCCCGGCTGCTGCAGCCCCGGCATTTTCTCCGGCAAAGAAAGCCTTTGTATTGAGCCACGGCGTACACCATTCCTCGCATCGGCTATTCCACACAAAACACAAGAGTACAAGTTTAACTCACCTTGTATGTGACACAACGCAGATGCTACAGTAGAAGTGTGTTCACCGCTGCGTTGATTTGAGCGGTTTGTGGAAGCCGTCGTGGAGATATTTCAGCGTCCGTCACCGAGCTCACAGTCACCGCCTGAGAGCTCTCCACGGCTCGTCCCCCTCCGCTCCAACCAACCGCCGGGCGGACCAGCTTCCTTAAACCCAAAGTCCAGCCTAACGAGGACCGTTTCAAATATGGCATCATCTGGCCTTTTTTGTTGTTGTCAATAAACATTTACATTTTAAATGACTGTATTTTCCATGAGAACATCACAAAACACAGTGATAAATCTAATTGGGATATTAATGTTGAATTAATTAATAAACAGGCTTTTCCGGGAACAATTAAGTGTGCATTAACCCTTTAGAATACTTTTTTTTAACAGTAGGCTACCATAGAGAGTTAGTGATACAGTAGCAGCCTATCACTCGCCTTTTTATCAAAAAGTGTTATCCCCCATATGGCAGACTGGTTTCGATTAATTAGGCAACTCCCAATATGCTTAATAATGATAGGCCTACCAGCTGTAGGGTGGATGGAAATCCTAACATTTTTGCAGCAGTAATTCAGTGTCAACTACATTTCTGCACAAGCTATAGCTAATTTTTTTAGATATTTTTTATAATGCTTCTGAAGGCTAAATCCCTATGTGTTAGCCAAACACATCTTCACCTTAGTGTGTACAGTGTGCTATTGTTTTTAATATGATTCCAGTCAATGCAGACGTTAAAATATCATTCAGGTTTCAGGAACATGTAGCCTATTATTTTTAGATATTTTTTTTTTACATTCAGAATATTCTGAATGGGTTTGTCCGTTGGGAAATAATCTAAATTAATATCTAAATGGATATTGGTGCTTGCAATGTTAACAAAATCAGGTTTACTGTAAGGGTTACTCCAGTACATACATTTGTTTAAAATAAAAAGGCTTTAAAAGCTTTTGTAGTCCGTCAATTTGGTTCACAACTTTCATTTTGTAAAACATTAACCAACTCAAGGGGACAGTTGCTCTACACATGGTGGGTTAGGCAGAACATTGCAAAGCGTGTATTTTTTTGGGCAGAGTGTGTACTGTTGGAAATGTCAAAACTAAATGTCGACACATCCATTAGAGACCTTGCCAGACCTCAGCCTCAATGAAGCCAACACCATAACAACAGCGGATCCAAAACAAATTTAATTGATCAAAACACAGATTTAAAACTGGGTTAAAGCCTAAATGTCACCAGGGGATAATAGGCACATTCACAAGAGAAAGTTTCTATGGGGAGTCATTGCAGTGATGGGCTCACAATGGTTGAGGTGCATGGCTGAAAAACCTGTTTAAAACCTGTTTTATTATCTGACTCAGTTTTAAATATATCAAGTCTGTAGGGTGGGCCTACCCATTTTAGCATTCAGGGTGGCCTATATGACACTGCATCACGTTTACTTCACTGGAAGTGCACCGTAGAGGACACTTTATAATGTTTTCCTGTACACTGGGCCACCATACAGGGCACTTGTGTTTTGTCTACCATAGGGGAGTCCAAGGACTTCTACAGGTAAAAGTGCTCTATTGTTGCAAGAGTGTCACAACAACTTTCATATTCTTAGTTTTTCTTTTGAACCTATTGAAAATCTCACTCTCTTTTCACTCGCAGTAACCCTGAATGCCACGATCTTATAATGGATTGGATTTGTATAGCGCTTTTCAAGGCACTCAAAGACGCTTTATTATTATTATTATTATTATTATTTATTATTCATTTTTTTTATGCATGTTTCTGTCTGGTACAAATTAAAGAGTGGCTCCTTCTGTCTGCAAAGTCCCATGGGCAAGACACCAGACCCCAAATTGTAAAGTGCTTCCGATAAACCTGTTATATAAATGTCATATTTAAGTTTGTTAAAAAAATAGATAAATAGAAGTACCATAAAACACATTTCTAACCCCTAACAGAACCAGCACATCTAACCCATAGATATCTTAAATCTTTGTCAGACCGTCTTATTTAAAAAAATAAAATGTTTATACATATTTTTGAATGGTACATAATATTTAAGGTGCATTAGATTGAATGTAACCAAAAGGGTCCTTTTAAGTACTGTTGCCACTTTCAGCAGTATTTTTTATTTTTTTCAATATATGTTTTGGGCATTTTTATGCTTTATTGATAGTGCAGAGAGACAGAGGTGAAATGGGACAGAGAGGGGAGTGACATGCAGAGAACGACCGCGGGCGGGAATCGAACCTGGGTCTGCTGCTGGGCCCGGGCCGGGGGGGGGGGGGGGGCGCCCTACCAACTGAGCAAAGGGCGCCCCTATTTCACCAGTATTCTTGATTTTGTATTCGAATTAGAGAGACAAGGAGCAAATAAGCTCTGTCTGATGTACTTTATAACATTCTGATGTATCTGTGACGTAGGATTGTTTTAAAAACGTTGCACTATTACCAGTGCCACAGCTGTTGGCAATTATTTTGTAAATCAGCCCACAGACTTCACAGTAGATCCCATGGCCTTACAGGCTTGGCCCATGTTGGATTGTTTCAGGTGTTTGAGATTGTTTTAGATGGATTTTCTTCCAGGGTTTTTCTTCTGATCCCTAAAAGCAGCACGGCTTCTCCAGAGGCAATTAATCCATCAAAGTGTCAGGCTGTTGCCTACCATCTGGCAACATGCTCTGTTTGGCTTTGAGTTCACTGTCAGTGGATTCTCGTCAATATTTTGACTCAAATATATTAAAGTTTATGCCTGTATTCCCCTTATTTATGACTTTACTTGTACAATTTGCATCAATGGTTTTAGGGCTGCAACTAAAGTTTCACTATTGATTCATTTGACAGCTAATTTGAAATGATCCAAAAATGGTATATTTGATGAAATGTAAACATCAAAAACAGGGGGGAGCTCGTGGTTTAGTGGTTAGAGCGCAGCTCATGTCAGAGGCTGAAAGCTGAACTTTTTTGGCTCTTTGTTTTCTCTTCTAACTTTAAAATAACTAACACAAACTACTGATTATCAAAATAGTTTTTCCAATCGTCCAGAGGATTTCCTCAACTGTCTCTAAAAAATGATATCTATCCACCCCTGCTTGGTATCACTGTTGGTCAAATCCTCTTCATTTTAACAATAATGTATATAAGATTTGTTTTTTAATCCATCAGCTCCCATGAGTTTTGGATAGCATGCCTTACTGCAATATGCCATGCTGGCTGCTGAGGGCTTGTATATGTAGCTCCATTCATGTAGTCATTGGTTGGCATTTTAAAAAGTCTGCGCTACCACACCTAGTGGTAAAATTATTTGCCTGGCTGTTATAAGCAAATGTGTGACCCATTTGCAGTCCATGGCTAATGCACTGTTGAAGAGCACACCAGAGCTAGTGAAAGTAACAGACTGACTCACTCACACTGTCCAGCTGTGAAACGATCCACAAAATAGAAATTCAATTCATAAGGCCTCAACCTCCTTTAATTCATTAACATAGGGGCTAAACATGTTTGGACTATACTATGTGCTAATCTTGGCAATCAACTTTGGATCACTACCGCCATAGAGTAGGGATGTTCAACATACAGCACTGTTGAGTGAGAATCTTTTGAATTTCAGGTTATATTTGCCACAGTTTAAAATATACATTAATGATTGTAACAGTTTTTTATTTGTTAGGTTTTCAGTGGTATAATTTCTTAATTTAGTCGTAGTCCATAAAAAAGAGCAATTTGAAAAATAAACCATATGAGGCCATTAAGGCATGTCAATATGGTGCTTACATTGTGTTCTGATAAGGTATTCCAATATCCAGAAACTATACTATTCTCAGCAGTTACAGTTTGAGCCTCTAAAGTGGACAGGACAATGCCCCTTTTCCCTCTTAGAAATAAAGATGCAGTTCATTTTGCACCAGCGCTCTACTGCTACAAAGGAAGCTATTTGGAGTATAACACCAATGGTGATGTGACTGAACCAAATGGCTCTATTTTCAAAAGCAGCCACTACTTAATATTGGTCTATTTCTGACCTTGAAATGCACTTTGGCCATTGTGTGCTTTCAATTGCATGCAAATGAGGAAGTGATGGGCTCGATCTCAGTACTGGGTGATGAACTGAACTGAATCATAAGATGCAAAGAGAGTAGATGTGAGTGGATGATGTGGGCGGCTTTCAACCGACATCACTTATTAAACAAACAAATAAGAGGCAGAATAAACATATAAAGCAGTCTCTCGCTCTCTCCCTCTCTCCCTTTCCTCTTATAAATGTGTTCTTCAGTGGGTGCTCAGCCACGCAGGCAGCAAAGATACCCGAATGAAAAATAGAGGTTCAGCACCATGGACAGCAACGCCCACTAACTTCCAGCCTCCAGAGAGAAAGAGAGTAGGAAACATTACAGACGGCCTAAGTTGTTAATAAATCCATCTTGAAAACTGAAAAACACCTGACATACAGTATGTGTAAAACCTTACAAACATGTTAAAATCCTTACCTCATTAATCATTTGCAAAGCCATACAGTTCCTTTTACAGTAGAATTTCATCTCTGTTTCCTCCTACGCATGCACAGCAGACTATCAGAGATAGGTGACAACAAATGTATTTCTTATCAACCCCTATTCTCATGGCGTGGACGGGCATCCCAAACACACATGTGAGAACACGTGATGAACACATTGCTCTAAAGCGCCTCTACTGGTGAAAAGTGGTAGTATGGAATCAGTAAACTATTGAAACTGAACACATTAGCAGTACCTTTACCAACCTACCTAGCTTATTTATAGTATTATAGTAAATTAAAAGGATGATGGTGATGGAAGACGATCAAATATATTCAGAAGCATCTAGAATTTTACATGGCTGATACCTTGTGCTGACTTGATATTTAGCTTAAATATGTTGTACATTGGAGGAAGTATAAATAAGAAAAGAGTACACACATTTACAAAACATATTTATTCAATTGTGTTGTCCTTTGAAAGGGGCAGTGCTTAATAAAGCAGTTTTTTGGTGTCATCATAGTGGTGAAAGCTCTAAGTTTCAACGATCTGTCTATACCCCTTCCGTTCAGAAAAACGGTGGTGGCCTTCAAGGACAGGGAGCTAGTTACTAAGGATGGCATCATCCACCACTGCCTCAAGTAATTTCACAAAATCAAATGATGAGGCAAATATGTATTTAGTTATTTATTCTATGGTACTTCTTCTTCATCTTCCAAGAGGTGCATTTCCCCAGGATTAAATATACAAAGGACCCTGCTCCTATGTAGACATAAAACGTTCAATCTTAAAGAAGCAACCACTTTTATTTTCACGCGATACGCGATATAGATTTTATACTCCTAAAACATACGCATGAATATAATATTCCATTTCTACCAAGTCTGTTCTGAAAACCCATATTCCCTTCGCACACTGCGCCTTTAAATAGATACATCCAAGACAAAACATAATAAAACAATTCTGTTGTCCAAAGGGAGAAGTTTATGATTGGTGTGAAACACAAAAAGAACAGCTAAGTTACAGACCTACAGTAAATATTGATTTTCGAAATTGAATTGATAAAATTCAAATTAAAACAGGCATCAAACCAAAGAGACAACTGAAATGGTCCCATGAAGCCTGGCCTATGATGCTCCATATACAAACAATCAGTAGTGTTGTTATTAAACTCCCCATCAGCCCTGTCCAATCTGAGCCTGAGCCTATAGTCACCTCATGGCCAAGAATCAAATGTTTCAGGCAGAGCCACGAGCAAGACGGCACAGTGCTGCTTGTAAAACAAACTGATTTATGACAGAGAATGCTGCCAAAACAGTAGTAATCACAATGAAAAGCAAATACAATGAATTCATCCTTACCAAATGTAACTACATTATGTTCACCTGCTAATTTTCCACCAGAGGGCAGTGTAGACCTGTATTAGAACATGCTCATTGTACTTCCCGGGTTGTTTGTTTTTACAAAACAGCCAAAGAGAATAGGCAGAGTCTTCGGATAAATGCAAGTAAATTAGTGCAATAAAAACTAATAAATTATAAATGTAAAATGCAATACATGTATGTATAACTTAAAGGCCTACTTCACCAGTTGAAATATGAAGGTGTATTGAACTGGGAGATCCTATTTAGTGTAAATATGCAAAAACAAAATTAATCGGTTCATCCTAGCCTGAGATAAGGCTGAAAGAATGTTTTATGGTCTCACTGTCTAACGTAACCCTACAGTTTCCTTCTTGTGACATCACAGTAAGGGTTAGGATTAACAGGACAGCTGGGCCAAGGGAAGACTTAGGGAAGACTGAGGGAAGAAAAACCTGATTCATTATATTATAATAGTGATTTTATAATGATAGAACGCCGGTTCCATATGGGTGAAGTATTCCTTTAATGTTTATTACAAAACATACATTAGATGAATATTGTATTCGAACCCCACTAGTTATAAGTCTGGGCCCTGGTGAACAAAATATTTGAAGAGATCGTTTTTCTTTTCTTTTCTTTTCTTTTCTTTTCTTTTCATATCTTCTCATTTAATTTTTATATTCTTTTTCAAGGAACAAGACAATTTCACATCTTCTCTCATTCTTGATTTGCAGCCAGTTCTGAGCCAGCCTCAGTGCTTTGGGTTGAAATATTATCCATACTAAAACATGTTTTATTATATACAGACTATGTGAGCCCCAGGAGCACAGAAATACTTGGGTACTCTGAACTATACCCTGAAAAATACAGTATTCATTTCATGTTCCACGGAGTTAATTGGAGCATCTGCAGTCATTAGTACGTTTTCATCCTCACTTGAAAACCCTTGCCAATATGTATTTTTGTGTAAAACCCCCAATATGATGTGAGATGTCTCAAAGGACTCATTGACTTTTGTGGAAGTCATAATTCATGTGGCGTTGCAGCTACAGGGGGAAGCAGAGACCCATTATCAAGCTTCCCTTTTTTTTCCCTCACAGTATTTGTTGTATTCATATGAGGGAAAGGTGGCAAAGTAACACGCTTTAATTACGACACAGAGTTCAATCTCAATTTGTCTGTACTCATACTGCATCATCTCCTTGGAGGAGCCTGACAGGCTGATATGATAGCCGATATTTATTAACCAAAATGAAACTGATCCACAGCTCCAAAATGCCAACTGGCAGAGGCCATTATTTATCTTAATGTGCCTGTCAAACACCAAAAGTACACATGTCTTGCCGGCATGTTAGGAGCTGACTGTTTGGGGGGAGAGGAAGGTTCTGCAAGTGCCAATGCAAGCAGACAAGCCTTTTATTTTGGCGGGTTAACTGAGCAGATGAGAGTGGGAGAGTCCGCTAGTACTTTTAGTGGCTCTGTCAATGTTCTGCTGCCAGTACCATGGGCGATGATCATAGAAAAGGTATTTGAACAGAAGGACAACATATAGTAATCAATAGTGAGAGGGAACTAGGGGAAAATAATGGATTATTTTTTAATGTGTGCTTGAGCCTGACACATATATACTGGTCTATCACAACAAGCTGTAAAAGAGCTTGAAGATGGTGTTCAGAGAGGAAGCCAAGACCCCAGCCGTGGCCCTGCTCCCACTCAGCACACCCATGTGTGCACACGCAGGTCCACCCACACACAAACACAGTGGGCCGCTGCTGATCTATGGACAAAAAGAAAAACAAATAGCATAGCAGCACATTTAAGCCAACCAGATAGACCAGGAATGATCCTTACAATAGATTCATCCAACTCAATATCAGTGAAGAAAACAGAGTGACTGCGTATTTTAATAGCCAACATGAGACATGTCTAAGTAAAATACTGAATCTCTTTCACACTTGTTTTCCAGAGATGCATAACATTCTTTGTGATGCATATGTTTCCTCCCCAGCTTATCTATTTTTGGAGTGGATGTAAGCCTCTAAAAAGAGAACAATATTTGTGCCTGTCAGGGTTTTGACATGTAGAAGGATGTAGGACGATGCAGCGATGTCACTGATCTCTGACATCCTATTTGCACGAATGCTTCAAAACACGCTCAACATGAGTGAAGCTCTGATGACGGAGCCAAGGCATCATGTTTGGCGTGACAAGGCACACTTGTTGTTTATATTCATTTTACTGAGTGAGTATTTTTGGACCTTTTTGGTAGCAAATGCAAAATGTGCTTGTATACCAAAACCAAAAAAACAACAATCGGGGAGAGTAAATCTGCTTAATTCAGCCTTGAGTAAGTGCCTTTGTCAGTGTTGGCAAACACACTGACAAAACACGACCTCCAAAAGAAAAATTGTCCAACAAGTCAACATGAGCAGTTGTCCTTTTTAACATCCGGCTCTCCTGCTATTTGCTGTGCTTATTTTCTTTTTTTTTACCACAAGTAAAAAGTCCTTTGCTTTCTCACAGTCGGGGACACAGTGATGCGTTGCAATGTCGCACAGAGGCCATGTTGCATAACCGCTTTTTCATGCTCGACCTCGGAGACAACCTTTGTCCTGATGTAATAAAACCTGTGTTTTGCCTCACAGATAGATAGATAATTTTTTTTCCACATCGTGTTTTTTTTTTTTCCTTTGTTTTCGCCTACAAATCCTCTGATGGCCTTTGTGCGTGTGATGGTCAGGTGTACCATGGTTGGACATGTGTGGGAGGATGAGATAACTACTGTTACTGCTTACGGTTTTTCAACACCATACTGTAGGTGATTCACAATAACCTGACATTTCAAATACCTGTACATACGCATAGAAGCATAAAGACTGGATGAATTAGAACCACTTTAGGGTCATCATTATGTACTATACACTAGGGGCCGTGAATGAATCTATTAGCTCATGAAAAATATCTCTCCCGTGAATTAATTAATCGCAGGTCACCCAGAGACAAAGGAGGAGGAAAAAAAGCTGATTTAGCAAAGTACGCCAAGGTACAATGCTTTTTAACTAAAGTTTGCAGATGCGGAGTGTGTGTGTGTTGACCCTCAGAGCTGTGAGGACAATATCATGTCGAATAAACACTCTATTTCTAACCCCAACAACCCCTCTATCATCTCCACACAGTGGGCTATTGATTGGTGAAGAAAAGTGCATTTCATTTCTCTCTCAGCAGGTCGGCTGTGCCCAGCTGTCCCACTGACATTTTTTCTTTCTGAGCTTAATGGAATATTCCAGAGAAAAAGAGAGACACACACACACACACACACACACACACACACACACACACACACACACACACACACACACACACACACACACACACACACACACACACACACACACACACACACACACACACACACACACACACACACACAGTGTCGGGGTGAGTAGATGTGTGTGCATCCAACACCTTCACTCCATTGGGAACCCAGGTTTGATGAGTTCCTGTCGTGAAAAAATCATACGACAGTAATGCTCTTGGGAGATTTTTTCACCGCTCATTCATTCGGCTGTTTGAATATGATTAATCCACCTAGCAGAATGCATGTTTGAAGTCGATCGTATATGCATTTCATGAGCAGTGGAAGAGATTTCAGTAGATCAACAACACATGGTATTAACAAAAAGAACGAAACGTAGTGGTATTTGTTTCTACAATATGTAAAAGCATCCTTTCTCTCCTATCATTGATGATTCACTAAGTAACAAATTGGACATATTGTAGTGGTTGGTATAATCACATGCATTTACAGATCGGAACCATAAAAGGGAACACCTGAATAAATAAGTGAAGAAAAATGATGCAGCTTCACAACAGCTAGGTCCCTAATTGGTTTGAGGAAAATGAAAATGTTGTCAGTCATATGCTATCACTTTTATATTCCAGATCCAAACCCATTAAAACAACTTACTTGTTAGACAGGGCGTTTTGAGCCTTAAACATTGAGTGTGCCGGTGGCGGGTAAATTGGTTTAGGAAGCAAGTGAAAGAGAGACAGCAGGATGCATCACAATAAGGCAATTTATTTAATTGTGAATATGTCAAATGAATACTGGTAGTGTGGTGATTGTGAAGCAAAGCAAAATTTGATCTAGTACCTCACATAAAACATAGGCCTTTATCAGGTTAGCAATTGTTTCATAAACATTTGAAAGTTCCTCGCTTTCACTTTAAGTAAAGTATTTGAGTTACTTAACTGAACTAACCTAACTGAAATACAGCAACAGAAAAAGGGCCACCTAAGTGGTGATAAGCATGGATAAGTTTGACGCCATTTTATGTCGACTTGCAGAAATTTGCATACTTCTTTGATTTAAATTTTTTTTTTAAGTGAACTTCTGTTAGGCACAACTATCACATGCTACTAAAAAATGACAGATTCATAAAGGGACCTTTTCATCACTGCTGGTTGATTAGGGCAAAACAAAACAAAAGACCAAGAAGTTGTGCATTACGAGGACTTATGGCTTTGTTTTTGTTTTTTTCTCCGGAGGCGAGCAACATTAGTTCTCTGTAATGTAACCTCTGAAAGGCTGTATGAGCCAAGAAAAACCATTAACTCTTACTTAGAGAAGGATTTTGTTCCTGCAGTGAAAATCGAGTTTCACATCTTCAGAGCTTTTAGCAGTTGACACCTTGTGCCTTTGGGGGGTGCTTGTGAATTTCAAAGTACAACCATATATCTCCTAAAGGGACGGTATCCCAGAATGTTCTTTCTTTTTTCTCTCTATATATAACCCTTCCTTTGGGACTTTTACAACCACATCCAACCTCATTATAAGTGAAGATGACACCATGCACAGTTGTCCCTCTCTCCCAGAGGGCCCAGTGAGAAACACAGTTGCTAGGATCGCTGATAAACATGGGAGGTTTGGACCTACAGGCGAACGCATCTGTTTTGATGTGACGAATCCAGTATAAGAGTCCAGGCATGAGCTGGAATATTAGATAAATGAAATACTTTGAGGAAACCCAAAGATGCTAATGTTGTCAATCAATCAACTGCAAATACTGACCCAAAAAAATACATTTACATCTACAGTGTGTAAAGTCAAATCAAACATGTATTAATACAACAAACCATATCAGACCTAAGACTTGCCCTCTAAAGCATTTTTACTATCATATTCTGTCAGTTAATGTCAGATATGATTGAAAATGGCAGCATTGTTTGTTGAGTTGTGTGTGCGTGTAAATATCTATCGATTATTTATGATGCAATAAAAACCGCAAGATTAACACTGATTGAAGTTGTTCACGTCCTGCGGAGTTCCTGGCAGCCGGTAAGAAAATGTATGCGGAGTGGATGTGACTTTTTAACCAGAATGCCCCCGCGGGTTCACGACTGGGATTGGAGTGAAAGGTTGTCTATAAAATATGCATGACGCACTAGGGGCGAGTAAGTGTGAGCGAGTGAGTGAGTGAGTGTGTGTCTGTTTTTCTTCTCTCTCTCTCTCTCTCTCTCTCTCTCTCTCTCTCTCCCTCTCTCTCTCTCTCCCTCTACAGTGTGTGTCTGTGTGATGGGTGGGGCGGTGCCAGGGGATTACTTGAGAAAGCAGGAGGAGATGCAGAGGGGTAGTTTTAAAAATACACTCACATGCTGGGAGTAGATTTATGCGGGCCGCAACTGTATGGAATTATAATGCGGCCATAATTCAAACGGAAATGCAAATCCACATTGGCATTTTATTTTTTCGTGTGCACCGAGGACAACAAGGTGTGCAAGCCCTCATTGGATTTTCATTTTCACATGCCTGATGTAAGCATAAAAGAATGCAAAGTCAATTTCACGTGTAATATCCTTACGCTCAAGCGCACACTTCCGACATCATTTGCAGTTCAATGCCAATGCAGCATGTCTCTGTTTACTACACAAAACCATTGACATATGATTGCCTCATAATGTAAATGTCCTTAATTGATTTGACTATTGTGTTTGCAAACAGTTCAGCCAACATGGAGCAACATTGTCGTTCATTTGGAGTATTTTTTTCCGATGTATGGAAGTCCAATATTCCCTCTCCTTTTGGGTATTTGGGTCTCCATCCACACCTAATTGGACTATCCTGTCTCTACAGTGACTACAAACTCGGCTATGTTCACTAGCTTGTTGCTAATTTGTTGGAATCTTTCTTTACAGATTGTTGGATTAAAAATATTGATCAATGCAGCTTTTTTTCAGACGGACTTTGCAGCTGCAATCATATCGCTGCAATGTCGTCAAGGGGGTCTGTTTGCCCCTGTGACCCCTCCCCCCCCTCGGGAGCTGTGTTGTCAAGAGCAACAATTCCTTGGAGGGGTGTTTCAAGGTGAACTGGTGCAAGGTGAGATTCATGTGGGGCCCCCTATGGCCCTATGATGAAAGTGCTTTTACAGACTGTATTCATGTAGCCGCCATTGTCCGTTGAAGCGACAAGGGGGCTCCAGAGTGTTGTAGATGACATGACAGGAGAAGAATTGGGGCTTTTTTTCAGATTGATCCCTGGATTAAAATAGGTCTGACAGAATGGACATCCACACAGAACTGTGTTTTCAGAGCCATGCGCACCATGCTGAGAGATACAAATTTGAGCTCACCTCACCTCACCTCACCTCAGCTAAGCTCGGTTACACCGCCCTTCCCTTGTTTCCACACGTACCTTACTGCGTGACAGCATCGAGCCAACTCAACCTTTAAACAAGGCAAAATATAAGTTGGAGGGCATTGCTGTGCTGCATTTTCCAGTAGCCTATACCGTGGAGAGAAAAAAAAAAGACATCTGTGTTGAAAGCTCCCTGTAGCTCCGGAGAAAATGCAGTAGCGGACATGAAATATGAATTCAGCTTCTGTAGATGGCAGAAAATATTTGTTCTTGAGTGCTCCATCTTGCTTCTGTGTGAGGCACGTGTGTGTGTCTGCTGTGGCCCTGCAGGGTAAAAGCTTTCAAGAGTTTGTCTACTTTTGTGTGATTCAAAGTACTGGAGAAGAAATGACAACCATACTATTGCACGTTATCTTAGGACAATAGCTTATCTCATGAGTTAGAAAGCACAGTTGTGTTCAGGCAAAGCACATGTTTATTTTCTAGTCCTTTCGTTCTTTCTTTCTTTTTGTTTACGGTTGATTAAAATGGCCTGCAGCAGGGCTTGGTCAGCTGTTCCATTATTGAACAATTTTTTTTTAACTTGCTGTTTGAGTGATCCTTTTTACACCAATCTAAGCAAACCAAAAATGGAATGAAACTGCTCCCCAATGGTTTCCAGCCCCATATTCCTTTCACTGAAACATGCAACCAGGCCTATTGGCCTACCCCTTCTATACAGATGGAGTCAGTGCATGATGGTTTGGGATAATGTCTTGCAGCACAGCCAACCCCTTTTTGTCGGTTGCTAGGAGACAACAGTGTAAAGTGCCTAAAGGTTTGAAAGAGATTGTGTAATGTTTCACAGCCCTACTTTTTTCAGCCAAAGTGTGAGAATGAAACACGGATTGCAAAGATTGAGGGTTTTTTCACGGCATCAGTCAAAGGGAGCCTGGAAAACAGGTGAATTTGTTCATATTCGCAAGGCAAAAAAATATTGTTTGACTAAAGCCGAGACCTTGTAGGCCTACATGAGTGTAAAAAACATTTTTCGGTGACATGGCAACATCACAAATGATCAATTCCACCTTATACGGTACATAATGATTACATAAACGGCTTGATCACATTGAATGATTAAAAAAAAAAAGCCTTTCAACATTATCTTTCTTCTCTGTCAGTGTTTGAATGTAAATAACTTGGCGTATCTCCACCAACAGGGGGCAGTAAAGATCTGTATCAGCTTGACACTCATTCATTGGCAACTTTATTGTTTTTTTGCCCCCCCCCCCCCCCTTGCCTTTGCTCTTCATTATGTTTACATTTTCCAACCGTCCACTCGAAACTACGTTCCCACAACAGGAGTGTGGATAAACACCAGGCAGTGTATCGGACGAGACCAATTAAAAAAATAAAATAAAAAGAAAAACTATTTGGACTAAAGGGAAACTTCCCAGGAGTCCCTTTTTGAGATCATGAAAATCCCCTCCCCAAAAATATCATTATGCGCAACATGGTTCAAGCAAATCTCTGTCGAAACTAGTCCGAGGCGGATTTAAAACGCCAAGCCACTGCTATGTAACACCCTTTGACTTCAGGCTAGCAATTAAGCTTGCATGGTAATGTGAATTAATTAATGTGCCTTGTATAGGAGAAAACATTCATTATATTCATGTTTTTCGCCCATAACATACTGTAATGTATTGCCCTACATTGAATCCTCTCTCCAGTGGTTGTACAGCCTCTGAATCTAAAATATGCCTCGAAGAAAGATGCAGTGTGAGGCTTCAGAAGAACAATTTAATATGGGCTCTGTAAACTGACAACTTTGCCTGGAAGGAGGACGCAGAGCGAACCAGCACTGTGAGCACTGTGGTCTCACATCAGCTACTGTCTGATACACTGGACTGAGAGAAACACAGTGTATGCGCACAACAAGTACAGTGTATGGGGTTAGAAGGACCAATTATCTGAAGCAACTACAGTTGTCAAGCTGTATCTTATTTAGTCTTTTTGTCCTGGTAAAAAAATACACATTAACCAGCAAAAGTTGTCCTTATACAGTAGTTTTTAAAGGGCATTCGCTGTATTTGGCTTGTTATCATACCAGCCCCTGACATCTTCCTTGAACTTTAAAGCTATAGTGTGCAACTTCTGTCGCCCCCATGAGGAATTCTATTCCAATAAATAATGTCAGTCTGCCATTCACCACTAAAAAATGTTGCGAAACCCCCACTCAATTTGGATTCTGCTCTTTCCCCTGCTTCCGGCTGTCATTGTGTTTGAGACTGGCTTTTTCTCCTCTATCCCCTCTGTCTTTCTTATCCATCTCATTGAAAAGAGACATGCCCGCAGCTACACTGAATGAGAAGACTCAGTTTGGTTCACTCTATTGAGACATTTATTTTTTTATTGCACATTTATAACATAAACATGTGCCTTTTAGAATGCCCAGCAGTGTGTAAGTAATCCCAGTGACCTGGAGATTCATTTCATATTCATTTACATGCATAGGCTACTGTGTCTAAATGCATAAGCACAGCGAGGCTAGAGTCTTGCCAGCTGTTATGTGAGGCTGCACCTTGGCACAGCAGTGCTCTCAGCTAAATGCTAATGTCAGCATGGTAGCACTGACAGCAACAGAATGCTCATGTTTTGTAGGAACATTGTTTAATATGTGTTCCATTTTAGATCAGCATGTTCCATGCAAACATTTGTTAATTAGCACTTATCACAAAGTAGCCTTGTCATTAACCAAAGTATTGGACAAATGGAAACTGACCTGAGATCAAATGTTAAGGGATCACCAATTTATAATGTGTGTACCATCTTTTAGCCAATCAACAGTTGAGATATTAAAAAGAAGAAGGACAAAAAAATTGAAAGCTTAAAGATGCTCCAAGGAACTTTTAAATATTTCCGAAACAGTCTGATGATCTTAATTACATGTAACAGCAAATGAGACCATCAGCGCAAAGAATGTAATTGTATATGGTTTTTCTTAATGCCTTTGTCATGGTTTCATTTACCCAGGAACAACAGCTGGTGTGGTAAAAACACTACTGCTTTTGTCCAAAGGGGGTGCAAGAATGAACACAAACGAAAAGTTCCTCGGAGCACCTTTAAGTAAACAAGTGCTTGGTGGAAACAGCTGATTGTCTCCCACACAAAGTTTTCACAAAAGAAATGTCTCAGGAGTCGATGGACCAGACTAGAACTGCACATTGATTGATTGGAAGTGAGTAAATGGATATTGGCCGAGTGTTTGACAGGCTTTGAGAAATTGAATTCCAATTGAATGCCAATGTTGCTTTGTTCTGTTCTGTTCGCCATGTGAGTACTTTGAGGGATATAGTAGCTCCACTTAAAGACACTCAAGGGGAAACCTTCACTTCCAATTTGACCATTCCCCGCTCTACAAGCTACGCTACATCACAGTAAATGTCAGTAGTTGCATCCAAAACTAACAAAACTAATTTCAAAGTAAGACAAATAGATCAAACCAGCCCACAAAATAATACGTTTGCATGGTGCAAAATTACAGCCCTGTCAGTAAGGATTTGATTTGTTTGTGTATCCTCTTTTTGTTTCAAGGTTTCAGTACCCGTCTTGAATTTTTTATCAGCAGGACTTGACAGACACAGACCTTTTTAAAAGCATTACTCACCGTTTATATTGCCTAATGTTTGCACTGGTACTGTAATAGGATTTAAATCCTGTCTGAAAATGTAGAGATGAGACTTAGTGAAAGGATTACTGAAGCAAAAAAAAAAAAAAAAACGCTTTCCTTATTGGCATTGCCTTTGTATTCTGAGTGAGTGCAGGGTCTTTTCTTCCCCCTCTCAGTTGTGCAACCCGGTGAGCTCTTTCTCTCTCTCTCTGATGTGATTTTCATCTTTAGGGACTAGGCGTAGAGCAGTAGCTTCAGCTGAGGAAAGGCTTCGGGAGTTTCCTGGCATGCCTGGAGGCCCGTATACCTGAGGTGATATGGGATTTGTTGCAAGAGACTTTTACTCTATAGTGGCGGTGTATGGGAGGTGAAGAAGTTGCACTGAAATAATGGTCCATTCTCTTTGTCTCGACAGGATTCAAGTGAGCCTGGACCGGGGCTAAATGCTGAGGCTTTTTGTGTGGTCGCCTACAGCTACACTTGCAGGGGGAAGCAAAGTTTAAGCCTCACTGGGATGGAAAAGAGATTTGTTGAAAAAGAGCAATTTTGTTTAGCAGGGTGTGTTCCGAGCCTCCTGAGGGAAGTCATCAGCTGAAAAAGGTCTAATGGAAGTGTGCACTCTGAGAGAGAGAGCGAGAGAGAGAGAGAGAGAGAGAGAGAGAGAGAGAGAGAGAGAGAGAGAGAGAGAGAGAGAGAGAGAGAGAGAGAGAGAGAGAGAGAGAGAGAGAGAGAGAGAGAGAGAGGTAAACTACAACAGGGAATAGATATCAGGAATTTTTAATAAGGAATCACTCTGAAAAGATTGTTGCCAATTTAAGCCTCATAACTGAAAAGTGATCAGTTGCATATACAATCAAGATGCCAGCATTCTGGGCTTTGTCAGTATAATTGGTCTTTTTGCATTTTTGTGATTAGTAGAAGCAAGTTTAACATAGACAAAGAAATAGTGGTGTGTATCCAATTCCTGTGAGGAGCCACACAAGTGTGTATTAAGTGGTTCGAAAAAAATATAGATTTAGTTTGATTGAGAAAGTTGGTTGACATCAGACTTTTCTCGTACCTCTCAATCTCAATGAGCTCAACTCATTTGAGGAACAAAAAATAATGGAAAAAGGCAGGAATTTGCATTTTCTTTGGCTGTGATCTGTTTTGCACTACATTTTGGATAGCAACTTGACTACTGCAAACAGCTTGAGCCGAAATGTGTCATAGATGCAAACCTCGTACCATCCTACCATCTTCTATTTTAATGAGGTTGCAAAAGCTGAGTTTCTAGAGATAAAACACAGCTTAACTACGACAAAAATATGACATAACGGCAATCTTTCAATCATTACAAATCTATAGCAACCAGAACTCTAGGTCTTTGAAAATGAAATCAGGATGAATTCATTTAGGATTTGGGCAAATGAGATTGTCTATAATAAGGAATCAAATAGTATTAAATTGAAGTGAGGATTTTTCCACGAGAATTTTTCAAATGTAAATGATGAGCTTACAATGATCCCCGTGACTGTTTCGATTGGATCCTCCGAAGTTAGGCGAAAACACATTTCCCTGGGTGGTGCTGTAAGTAGGACACAAAACACCCATCCGTTGGCAGGCGCCAGATGCACGGCACAGCGCGCAACTGAACAAAACTGCAAGCTGAATTATTAATCTACATTTGTATAAGCTTGGATAGACAACACGCCTTGCTGTGATCACACCGTCTGTAAGTCACTCCTAATGCAACTCACATGTACTGTCCGCAGCTATAGTCCATATGCATGAATGTAATGAATGGGTTGACCTCGTGCGTGTGTATGTAATCACTGTATATTGCCGCACTTACGCTGTCTATGCGGGCCGAGGATGATGAAGGTGGTCAGGTGGAGGCCAAGCTGTCAAACACAGGAACATTCTACAAGGCTTGCATCTGTCATGGTTGTGTCGGAGCACTCAATGCACAGCGGGCAGGAGGGAAATGAGGACGAGAAGCCATTTTACACACACACACACACACACACACACACACACACACACACACACACACACACACACACACACACAATGCCCTGCTGTTTATACACCATACAGAGGCTGTGTTAAACTGGAATGTCACTCTGTGTTTTTGACGGATATTGAGGTCCAAAGACTACACAGCTCGGAGCATTTATTGCAAACCCCTTGTCCCCACCAATGCTTGGCAGTCAGTGTGCCGAGAGAGAGCGATAAATCAAAAGGCTACTTAGCCTAGAAGTTAGCCAAGTGAACCCATCACACGTGCCAGAAGCAATTGGATTTTTATTGCAGAACTAGTGAGATGGAGATGATGGCCTCAGTTGCTGCCTTGATGATTTGGAAAATATTTGACAGTGGCTTTTGAATAAACATAATATTTTAAATGTTTATGAAACAGTCTAATTTTTCTTGATGATCATAAATGACTTGTAACAACAAACGAGACCATCAGCGAAAACAACAATTTTTCTGTATAGTTATTTTTAATGCTTTTGCTTGGGTCTGATTACCCGGGAACTCAGACAAAACCATTAATGGCAGGCAGACTGGAACATCCAGTTTTTTTCCCTAATGGTTCTTAATCAAAGTTTATTTTGTTACACCAGCGTAATATACTATTAATAATCTTACATAGTCACATCTTGCTTCCTTGACAAATGCATGCGTTGCTTGCACGCATTTGGGCTCTGTTGTCGTAAAAACACTACCGCTTTTTTCCAACGGTGCCAGAATCAAGCAATAATAAGCAGAACATTTTCTTTCCCAGTATGAACATAAAGACGTTTGTGGGTTTTGTCTTACATAAGTATAGCCTCTTTTGTATTAGTTTCATACCACATTACTGTATATTCCTTTGTACATCCAACTTTACCGCCCTGTCATACACCCCATTTCCCTCACACACAAACTCACCCACATTTAGATTCTGATTCATTGTTTTTTTTCACTCTTTATTTCCTTTATTCTCTTTGTTTTATAAAATGAATCCTGTGATGTTTTATTCTAGGCCCGCTGATGCGCTGTTAAAATCTAAAGTCTTGTTGTTTTTATTCCCGGTACACTGAATTCATATAAAACTTTAATGATATCTGTACACAAACTACAGATCATTGCAGCAGTAACTATGAATACAGTATAGAATATCAGAAACAGAGCAGGGACCATGGTACAAGCAGGAACAGCACTTGAATTTTTTTTTGTCCTTTTTTTGTGTTTTCTGGTATTAAAGGTGGAATCAGTGATTCTGTCAAAACACTTGTTGACAAAATCACTTTTTGTCAAAATCAGTGAATATCTCTTCAGGATCTGCTACCTGTCCATACTGTTTGTGCGCTGAAAAAAGAATCCATTGCTGATACAGAGCCTAGGTTCTGTAAACTGGGATGTAAACATAGGGTATGTAAACAAAGCGAGCAACTAACTAGAAACGTGCCCGTTTACAGAGCCTAGGCTGTGTATTAACATATGATTTTCTTTCAGCTCACACACAGTTAGTCCAGTAAGAGGATCGTGAGGAGATATTCAAGAAGTCATTTTGACAACAAGCATTCTCCAGAATCGCTGACTCCATTGTTAACTGTCTGATGCTGAGGTATTTGCAGTTATTCTCTTGTCTTAATTAATTTCTCAGCAAAGTAATTACCATCAACAATGGTTCAGAAGCCGAGATCAGGGCCGGGGGTCAAATAATTTTCTGCCAATTCTGCCATCCCTAATTCTCACAGTCGCTCTCAAACAATCAAATCTACTCCACCTCTACCACTCTGCGGTGTGCAAATACTGTCAGTCCACCCAAATACCCTGCCACTTTCTCTGTCCATCCCTCTGTTATGCTTTATTATGTATCTTCTCTTATATTCTGCACACATCTTTCCCCCTCGGGTAACTCTGTCCCAGAAGCCTTTGGGTTTTCGATTAAAGCTCAGCTCAGCTCTTGGGAAAAGGAAAAAGAGTGAATTATTTCTGGGGTCAGTAGAAAAAATTACATGGCGGACGGGTTGTGCCCTGCAGCCTGATTGTGATGTCCAAATCTACAGTGGACACAGTGGGGAATGGATTGGGAAAGAATGCCTGGAGGATTTTTTTATTTTTTATTTTTTTACAATTCCAACCCACATTCAGATCATGTGCAAACGGAGAGGTGTCAGAGGACAGTTTGGACATGCTTTAAATACAATGAATGTCAAGGTACAACGATAATAATGAGCCCGGTCTAATTCTCACCTGGGCATATAAAATATGTATAACCTGCTGTTCAGTTTCAAACTGTAAAGTAAAAAATTTGTATAGGATGTGATTAAGGGATTATACCTGACACATTTATATTGGATGACGTAATGGAGAAAAAAAAACATGGGATACATTACATAATGCAGGGATTTGTAATTTCTGTTGATCTTTTTCAGTATAAATAACAAAATGCAGATTGAAAGTAAAAAATGCTTTCTTTATGTGCAGCTGCAAATTAAGCGTTAACATTGTTCGCTTGTAAACTGGCACAATCTGACACATTGTAGAGAACCTAGAAAGCAGAAAAGAAAAAATCTAATTTAGAATTTTTGGGAAATTTCCCCCTGATTCAATTACTGCTCCTCTTGGGAGAACAGAATGCCTTACACACCGTTAGAAATAGCTCTAATGCGGCTCGTAATTTCATTTTCTGCTGAAGCATTATTCATCTTTTGCCTTTATCGCCGGAATCTTTTAAGAAAGAAGGCGTGACAACAAAATCTCATCTCCCCTCTTTCGGTCTCTCAGCAGCTTGATTTTGTTACAAGAACCCCGAGTTAAGTGTGTCCTCTTTTGTGGGCCACATGCGTCCTGTCATTTCTATAGTGCATCCGCGTCCCTGCCGTAGTACCAGTCGTAATGGAAACATACTGGTATAGCGACTCCAGTCGGTCCCCGCTGGCTGCAGGCCTCATTAGAGCTGTGGAGGGCTCAATGGCCTGTCACACCACATCTCTCTGCCAATTTATCTGGGCCTGACCATTGTTGCGTGGCTGTGTGTGTGTGTGTGTGTGCGCAGTATAGTGTGTTAGTGTGTGTGTGTAAGACCCAGGATGTGTGCTAGGGTATCACTAGGTCACTGTGTCAGAGGTGTTCATTGTCCATGTGTCTTTTTGCAGCTTTCATTTCTCCAAAGGCACCTTGTATCCTGTACCATGGCCTGTTTGTTCACACGGACACATCTTCACAATGTCGCCTTTCATTGATGGCATATGGATGTTTTAGCAGAATAGGCGGGAAAAGTTTAATGTAAAAGTGTAAAATAAATAATGAACCATATTGCCCAGATTGATAATAAAGGAGGAAAAGATAAGGATTAGGATTTATTAAGTCACAGAAATGCATGTCAAGCACACCATTGCCATTAATTCAAACTGTGGGCTTGTTGTTTTGTTTGCATTGCACTCTGAAAAGCCGCTTTTTAGGAAGTTTCAGGTGATTCAAATTCCCTGCCGGTAACAATACAAGGACGCCCCCCTGTTCTCTAGGTGAATCATTTGGGCTGTCAGGGGGCATTTATGTAGACTAAAAAGTGTAAAGAACGCAAAGAAGAGTGACAGAGTGGATAGCTTGTGACTGGGTGGAGAAGCATGAAGGATTAATTGAATTTGTGAGCTCCAAATGCACACAACAAATATATACAACGGATGCACTATATTCTGAGACTGAAATATATTCATTGATCATTTGTTGGTCACTGAATACCAGATGTCATAATATTTTAAAAAGCCAATTTCATGTGACAATTATCCTGGCCAATATATTGCGATTCATGATATTATCTCAATAATCATCAACATATTCTTACCAAACTGTATAAGATTTTTCGTGAAAAACAATCAAACATTCTTGTGGGGGAAACAATGGGCACGCCGAGACTTCAGCCACGGTGACAGGTATGTGATTTAGACATGACTGGAAAGATGGAGTGCAACCTTGAGGCAATTCAACATAAATCAGGAAATCAATATAATACTGCATGATAGCAAGGAAGACAATGGAAATTCACCACGAACCAACATATTACGTCTTGTAATTTATCATGATTCATTAAAAAACTCCAATATATCGTCCCATCCCTTACTGATCTGTACGTACATCTTTATTACTTGCACAAGAGCCATGATCATCTAATACATATATGACTGACAAGGCTTGTCTACCTTCATCCTTGATATAATACAAACCTCCACAGTAGTCAGCAGCAAGGAAGCACATGAGATCGCTTCAGATGTCACATTGACTTTTCAAATATGGTCACGACCCCTCTCTCGTCTGAGGACTCATTATTTTTCCTCTCATCCTCATCTATCGCCTACTCCTTCAACTCTTGTGAAGAGACGTCGTTACTTTCACAGAACACACTGACACAGGAAGAGAGAGGCCTCAACCTGCCTTCCGGGCAAAAACTATTTTTTTTATAATGAGGGTTCTTGTACCCAGCCTCCCAAACGACCTAAACAATTTCTCACCAATGTCATATTAGAAAAGAGGAATGATCAAAAACAGGGATTTCCCTCACAGGCCCCCTTCATTGATGAGTGTTTAGATTTATAATTCTGTGTGAAGTGGTGAGGGCGTAACTTTCGAAGCAGATGCACGTCGCTAGTTTTTGATGCCGCTGGAGATTTTTTGTGAATTACATAAAGTTATAGAGCTCAATAATGTGCTTTTTTTCAGTCAGAAACATCTTTCAAAGCCCAATCCCACCTCAAATACTCTGCTCACAGCGAATGTTGAGAAGGAAGACACACAGTAGGCGTCTGTGCAGTGGTGGGACAAAGGCAACCCTTCCCAATGTCACTTTGTATCACAGATGACAAGGCAAACACAGCTACTGTTGGTGGTTATATACCAGGCCAGCAAAGCAAAATATGGCCTCATTCATTATACATCAATCTTTTATTGTGGTGGTGACATCAACGGGTAGAATGCAAACACTGAACTATAAATCAAAACCACAGCTGTCTACAGGGAGTAGTCCAAGTCCAATTGAAATCACAACTAGCTATCTTTTTATGCAGTAAAAGTGGAATTTTCTTTTTCAGTCACAAAAAAGGGAAGTAATTGGCTCAAAAAGATATTTGAGGATATATGGGAAATGATCGTTTGGCCTTCGAGTGGGCGGTGTTGCAGAGTAATTACCACATCTAAACTGGATGATTTTGACATTTGTCCACTGAAGTTTTATCCAAAGAGAGCACAGAATATGAAGGAAACAGTGCAGAATTAAATGAGGTAGCAGAACATCACATTTCATATCAGTTTGACTTTTAAAAAAAACAACAGAGGAAGTACAAATTTAAGCAGGATAGGCTTTTCTGACTTATAGCTTTTAAAACCTTGGTATGGATCAAGCTCCTAAAACACTAAATCCAACGTGTCCCATAATCCAATCAATGGTTTCTTCTTCTCTCTTTCCTTTAAGACCCAAGTCTTTGAAACTCAATTGGTACCGAAGATTTCTGTTGAAAATGCGTAGTCCCACCAACTCGATAACTCATTATCGGGGAGTTATTTTAGCTTTTCGCAGACATCACATAGCTCCTGCAGAGCCACAGAAGACCCCATACAGCACTCTGGGGGTGCCGAGCAGCGCTAACCTTGACTAATAAAATTGACTTGTGTGTGAACTAGGTGGGTTTCTTCTTTAACAACTGATATCTGAACAGTTTTGATTGTTCTTTCCCCAATTAAATTCCCATTTACTGCAAAGAGATTTGGAAAAAAAATACCCAATCAGCTGTTCCATGATGTTAATCAATTTCCGCGACTGAACAGAGCAACAAAAGAACCTTTTACACTGTAACCCACCCCCCTCCCTGCTCTTGGGTTATTCCTTTACACACAAACACACCCAGAGGTGTCTTATAATATTCTGCTTTTATTTCCTATGAGGGAATATGTTTATATTGTAGTGGTGTTTCCACAGGACAGATGGAAAATGATACGTTTCATTTTCTTTTGGGGATGTTCAACAGAAAACAGACACTGAACATGGGGACATTGGTAAAGAAAAAGCACACATACACTACTTTGGGGGGGAAAAAACTTGCAAAAGAGATATCCAGTAATGTATGTAATTTGGGTATGTTTAATAATCTTAGATTCTGCCTTTCAATGAGAACAAACAGGAAAGTTGCTCCTGATATCATGTGATTAGGCACAGAAAGTTATTTTACATTATAAAAGCTCTGCAACAAGACAATAGTCTATTCTGATATTATATTCTTATAATGTTGAATTAGAACATGAAGAAATAATTGCTGTAGAGTTTGGGGAATTACATAAATACCATGTATTATCTGCATTAATACACCCCATCTGTTGCCCGAATAATAATTGACAGCTTGGACTGAATTGTTCTAGATAATATAAATGCATTGATATTAAAATCACACAATATATAGTGCCAGATTGCGTCATTAAATCTCCTGCTCATTGTTTTCTTGGCACAGGGTGTGAGTCAGTGCCACATTGACCCTATAAATTGGAATTTCTGTCCCACCTATTATAGAGAGTGTAATGAGATTGAAGGATTTGATTGATTTTGTTTTAGGACTGGAAGATTTATGCTGCCATTGGGCAAAAGCTCCAAAGTGTTGGTAACCTGGTTTTGCGATGATGCATTTGTCTTGCAGCTATTGTGCAGCAGCGCCGGCTGTTTTATTCCAAGAGCTGTGAAAGATGAACAGTATAGGTAAACGAATACAAAGAAATGTTTTACTGTTTCAAATCACTGCTCAAGGCCATTCAGGTATCATGCAGCAAGTTAAAACATTCATGTATGGAAATTGGAAAAACGTGTATTGATAACATGTAACAACAAATAATGTGGCATTGTACCAAGAAAAAAAAACAATTAAGTTTTTTACCTCATTAATTTGATAAAATCATACTTAACAGTCAGGAAATCATGTCTTTGTGTGGAACATGAAATTTCACAAATAGCTTGAATTCATGTGGGTGTACCCCAAGGTTCCATTTTGGGTCCCCTGTTATTCAGTTTATATACTAATGACCTACCTGAAAAATTACCACCTACTGTAACCCGTCAGATGTAAGCTGATGATTAAGTCATATATATACATGCGAAAAACAAGAGACAGATAGCCTCTTGTTTTTGTTATGATTCCGACTGTTCTGGAAATGCATCGCTAAATTGATGGAGTACTCCCTAAAAATATACAGTATGCAATGTGATATTGCTTGCTGTATCTTGCAAAATAAAACCCAATCTTTCTATTAAATCATGTAGAAGCTATTCTTATAATATATACAGCATACACCAAGTTTATTTTGATAATGATAAGTAAAGCAGTGATGCATTTGTGCATGCAAACAAAGCCATTCAAAAATTAGTACGAATTAAGACAATCTGTCTTTCATCAAGTTGTACTTTAAAATCCTACCACGTAGCCCGGTGAAGGTGTAACAGCAGAGTTGGCTATCCATACAGAGGCTGATGTGTTCTGTATGTAGGTCAGGACAAGAGCTTACACAGACAACACACCACACTGTGGCTTTTCCCTCACCTATAAATTGTAAAGAGTTTGACCTTTTCCTCATGCATACCACTGCACCACCGACACTGAAGAAAGAAAAAGAAAAAAACTATTCAAGGGTGTTTCCATTGAAGTCTATGTTGTAAAATCGTTAGATGGAAGCTTCTTGTGGCTGCCAACATTTATTTATGCAATATCCAGGTGCATGTGTTTATGGTTCAAAAATGCAAATGAAACGACAGAGCTTCATGTATAGATTTTGCTGTATATGCTCAAGTTCTAGGATTGGTTATGGTTCTCTCAATATTTCTCTGCATGCCATGTTCAGAAGACATCAATGTTATTATCCCAATAATTCAAACTCTCATGTGACTAGGCATCGTTGAAGATTACAATCTTTTCATAATTAAAATATTTTTATAATTATTTCTGTAACTGTGTTGAAATACTGTGGGTAGATCCTGCATGGCATGGGCTCCGGGTATTATTGATGAGATCTCTTTTTATGCTATTTCCACTCACACTTTGTCTTTCTAGAATGGGGATGATTCCCCTTGGAAGCTATGAATTAGTAATGCAAGTTCTCCGTGTTGCAGAAAAGAAAAGTGCAAGCTAAAAGGGAGGAATGTGAATTTGGACCCACCCATTGCACCATTAACAATGTACCTCAGGAAAAAGACATAACATCCATCAAACTAAATTGGATTTTTTAAAACTAAATCTGTGAACCCATTTGACCCAGACCCACAACGTTGACTTGTTATTGGTTTTCCAGGTATTTGGTCCAAAATTGAAGTCCTCATATGGTCAAAACTATGATTTTGACAGGATGATTGCGCAAGACGAAGAGTCAAGGGACCATGGTTACTACAAATGATTCTGTAGGGACAATGAACATCTACAGTAGTGTATATTCTTGCATGCTGTGAACTTTCTGTAGAAGCTATCCTGGATATCACGTGTTATTCAGGATTGACCTTCTGGGGACCATGAATGTCTGTGTTACATCTTGTGCCAATGAATGCCGCAGAAGATGTTGAGATATTTCAAAGGATACAGTGAGTAAAAACTTTGACCTGCTGGTGTCACTGGAGGATCACCAAAGATTTTAGGATTCGTCCACTGAGGAACATGACTGTCTGTACAACAGTTCAGAAAAAACTTGTGGTTAGATCGACAGACCAAAATTACCACCCCAAGAGCCATGCCGTTAGTGTGGCTTAAAATCACCAAATAACATGAACAATTTGCGATCATTGGTGGATGATGCCATCCTTAGTAACTAGCCTCTTGTCCTTGAAGGCCACCATAGTGTCTATAGATTCTTAGAGCATTGCCATCTAGATGATGCCAAAATACACCTTTAGAACACTATTACTGTACATACTGCACAAACACATGAGAACGTTTTGGTAAAGGGATAGATAGATAGATAGATAGATAGATAGA
Source organism: Hyperoplus immaculatus (assembly GCA_949357725.1). Lineage (NCBI taxonomy): Eukaryota > Metazoa > Chordata > Actinopteri > Uranoscopiformes > Ammodytidae > Hyperoplus > Hyperoplus immaculatus. Next base: position 22,904,303 of record OX442365.1, read on the forward strand.
TAGATAGATAGATAGATAGATAGATAGATAGATAGATAGATAGATAGATAGATAGATAGATAGATAGATAGATAGATAGATAGATAGATAGATAGATAGATAGATAGATAGATAGATAGATAGATAGATAGATAGATAGATAGATATTTAGGAATATTCAACTCCGTCAGAGTACAACTCTGCCAGCCTCTATGCTTTATGGAAATGCCCTTTATTGAACTAATGCAGAAGTAATGAATACAATCCTTTAAGAAGACAAATTACAGTATGAAGAGAGAACAATATAATAGATGGCACAGATCACCATTACGCTAGGTGCACATTGCTCTCCTCAGACCTAATGCAATAATGCATCTGGATATCACAGCTGCCTATTAGTTTTTAATAAGCACCTTCCTATCCGCGGTGGGCCATTAGCAGCCCCGAAAATAATAACAGCAGGTTCCAAAGAGTCCATCCACAGCCTGAGCCAAAGAAGTAGACAGAGATGGAGGCAAATGTGGAAGTTCCATGCGGAGACGCAGTGAAGAGTGAAAAGCTGTATACCCAGAACATGCTACCCTTAAGCTTTCAACAAACTGAGCAGCCTCGGCAAACATAGAAGACAACACTGATGGGTTTTTCCAACATTTGAATGTTGAAAAGATCATTGCAGTGTGTCTGGAATAGGGAAGGGAGCAGATATCCATGTGAAAGGAGGGAACTTGACAGATTTTTCTTCTCGTAACGGTTTCAGTTTGAGTGCATCTAGCTGCGATGGGGCCTGAAGCAAGCCATAGATCTGTGCCTAGTTAACCTTGACAGAGGCCTCCTGTCAGACAGACCGCAGTGTTTTGGAGTTCCGCCGCTGTGCCAAGAAAAAGGCCTGTTCCAACGATCGCCCTGACTCCTTCTGGCTGTGTGAACCCTCAGCTGTGAAGGGCCCCTTTAATGCTATAGCAGATAAGTCTTTCCATATACAGTATATACTGTAGCTTTGCAACCTATGGGGAGACATCTTTGCCCGTGTGTCCCAGCCTGTCTTATCACTTCCTAATCACACGTACATTTTTTATGAGAGCCTCCAACACGAAGATTAAACCTGAAGAAGTCATGATCTATTAAAACGTCTGTGATAGTATCAGTTGCCTCAAAGCTTCGCTGTCCTTTTGACTCCTGGTATAGACAAACTAGGCAGCTAGTTCTGACAAAGGCATTATTATGTGGTTTCATTTGCTCCGTGTTTCAAATGTTTACAACACAATTTAATGTATCCCTTATATACAGTTATACATGCTTTTAAACAATACTACATTCTACAGCTGACCATCAAAAGTACGTAATTCGCATGGATTATGTTACAATCGGGACATATTTTACATATTTATTTTGTCATAAGATTGCGCCTTGAACTTGTATATATCAGTTGCATTGGTGGTTGTTTTTGCTCAGAGGTTCAGTCGATGTCACGTTACATCCGCTGCGCAGTGGATTGTGGGTCAGAATTGCCAAAAAAGCATTCTTTTTTCCACACAAAAATTACATCCCTGAGTATGTTTAAGCATGCTGCATTTCACTAGCCTGGCATTCCCAGACCTGCCACTAGGCTCTGGCAAATTAAATTTGCTGCGCGTGTTGGTCTGGACAAGCTCCGTTGAAGCTTTATCAAGAAGACCAGAAATCTGGCTATGGTTTCAATTGGTTCTATCTAATATGGGCGCGCAAGAGCCCTTTATATGGTACTCTGGGGAGGACGTAACCGGATGACGACAGTGATGTGCATGCGACGTCGAAGCCTTGATAGTAAACATCAAAGATGGCTGCGGATATGTTGTGTTAGTTTGAGACTGCTTTGGCCTCGACCCTTAACGATTTGGAAGACGGCACTCAAATCTTTCATTAGCAAGTAAGTGGAATGTTCTGTTTTGCCGACCAACAACGGCAAACGTTTAATTTAACAGTTTAACAGCTGTTCGCTAAACGAAAGGGGCTTACGTCACCTTGTGCATCGCTCTGATTGGTTGTGGTGCTATCCAACTGCGTGTAGTGGCATTTGAAATGCACGAGTAGGAGCCGCCCCTTGAGTTGGAAATTACTATTGATCATGGCCAGACCCTCTATCGTTCAAGATATCAGGGTCTGGATTTCCAAGCTAGCATTTCACCACATGTATTGGGACATCCCATTGAAATGCAGCCCTTGTGCCCAGTCCTCAAGATAGATTAATACCTCTCTCATGTCAATGCGGTAAATATGAAGCTACAGAGAGTAGCCGATTAGCCTAGCATAACAGAAAGACTGGAAACAGCTGGCCTAGCCTGGTCCATAGGTAAGGAAAGCTCACTGATTAACGTGTAATATTTTGGTTGTTTAATCCATACAAATCCCCTAATTACGTTTGATCAGAGCCATGCTACGCCTTCCACTGTTTTCATAGCAAACAGTTATGATGAGAGTGGTATTGATCGTCTCCTCTAACTCTCAGCTAGGAGGTGAAAAAGATTATTTTTAGCATGACAAATTATTCCTGTAATGAGCTTCCTGTACATCTCTTTCTGTGATGTTGTGAGAATCTAAATCATCCTCTATCATCATCTTTAAATCATTGTTGACCAAAAATCTTGCTGTGTTCCTGCTCCCTCTGCCAATGATTCCCTCTCTTTATATCCTCCATTCATCCCTCTGCTTCTCCCTAGTCTGGATGGGAAGGCTAAATTAGAGTGTAATTACAGTCAGCGGCTCTTGGCTGTGTAGCTCTAATGGAACAGAGGCTCTCCATATACCTCTGTAATAGTCTGACAGAATCCAAATGAGAAGGGGATCACGCTCCCGACTCGGCACACACCTTACACAGATATAGCTCACACACATTCTGAGGCTGTAAAAATGGAACAGACGAGGGTGGCGTGTCTGATAGCTGTGACATTTCAAATGATTGTCATGTTTTGTTCGCATGCGTTTTCGGCTATGATGGTTGCATTTGAATGCACCGCACACTCTCGTGTATGTCTCGTGGCACTCACTGCTTTGAATAATGGACTAGTTAGAGAAGTTCATGAATCATTTTTGTTGTCAGTCGAGTGGAATTTTTATGTCGCGTCATTAGAAGTACAGTATATTTAAATCATAAATTACGCCAGTCATGCATGCATGTGCACGGACAAGCATGCGCACACACACACACGCACGCACACATGCACACACAAACAGACGTTTGTACGACTATACTTTTGAGGAGATTCATTGACGTAATTCATTACGCAGCCCCTTACACTAACCCTTACCATAAAAACTTAATGCCTAACCCCAACTCTTACACTAAGCCTTACCTTAACTTAGTTCTAACCTGAACCCTAAAACCAATTGGTTAAGTCTTAACCCTGAAATAGCTCTGTCCCCAAGAACCGTCCGAAATTCTTCAGGTCTAAAACTGAAATTGGTTCTCACAAATATAGTTATACAAGTACACACACACACACACACACACACACACACACACACACACACACACACACACACACTGATGCTCATTATCTCCTCGGAGTTGTCCCCATTTTTATTCCTCAAGCAGCCCGAGAAGAGGTTTATGAAATCTCTCCTCGAAGAGTGCAGCACCACAGAGGCTCATCCTGACCCAGATTCATTTCCTCATTGTTCCAAAGCTCAGGTTCAGATTTGGAGCTGCAGGTGCGCCGTCGCTGTACAAAACATTTCCCGTCCTTAATTATGCACTGACATCTATCTTCTTCCCATGTATTCTCTCAGCTGGAACGGAAGCATCACAGTTACATAAGCCTTTTAGGAGGAGGGAGTGGCATCACCGCAAAGAGGGCTAATTTAATATTGTTTTCTCGGAGAAGTGGTAAGGACCAGGCAAGCTGAGCAACAGTAATGAAAGGGGAGGAAAGCTGTGTGTGTGTGTGTGTGTGTGTGTGTGTGTGTGTGTGTGTGTGTGTGTGTGTGTGTGTGTGTGTGTGTGTGTGTGTGTGTGTGTGTGTGTGTGTGTGTGTGTGTGTGTGTGTGTGTGTGTGTGTGTGTATGGTTAAGGTTACGATACGAAGCGATACAGTTTGAGTAAGGAGCATGAGGAAACTTGTTCAGATGCCACTTAACTCGCACACTAAGATGTTCCAACAAAACATCTTGCAGAGGAAAAAGAAAAAGAAAAACTGTGGCGGGTACAATATAATTGCCCTTCTTACCACCAAAACGTTTGCTATCACTTTAAATGTATAGTTCTCTATTTGTCCTGCTTGCTTATAATAAAGCTTAATTGAATTGTATTGAAAAAAGGGGAGAAACGAGTGAGAGAATGTTGAGGATGGGGGGGGTGGGGGATATATATTTTCAACGGATTACTTTACAGAAAAACAAGCAGCACAATGTAACGCAGATTACAAAATCGAGAGAATTACCACAAATTTAACCAAAATTCTCCCATCGACCAAAGCAAATCCTGCAAGCTCAAGCGAGAGATCTCCAGGTAAGCCATCATTATGCATCATGCATGGATGATTATGGTTTTAATTCACCATATGGCTCTTTGTTATATCCTAAGAGCCATCCACGGTGGGGCTGTAAACCCCTACGCCTTGTTGTAGGAGGCAGCTATAAAGTGTTGGCCTGGGCTCTTCCCAGCAGTGTGGGCAACTAGAGCAGCTTCAGATGGAATATTTAATGTAGGAGACTGAATCTAAGAATGGATTGCTGCAATGCTTTCTCACATCTCCTCGCCACACACACACACACACACACACACACACACACACACACACCCTCCAGTTTCGCCTCCTCAGTCTATGCCGTTCCTATCTCTTCACACGCCGACATATGCAACACAAAACGCATATGGGCGTGTTTTGTTTATAGTGTTTTCACGAGGGCAACAATTACTGCTACGTTGGATGTGTCCTATTCATTCATATGTTACTGCATCATGTAAAATGCACACACACACAAGTCTGTGAACATATATGAATGCACCCCGAGACAGAGACAGAGATGTGGGTGGGGGGTTGGAGAATTGCTTGGAAATTAAATGCACGGAGTAGGAGGACAGGAGCCGCGATGAATTATGTACCGCTGAAATGATTTCAATTTCCCATAGTTCTCTGCACTAGACAGGCGCCTCACTCTGCATAGACAGGTAAAAGATGAAAAGGCATTGAGAAGGACAGGGAGAGATGGAGAGACGAATGGAAGGTAATTAGGGAGGAATAGAAAGTATAGTAGGCATGTTAGCAGGAGGGACATTTGTTAATGTGTAAAGTATATTTTTAATTAGTTTCAGTACAGAGGGGGGAGGGAATGAAGGACAGTTAGACAAGGCTGAAAGGTTTTACTGGAAGTATGTTGGAGATGGAGTGCTGGGGAAAGAGAGGGGGTTTCATTAGATTAAATCAGTGGTTTCTAACTGGTTTTCCTAAAGGGGCCCTATTTTTAGCAAGTGCGTTTCTTTCTAGCACACACATGCTGAGGGAAAAATAAAATACCTCATGCAAAGAATTATATAGGGATTTTTGTATGGGTATTTCCTTTTACTTTCTATACTTTGCAAAAGAATACACTCGAACAGTTATTGCAAGCCTTATCAACAGGAGGCTGGGATCTCACAAAATATGCCATCGCTTTGATTTGGCAAATTTTTAGTAGAGGAAACTTGTTTGTTTATGGATTGTTACTTAGCAATACCTTTACAAATGCCATCATTAAACTGCATTCAATTCATAGTAAGGTTGGATCTTGGATTTAAAATGATGTTTCAAAATGACGCTTCAACAGGCCATTCTTGTGAGCGCAATATCTCAACAACGCTTTGAGGGATTTTCTTCAAGACACTTTAATTGGAATATAATCTGATACTCTACTTTTAACCACGTTGTAGTTGTGATGCACAGATATTGCGGGAAGCGGAACTGCTGAAACCATTAGCATTGGATGACCAATACATTCTCATTAACATTTCCTAGGGTTGTGTAGACTTGTTCAGTATTGATGTTATCTTGACGATAGGGTCGAATTTCTACTCCTTCCACTATCGTAGCTAATTAGCCCTGCAGTAAGCGGATATTTAATGGGAGCTTTGGGCTTATATTTCTTGGGCCAGTGATGGGATGTCAGAAGTGATTAAAGTGATAGTCAGTCGCGCAGTGCAGGGCCATTGTGCAAATACACTTGGTTTTTTGATGGGACACTGGAGTGCTGAAATCATTCTCTGGTAGATACAGTATGTTGTGGCCACTAGCAAGATGAATGTGGCTTAGGTATAAATTGCAGTGTTGCCTGGTTCCTTTTAAAAACCAAAACCATTTAGTATTCATGTTCTTCTTTTGAGAGAAAATGTTCTTTCACCCGAAAAACTCTCTGAAAACTAGGATTTCCTCTTCTCCTGAAGCACCTCCTCGGGATTTCATTGACCCCGGACTTTTATCCGTGAAAGGAAACTATTAGAGTTTCTGTTTCATATTTCTCTCTCTCTCTCTGTACCAGATTTCTTTTTCATACATAGGAATCAGTGCCATATATTTTAATTTATCGAGTTGTACAGTCTGAGTAGGTGGCAGGTATGAAGTCCTAATGAGAATCCCATCTATCTTTCCTCCCACACTCTCTGATCAGAAGCTACCTCATCTTGTTTTTCATTTGTCATTCAGTTCCCTCGAGAGTTGTTGTTTGCTCACTGGGAGTTATATTGTGTACGGCGCGATGGCAGTCCTTCCATTAGCTATTGATCGAAAGCCCTTTGGTTTCCTCATCGATGAGGCGTCTGATGGGGATGAAATTATCACGGGAAGGGTGGTCGGTGTGAGTGTGTATCAGCGGCTGTGATTGTATGAGATCTGCAGATTTGCATAATAATGTCTTGTTTCAAATTGTTTTTTCTCGGTTTCATGGATATTCACAATGAGTGTTGGCTCGCTGCAGCGGTGGAGGTTTTGTCAAAAAAACTAAATAGAAAAAGTGTCATTGCATTGTTATCGTTTCCTGCCATTTGGTGACTTTTCCTTTCAATGCTTTGCTGGTTAGTTTTTAATTTGCGAGCCACCTGCTGTCCACATTATTTCGGCCATTTAGATGAAAGCTGTTTTGATCAGTGGTTCTCAGATGGTGTATGTGTGTGTGTGTGTGTGTGTGTGTGTGTGTGTGTGTGTGTGTGTGTGTGTGTGTGTGTGTGTGTGTGTGTGTGCGCCTCCCACAATAAGGAGGGATCGCTCCAATGGTTCAACAGATGCCAGCTTTTGGTCAGTGCCTGAAAACATTTTCCAAATTTACTTTAGTAATCCGACTTTCATTTGCAGGGTTTCACACCATCAATTCCTAATTTTACACCTCAATCATTTTGGGACAATCAAGTGCATTGCCAACCTGAGGCCAAAGTCAATATAGCCGTCCTGGTTCTCATTTTATATTTTGTATTTTTGTCTTGCAGATACAGGCTGTGTATCACAGGCAGTGTTAGAGAGTAGGTCGGTTCCTATCTTGGAGACATTGGCAATGCATGAAATTGTAATTGTTAGATGCTAGTTGGTGGCTGAATTACTTACTGTGGCAACTACAACATTTGTACTGAAAAGGCTACATATCTTGTGGTGTGTACTACACAGACTTGTGATGCAGGGCATAATAGGAGTTTATGGCAATTCAGGTCGCTTGATTATAGCAATCAGACCGGATTTTGTTCTTTGATGAGGCTAAGATTGGGTCATTTTGATTCTTGGTGGAGCCCCATCAAACCTGAGCCAAGGCTTATAAGCCCCACTCATGTCTTGAGAGATGGCAGGCTAATTTTCCAAACTACCCTTCGGAGTGTTCATTTGAATTCCAGATTTTGTAAACAGAAATGGATAAAATGCTGATATTTTGCTGATTGTTTTGCACGGATAAAACATTTTTTCACACACCCCAGTTCTCCTGATCATCTGTGATTTTTTGGCACTGTGTCCTTGTGAAATACATGGTTATTGTGGGACTAAGAAAGAACATGGGAGGAAAGGAGGATTCTTGCAGGAAGCTGCAACCGGTATGCTTGCGATATCTGTGATAGGTGCTTTCACAACAGCAAAACTGATTGCGCACTCCTGTGCCATTTTTGGAAAAAGGTTGTGTAATCTCCCTCTTCCTCTCTCCATTCAATCGCTTCCCCAGTTCTTTTCCCTTTGCTCTCACAACACCCAGGCGTTTCCATTTTTAAGACTTTACACAGTCACTATCACAGGAATCAGTGTGAGCACACAACAGATGAATGTGCAGTAGCCACGTCAGTAAGTCGGTGGAAAGCAAAATATGAGATTTACCACATACCTATTCCTCCCTTATAGCTTTTAACTTCAAATCCAACAGTATCTGGTCAGGGTGAGCTGTAAGAGAATTGAAACCATATGTCACTAATACATAGCCATAGACTTCATGACTGACCAACCAGAACAAAGGAATCCCATGCATAATTTAAACTCCACTGTCTCTACCTGCCTATTGTTCCACCACAGTACCATAATAAAGTATATCTGTGTGCATGAATGGAATGGCTACCACTACAAAACACTGATATAAATGTGTTATACATTTCTACTGTTTATGCTTGAAACATGTTTTTCCTTATAGAATGCAGTGCCCTCAGCAGGTGTTTGGCACTGCTTTGTAAAATACATGCATTCAATATTTGGAGAGCTGATGTTGGCAATGAGCCAAGATTAAAAATAAGGCCAAACATCCCTTTAAATGCAACTAGCAAGGCATATACAACACTATATCTGCTATTTGGTGTGATGTATTTGCCCGCATAGACTTTTTCTACAGCTTTGTTTTTCCTCTCTCTGAGGTTCAGTCATAAATCATGTGGCTGTGAAGAGATTCGGCGCAGTGATTTGAATGTGGACCCACAAAGGGAATATTTTGTGTGCATGCTGAGAACATCTCTTAGGGCGATTCACATCTAAATATCCCGCCACCTAGGAGTTTTGCACTGTACGAACATAGGAAATGCATATCCTCAAGGCACTGCTTTGTGGAGCATTATATTTCATTTTGCACACAACCACTCTATAACACCACCATGTTGTGCTACCCACAACCCAAACCATTGGAAAGATGCATTCAGAATATATTCCTATTTACATGTTAAGACCTGGAGAAAAGCAGGGCACCAATATGCACTGAACAAAAAGCAGAGAGGGAGATGGATGATGCAGTGCTAGTGTGGGCAGATCATTTAGGTTTGCTCTGCACATAGGACCTAAAGACCGTGCAGGACAAATAGTTCAGGCAGAGAAAATGATAGTAATTTAAAGTTTGGATCTGCATCTCGTGAGGTATAAATGATGGAAGCAGAGTTGAATGAGAATGGTGAGTAAGTGGGAAACTCAAAGTGCCTTGAAATTCTCAGCCCACGCCCAGTACTAAGGGTGTAAAGATAATCTGATATGATGCAAGAGTCAGAGGATTCAGCTACGTCGATACATGCAGACACAGACCCAGCCTAAAAATCAATGAAGCTGTCAAAAAATCTTTCCAACTATTTCTCTCTCTCGGTGCACTCCTGTGGCTCTACTGCCTTGCTTCGCTGCATTCTACCATCACATAGAGCACCTGCAATATCCTCACACTGAAGACAATGGTACACTGCTGCTGGCTACAATGCAAGCTGTCTCCAAGACAAGGCATTTGTGTGATACAATATCCAGACTGCAGAATCCATCAAAACCTGGTTATTCATGTATGAAGGCAACATGTGTGCTGACAGTGAAGTTACTCACAAGACCTGTCAAGAAAAATCAAGTGAGTTAAAGTGAAGAATATGAAAATCAAATGGGCTTTGAATCACATCATATCCCATTGTTGCAAGATGTCTGTTCTTGTTTTCGTTTGGATTTTGTACCTAAATACCTATTATTGAATTTCCTAAGACAGGGCTCCCTTAAAAGAGGCTATTAAAAGTTAAACTGTTGAAATCTACAAAGTAAAAAACAAGCAGTTATGCCGTTTTTGTCTGTACCAGCGATATCCAGATAATTATGTGTTATTCATAAAGCACCCAGTTGTCACAATAAGATACAAAAAGATATGCCATTATCTTTTTTTTTTTTGAGAATTCCAAATAAAGCAAACTAATTTGCATTATTGCTAAATCGTATCCACAGCAACAGGATGGACCTTTGTCCTCATGTTCAAAACTAAGTAGAGCAGCTGTGTGAGAAATAATATTCATACACGCAACTGCTGAGATACACAAACCGAACCCAGTCACCTCAGCATTGGCCACATGAGTTATGTGTTCCTGCATTTAATGAAGGCACACAGCCACCACAGCAGCCCATACCTTTCACTGTCAATGTCTGTCTCCCCCTCCCCTTTGCTATATCAAACATTTCCTGCAAACAGCCAGAGGTCCATAAACAAATGTCATCTATTTGACTATATGTAATTAGGTGCCCGAAGCATCCATACAACAATGGATTCCATGGTTACCAAATCATAGCGACACTTGTTTGTGCTTGTAATGTATTTGCTTCCTGCAGAGATAAGTGCTGTGTCTGAAATCGTGCACTTCTGTACTTACACTTACTTTTTTGAGTGCACTTTGCACAAAAACGGAGAGTGTGCCAAAATGCAGTGCACTGTAAGTTCCTCAGTCGTGCACTCAAAACAGTCTAAAACTTGAGTGTGGAGCGATGGACACTTTCCACACTCAACGGCCGCCATCTTGCCTACGTAACGGAGAGGACGGGACATTAAAATCAAAATAGAGGAGCTTGAAGCAACCGTGGAGACGGACGCGCTCTACAAAAGTTAAATTACACATTTGTTTTGTTTTTCCGCAACAAACGTGTCTGTTTTGGCTATCGGTAACACAAGCAGAAAAAAATACAAAATGCAAAGTCATTTCCGGTAGGTGTGCGACGGCAGTTTGGACAGTACACTGTAGAAATGAGAGCACTGCGTCTATAAGTAAGTGTACTGTTGGGATAATAAAGTGCACTCAATGTAAGTGCACTTACGTAAGTGCGCGATTTCAGACACAGCAAAGGTAAACAATCACCAATTATGTGTTTCATTTATGTGTTTCATTTTTTTCCCTATTAAATGCTAATTGGAATGCAATGCTGCTAATTGAGACCTGATTTTGGAAGCTGTGGCACATCTTGCTTGTTTTTTTTTTCTCTCAGAACAAATGAAGCAAATGATTAAAAAAGAAGGAAGCGGCTAGATCTGTCTTTCTGCCTTTTTCTCCTTCTCCCAGTGCGCTTTGCTGTGTGCATGTCTGGTTATAATGTGACAGGTTTGTGCATCTCTACTCCCACGCACCCCTACCTCTGACTCAAATTCACCTAGATTGCGAAATTGGCACACCTCAACTCTACCATATTAACCATGTCTCCTCTGAATGAAAACAGCTTGCCGTTACAGCCATGTAATCCCCAAAAGATCCAATTCATCCTCCCACATAATAACATTGAATGAGCCCCAACATACATTTACCCAAACACAAATGATGTTGCTTTCCTGTTTCGTGCCCATTTATGTCATGTGGGACAATAAAAGGGACGGGAAAGATTCCCATGTTAACAGACTTCCAAGAATTCCTCAAAACGGTTGTATAAGAGGTTGTATGAAGATTGAAATATGTAATAATGTAATACATTTTTGTTCAATCACCTCCAACAACAGTCAGCTGGTGTCAGGCATACATATTTGTTTGGTTTTCAAATATTTCTTTATCATTATAGGCACAAGTTGGATATAGAGTATTATATTCAGGACGAATCTCTGTTTCCCCAATTTGGAGTTGGATGTTGAAGTGAAAATTATTCAAAAGTTGGAAACATATAATTATGATGCATCTAATATGAATCCGGAATATCAAAGTCCATAAATCAATATTTAATTTGTTATTAAGGCCAGTAGTTAGATACTCACTGTTTAAATCTGCACATACACTCACCGGCCACTTTATTAGGTACACCTGTTCAATGGCTTACAAAAACAAAAAGCTAATCAGCTAATCACATGGCAGAAATGTAATGCATTTATGCATTTAGACGTGGTCAAGACAATGTACTGAAGTCAAACCGAGCATCAGAATGGAGAAGAAAGGGGATTTAGGTGACTTTGAACATGGCGTGGTTGATTTTGCACGGCAGGATGGATCCATACTTTCATGTTGTTTACGCCAAATTCTGAACCTGCCATCTGAATGTCGCAACTGAAATCGAGACTCATCAGACCAGGCATGATTTTTCAATCTTCTATTGTCCAATTTTGGTGATCCTGTGAGAATTGTAGCCTCATTTGCCTGTTTTTAGCTGACAGGAGTGGCAACCGGTGGGTCTTCTGTTGCTGTAGCCCATCTGCTTCAAGATTGGTTGTGCTTTGCGTTCAGAGATGGTACTCTGCATACCCTGGTTGTAAGTGAGTGGTTATTTGAGTTACTGTTGCCTTTCTATCATCTCGAACCAGTATGCCCATCCTCCTCTGACCTCTGACTTCAACAAGGCGTTTTACGTCCACACAAATGCCGCTCACTGGACATTTTTTCTTTTACGGACTATTCTCTGTAAACCCTAGGGATGGTTTAGAGTGAAAATCCCAATAGATCAGCAGCTTCTGAAATACTCATACCAGCCCTGCTGGCACCCTCAACATTGCCATGTTCAAAGTCACTTAAAACCCCTTTCTTCCCCATTCTGTTGCTCGGTTTCAACCTCAATAAGTTGTCCAGGTCTACAAGCCTTAATGCATTGAGTTGCTGACATGTGATTGGCTGATTAGTTATATGTGTTAACAAGAAAATGAACCGCCGTACCTAATAAAGTGGCCGGTGAGTGTATAAAGCATGTCTAATAATCAGTTGAATCACAGTCTTAATGTTTATTGAGTAAAATTCTCGGTCATTCAAATGTGTGTCTTATATTATCCTAATGTGGCAGCTACCTACTGATTCAAATTATTTGTAATTAAGTTGCCCTGCAGTGTTTGTCCAATTCTGTTTACTTGAGCCCCTGGACTTTAAAAAAAAGTCTGCTTGCAATCACCCCAAATCTGATGTGCCATATCCTAAGTGAAATGGCGTGCAGTGGAGACCAACCACACAAGGCACAACTGTATTGTATAGTGTATGTGCCAGTCAGTGCAGATACATCAGGACCTGCAGGTTACAGCCTGAGCCGCGGCTATGTTCTGTATGCATCAGCCTCTGTAGACCGCTAAAAGCTCTGTGGTGAGGGAGAAACTCTAGTGCTCTTCTGCCTCTTTACTTCTGTCAAAATGATTCAAAATGGATGAACATATGGGTGTAGAAAAAGAAATACACGCAGCTAGCCAAACTATTCTTTATTATGGTGTGATTAAATAAGATGCTAATACCCGTATTTTTCTATGTGTAGGCTATAGCCTTTATTTGAATATATTGAAATATCCATTTAATTTGTTGCTGATTGATTCAGACCTGTTAATCCTGTAGTAGACTTATAATACTACAAAAGCCCATCATTTAACTTGTGGTTGATCTCCTTTAAAAAAAAACATACCTTCGACTGACAGGAGTTAGCAGTGAAGGCTGGCCTCTGGAAGTGGAATGGCTTGACTTTTTTCATGATGTTGAACCATTACTGTAGCTATGGTGATGCTAATTAACTGTAACGTCTGTACACTGTGTTGGATAGAGTTACAAGTTGGACATATATATGTACTTCATTCAAATTCACAAATGTATTGAGGCAATGAAGATGGCTTCTTTTTGTAGTCAACATCTGCTCCTCACTTGGTGAATGGGCAAAATAACAAATGTACACCACATACACTGTTGTACTCAAGAAACTGAACACAAAAACTACTTCTTCACAATGAAACCTCTGATAAAATGAAAAGTATATTTGTTATTTTATCGAAGATAGATATTGGAAATTTTGCTTTACGCCGTACTCCCACCTCAAACTCTGCCAATGTGGACTTGCACTCGCCCATATACAGGTGCATGCCAAATTTGAGCTCAACAGGATGAATCATTGTTAGCCATGCTTGGCAGCAGGTCGGTCGAATATATTGATCCAGACTAAATTATTTATGAATACCACTGAATGGATTGCCATGAAACTTTGAACAAATGTTCATCGTCTCCCGATAACTTTGTTAACAACCTGACCTTTCCTCTAGCAACACCATGAGTTCGACAGTTTTGTTTTGTAGAATCTTTTGAAATAATTATAAAGATTGGTTGTTTTCCCCATGAATTGTGGTCAAAATGTTTATTACTTTGTCAAACATCTGCAACGCCAATGACATTCATGCCCGCCTGCTGTATTCTCAAGTTTGGATTAGCAAAGTCAGGCATCCAACCTCCTTAAAGGTGAAGTGAGCAAAATATTTATGTTAATATACGTGTTAAATCGCTCTATATTCATACAGTGATCACTTATTTAGTGTGCACGCTTCATAACATAGGTCTCTCGGTCACTTGCTATGCATGTAATCAGCAAATACACTTTTCTGGTATCCCACAAACTAATATCTAATCAGAAGACAGAACGCTACAAATGGGCACGTTTCTCTGCCGGTGGACAAGCAGAGAACGACAGAGGGGTGAATGTTTATGCGCCTACAATGGCGGAGCAAGTAAAAATCCTTTTTGATTAAATAAAACATGGAACATAAATATACAGGGGCTAATTGCAGATTAAATTTACATTTTGATTAACTTGCCCTTCCTGTGCCAAAGTCATAACATGATTATTATGAGAGTGCACCGGTAACTTTGAAGACAAGCTTCATGCGCAGAGACACACACATTTGCACACACAGTTCATTGTGACACATACTGAAACAGAAATCAAATTGCTTTTTTCATGTGTTTGTTGGCACACACGGTGGGAGTATTATTCTGTTCCCTCCTTCGTTCTTTTCCGCTCATTTGCTTTCACTTTCTCTGCTGCAGTCTCTCTCTCTCTTCCTCTCTCTCTCTCCCTCCCTCTCTCATGTTTTTTGCATAGTGTCCTCCAGCATCTCAGAATAAATAAATTATACATTTCATTATGCACTCATTTCACAGCTCCGTTCTGGAAAGGGGACTAAGCTCATTTGTCCCTGAGCCTCTGTTTATCCTAAATGACTGCATCAGACATGATCACGAGCGTCTGGGAGCCCTGACTGTCTGTGCTCGTTTGTCATGTTCCAGACCTAATTCCCACAAAGTCCACATTCGTCTTTCTAATGCTGCAGCCTGCCGCTGATCCTGGGATTAGATAGAGCAAGTAGACGGAGCAAATATGTGGAAGCACATACACACACACACCAAAGCAATGCTCACATAAATTATAGCGGCGGGTACTTGTCACGTTGGTGCTCACACCTAACACCAACTTTTTTCCTATTTTCAGAGAAAAGTTGTTTTCTAAATAACAGTTGATACTAGGGGTGTAAATCACTGGTTTCATCACGTTACGATATTAGCATTTTATATTATTATATTGTTACATTTCATCAACTCACAAAAAAAACAATTAAAATATGAATTTATTTCTGAGCTCTTCCAGATATTTAACTGAAAAACAATCCATTATATTTGTGGAAATAGTGTCAAACATAAACACACAAAGAGATTGTCAAAATAAAAGTGTATTTTAAAGACTGCGATATGCATTTGGGCGTTTATATCAATACGGTTTGACCTTTCGCCAATTAATCGACACATCGATCTATATTGATGCATCGTTACACCACTAACTGATACTCTGCTCTTCTACATATTGGTTTTAACAGCAGCCTTTACCGGTTATTCTGAGTCATGCTCTACCCACTTCTTATATTCGTGCTTTGTGTTTGTGGATGCTGCTGTGCCATGTCGACGGGCCGTGTGCGGTCGTGCTCCGCTAGCTAACCGGCTGACGTTAGTTATTCCTTGTACTTGGCCCTTGTCCTGCAGACCAGCCCTTCACGCTGAGGGTCAGTTTGACCCATGATTTGTAATGTTAGGGGCCAGGGAATTGTCCAAAAAAAATCACCTCATTCCCTTCACACATGGACGCACACAGAATGACTGATTTATCTATATATGGCGTTCATCTGCCCCGAGATACAGATTGCATAGGTGCACATATGGCGCCCTAAATCACCTAGATTCCCACGTGCACACACAGGAAAACACACTTATGTGGTCATGTAGAAAAGCAATGCCAATAGAAAAGCTTGGACTCACTCTCCGCCCCATATGGACCCTCATGGCCATCTGTCCCATTGCGTACGTGCCAGGCCCAAGCTTGATGAGTCTCCTCTTCCTCTATTTAACCACAGTGCTGCCACATTGTACTGGGCCTCAGCTGTGAAGCCTTTCCTACATGAACTGTGGAAACCCGGCATGAACACTGTCTCTACACTTCAACAAACAGAGAGTCCCAGAGGAGCAACTCCCGAGAGCTGTCGACTTTAAAACTGTTTCCACATCAGTGATGTTGCAACAGTTCATATGGAATCTACTCTTGAGGGGACAAACAGACAGACGCTACATACATCCATTTGGGACTGTTCCAAAATGGTTGGAATCAACATTCAGTACATTAAGATAATATGATCATATAACAACATAATGAGAAAGAAAAAACTTCAACATGATCATTTTAAAGAATAAAGTTAAAATGTATCCTATCCTGTCAAAAAATGGGCTTGGAGCTGAGCGCAATAGAAGTAAAAAAATAAACAAAAAAGCACAGAGATGGTATGGCTATATACTGGTTTAGATTTATAATGGTATTTTATTACAATTAGAAAATCATCATAAGGATTATCCTTTTAAATAAATAAATAAAAATGCACACTTTTTCTGAAATTATATTAGCCTATAAAAACAGTGCAGATGTTATTCCTATTTCCTTTGGGTGCAATTAAAGGGCAAATCAATTGACAAACAGATGATTAAATATTAATTTGGTCTTTATATTTCCTCTTCCTGGCACCTCCTCCATGTTTCATATAGGCTTTCTTCCTCTTTCTAAATATGTACCTGGTCCCATGCTGGCAGAGCCATAGTCGTCTGGGTGAGATCTCATGAAGAGGATGACTCACACTCCCAACCCCTGAGTCTGTGGAGCACGAATCCCCAGGGGAGCCAGTCTGTTAGGAAGGCTGTTCCAAGGAGCCGATAGTCTCACTTTAAAAGGTGTGATGCTATCCTCAGACATGTCTCCTTATCAGAAAAAAAGCAAGCTTTTCACCAGCCTGGCAGTGCCTTTTTAGATAGAAAACAAGTGAGAGAAAACCCAAGGTTATTTTCAAGTTATTTGTTCCCTGCATACCCCTATTGATCACATGTCTCTTTCGTGTGTATATTACAAACACACTGAAGTCCTTGTGGGATAGAACAACAGTTGCTAAAGTGAGGGAGATAAAGTGAATGGCAAGTGGAAACTATGGGCCATATGTTGCACATCATTTGAAAGAATACTGGGGTAGAAAGAGTGGTGTGAAAAGTGTATATGTGCTTGCCACAACAACACCAAGGAGACAGCCTGTCAACTGGTTATTTGAGGGTGTCATATGCTGTTCAGACAGGAAAGCCCCTTGAGGCCAATTTATGGTTAGTAATGTTTGGTTATAAAAACAAAATTGACTTGATATAGTGTGTACTTTAACTGTTCAAAATAGCGACATTAGCTGCTTTTGTAGCGCTCTTCATCAGGGCGATTATTTGCACATTTTGTTTTGGATGAGATAACGTTAGGTCCTACCACTTTACCCATTTATGATGCAAAGGCGATCTCTGACCAACCACGTGTGAGTACCTGGTACCTACTTATTTAGAACCTCAGGTAGGTGCCAAAAAAAGTGCGTACCAGGTACAAACAAAAAAAAAGGCGAGTAAAGTAGAGTGGGTGTATATGAAAAAAAAACACTATACATTAGACAAAAAAAAATAGTTTAGATGATCAGTTTATAAATGAGAAGGCAAATGCAATCAATAAAATCCATTTCACTAGTTAAACCACTGGACCGATAGGTAGCATGATGGGTGTCTGCCCCTATTTGCAGTTTGGGAAAATGACAGTGAGGTGTGTGAGGCCTCTCTGCTGTGTTAGACAATATCAGTTGTGAGTGTAGAGTGCCCAGTCAGCTGAAAAATGTTTAAAATCTTTTTTGTTTCGGAGCGCAGTGGGACCAGAGGGGTTGAGTGAACCAGCAGTCTTATTATACAGCCAGAACGAATAAGCAAACACGTTGAACCATGAGAAAATTGGGGAGGCAAGGCGAGCAGAATACCTTTCAGATAATACAACAACTCACTCACGGCTGGATGTAACCGATTCTCCCTGGAAGAGAACGTCCAAACAACCATGCAGCAATATCAGCATTTCTTTTTGCCTTGGTGAGAATTTATTCTTCGGAAGATTCTACAACAAGTGTTAGGCAACTAGATTCTTGTATAGCTTAATGAGTGTGGCAGCAACACATAGGCTTTATTATTTATTGTTGGTCAAGTTTGCTGTCCTCTGCGGTGGAATACTACTAAAGATGTGCGCCAGAGGATCCCTCTCCCAGCAACACGGACAACCTCAAACATTCATCAAAGACTGTTTGAAGTCAAAGAAACAGCAAGCACTGCTTTCTTGCCACAGTCAGAACACACACTCTCGCTCTTTCATATATATATATATATATATATATATATATATATATATATATATATATATATATATATATATATATATATATATATATATATATATATATATAATGATACTATATTTATATATATATAATGATACTATATTTATCATCAACATATGAGAGCGAAAATCCTAGAGTTACCAAAGTTCTGCCTCAGAACACAAGTGACAAGGAAGAGGTCTGCATGCCAATCTGTGCAGTTGAACAACTTTTCAATGCTACTTCCAGAGACCCATAAGGGCGGTCAGATCAAGTCAAATTTTATTGAAGTAGCCCAATATCAATCCGTCAGCATACGAGACACACTAGGACAATATTCAGAAGAGGAAAAAATCCCTAAAAAAAACCTTCCACGGGGCAATAAATGCAAGAAATGTATAGATACATGTACGTTTTTATATGTTTGAGGAGTATGGACCCAGGAGGACATTGAGCATTTTCTATCATGCCACTCAAATAGGTTGGACCTGAGCACCCCGCCCCCCGACACAAGGAGGTTCTTAGCTGACCCAATCAATTTATGAACAGACACGAACCTCTATAAATCATGTTCACTTAATTAAAACCTATTTGTCACAGGTGAACTCTAATACAACCTTTCTCCAACTATGTAATTGGAATTAATATGCCGTGAATTGATTTTAGTGAAAATAAAATGGTCTAGAAGGGTGCATAGCTTTCTATAGCTTCCACTGATTTTTTTTAGGCCAAATACACAAAGGTGTATAAAGACAATAGTCTGTACTGAACCCTTAATGAAATATAACTAAATGCAAAACTATGCAAGGGTGAATATCCTTAGGAGTTTTTCTAAGCTCATTGTTTAGCAGAGTCGACCATCTGGACAATTTCATGACCAGAAAAGGCTTTGGTCCGGAGAGTGACCAAGAACTCAATTGTCAATCAAACAGAGATTATCCCTTTTGCAGCGTTTGGAGAATCTGCATAAGGAGCTCTGAATATCTTGTACTAAACTGTGTTACAGAAAGTCAGACATACAAAGTAAAAGTTTTCCAAATCAGAGGTCGCTCTCAGAGTACGGAGAAAAAGATGATGCTACCGAAAAGCTATTAAAAAAAGAAAAGTTTTTATTTTGGTCGAATGCTGCCCCATTAGGACACAGTGGAATAGTGAGGCTTGAGTAATCTTTTCAGCAACAGGGACAACAAGAGGGAAATGGAATGAGGTAATGAGGAACAAGGGCACATTTAAAAAAACACATTTGAAGACTTGTTCCAGGCAATGTTGGAATGGCTTCCGAAAGAATCTCCCAACGTCCTTGAGTGGTCCAGCCAAAGCTTGGACTCAAATCTGTGATCCGAGTGCAAAAAAATAAAAAGGTAAAAAAATTCAAAATCAAGTGAGAAAGCACTAATCACTGCTTCTTGTGCCAACCCTAACCTTGACCCTTAAAAGTAATGCATTTTAATGAAGAAGATTTAGATTTTTATCATGATCAGTATCAAATGAGGAACTGTTAACAACGTGACATTGTGGAAGAGGTTGAACAAAATGTTGAACCAGCAGAGAATTATTCACGAAAACTGCAGCACCTCTTTGGCTTTATGGAGCGAAATAACATTTCAGCTCCTTGTTGAGCTGTCAGGCCCACAACGTTATTGTTACACTACGTTACACTAGCATCTGTGTGGTCCACAGCAGTCCAAGAGTTGTTTACAGCCAAGAAGAAAAAAAGGCTCTAAACCAGATTGTATACAGGTTATCTCCAAACTACAGACATACACAGGTTGCAACTAGCTGGTGAACACAGCAGAGTATTTGGCAACTAAAGAGCCACATATTTCCCTTGGGGAAAAGCTGCTTACGAGAGCGAATATTGGACCTAAGTGGACAGAAAGGAATTATAATGTCATTCAGTTACTGTTGGATGTGTAAATGCAACACGTTCACCACATCAACACATTTCTGTTGTTGTAAACAAATCTGTTCTTGCCGTTTTAAAGGCCCGGTGTTCTGACATTTTCTGCTCCCTTGTCAGATTTTGCTACCTATCAGAAAATGCCACCCTACGTCATTGGTAGCGTATAGACCTCTATCAAACGATGCACCCACTACAGAATCACGTTATTTTACACCACTACTCACCCTATGTAGGCCTACACTGTAGGAATATGGGGAGCATATTTTGATGCTGTTTAATAGCCTATATCAAATCATGCTACCCTATCAGAAAATGCTACCTTACGTCATTTGTAGCGTATTTGAGCTGCAGACCCATTAACTATCAAACGATTCTCCCCGTACATAATCACGTTATTTTACACCACTCATCCAATGTACACTGTAGGAATATTGGGAGCATATTTTGATGCTGCTTTATAACGTGGTTATTGAATATTTCAGGGGTACAGTAAGCTTTGTGAGACCCATTGTCTTTATCAAATAATGCTCCCACTACAGAATCACGTTACTTACACCACTACTCACCCCTTGTTGCCTACACTGAAAGCTTGGGGAGCATATTTTGATGCTCCTTTATAACGTTATTATAGATTTAGTAAGGTATAATGTGACATCAATTGTCTCTATCAAATAATGTTCCCACTACAGAATCACGTTATTTTACACCACTACCCATGTACACCCCCCTCCCACCACCGGCGAAAACTTTCTCCACTCCGAGTCCGGTAAAGTTAACAGATAGAAAAGCCTATAATTTTATTTCTATAGCCTATTCAGCAGCAAAGCCAGTGTCTACATGCACATTTGTACATGCTCACAGGTCAAAAGGCACAATTTAAACATATGTGTAGCATAATTACGCAGTTAAAAACATGTTTTAAAGAAAATACTCGCCATCAGCCAAAAAGGTAGCAGAATGTGACGGCTGGCCACGCAGAACCACTAGGGAGCAAAATCTGATAGGTAGCAGAAAATGACAAGTCACCGGACACACCGGCCCGATAATCGCCGTCGTAGAGTCTGTAGGGGGCGGGGACACAAATCTGTTTGGTGTGAAATCGGTCGTCGTAGATGTCGTCGGGCTTCTTTTGAGCCAATTGAACATGTTCAATCGGCGGTGGGCAGTCTTTCAGTTGGAGCAATTTGATTTGTGGAGGGCTAGCGAATCAGTGTAGCCCGGAAGTGAGGCGGGTAGCACAAACAGCTAACAACAGTTAGCCATTGTTTTAATGTATTTGTTTGTTTCGTTCAGCGAGTATTCACATGCATCAACCCTTGTTGACTGCACGACACCATGCTCGACACTCTCTGCTAAAAATGGTGCTCTTTGTGGTCCATAAATATAAATACGTATTGTTATCTATGTTTATGGTCTAGAGAGCCGTCCCATCATTTCCGGCTTCTGTATTTTTTTGGGGCCACAATACAGATTAGCGCCGCCTGCTGTTATGGAGACATTACGTCCCGCGCAAGCGCAGAGCGTACGGAAAGGCAGCAATCGGCTTGGTGTGTTCTTTGCACTTTTTTGGCTGCGACAGTAAGACTGGAGCTGCCTGAATCGGCAAACTGCATTTTCAGGTAGTCGGACTGGTGTGTCCTGGCCTTTAGACGAAAAAAAGCAGAGGCACCAAATTAATAGGAAGGCTTTTCTAAAACGTTTATCCATTTTAAATCCCCCCACTATCATTATCTTCTCTGTTGAAGAACTGTTCTTTTCTATTGGCCTTTTTGTATTGTGCTAAATGTACAATGGCCTGGTTCTTAGCGTGTCGTCTTATGAATAGTTTATATGTCTGTCACTTCCTTAAGTTAACGGAGCCACTGTGGCAAGGGAAACAAGGAACAAACCAAACATGTTCTAATTTCAGCAAAGAGTGAAATATCAGCAAAACCCAGACCCATCAACTGACTTGAATGAGACAGCTTTGGTATACAGTCATGTTCAGACAAGGTTCCGTGCTTTGATACCTGTCATAGCCCTGTTAATCACAGGAAACTGGGTTGTAATGTACAGTAGGAACTAGAACGAGGAGGGAAAAAGCTGAGGATGAAAAAGGAGAGAATGAGAGGAGAGACTTTACGGCAGAGGCCTTGAGAATTACTTTGCCGTTATTGCTGCTCTGGCTAACAGGCGCTAATGGGCTAAATCTGGCAGCAGGTGTTAAGAGCTCCCTTGCTTAACGGATGGCAGGGGACAGGTGATTGGCTGAGAGGGCAGCAATATATAAAATGTGTCATTATGAAATGTCAAATGAAATAAAAGTATCATTTTTAAAATTGCCATTTTTATTAAGGGGCATTGTAAATTAAACTTTCAATTATGAAATAAAATGTTTTCATTTATATTGCTTATTTTTATAATTTGATATTGGCTGTCCACTGTCCCATGCACTTGTGTAGTTGTTGCCCTGTGTTTTGCTTCTCACTCCGCCCTACACTACTAAATAAAAATAAAAATAATTGGTCAATCAATATTATATGTTGTACAGTGAAAACCATATCTACTTGTAAAAATGTAGTAATGTTACAGTCCTTAAAAAAGAAAGGAAGGGTAGCCTGTACTGGAAAGGAGTCTATTTTTAATCCCATATCTTTTTCAGGCTTATATAAACTCTTATAAAAGGCTAATAAAATATGAAAGATTTGAAGATTTGGTGGCTTCAACTTGCACGCAAGCTCAAGCAAAGACGATGTCTCTGACGGCGTCTATGCTACTTCTATTGCTCCCTGCAGCACCAGCCACGCGCCATGCATTTTTCATAAGTCCTCACTAAAGACCTAGTCAGATACAGTAAATAAATATATAACTGAAAGATAAAATGGGTATAAAATTACTCTTTCACTGCTTTGATGTGAGAAAAAGACGTATTGGGAAAGATTTGTTTATACGGCTGGTGTTTATAGCTCAAGTGCAGAGAGGGTGATGATGAATATTAATGACGGGGTCAGGAGGTTTAGTCTCGGACCAATGGTGGATAATTGAGTGTTGTTGTTGGGTCACAGTCTCGCAAACACATGCCCAAGCTGTGAAGCTCCACTTGCTATAGTCTTTGTATACTTACTGTTAGGAAAGTTAGGTTGTAGAGTCTTTATTTAGGTCACTACTTACACAAACGCTGATCCATAATAGCTGTCTAATTGCACCATATTGAACATTTTATACACAGTTACAATTCTTTTTGGCAGTTGTATATAAGACACATTTCCATCCTTTTTGGACAGAAAAAAAAGCAAGCATTCAAATTTTTTAACCTTTTATTTTCCTCTGCAGTGTTCACTTGTACATTTTAGGGCTTTAGATTAAATCATGCACATTAAGCAAGCACATTATAAGGTGTTGGTAAGGTTATTCAGGTGTCTGCATGTGATTCGTTGCCATTCCGTGTGAAGACATCCCTTGGTGTTAATAGGGGGGCTCATTTACATCAGTTGAGGCCCGTCATTACTTCATCATGACACCTTCAAACCTCAAAGGTGTAATGCTAAGTTGGCGTAAAGTGTTAACAAAAATGTATGACAACCAAAAATCATCATTAAAAAAAACCTTGAATTTGTCAATATTAATTAAGTTGTCAATTACAAGTGTGGTTCTCTATGCTATATGATGTGTGAAAGTGTCTGCTGTGAAAGAAGTCTCTAAGCTGATTAACCCAACGCTGAACCATGTTCCCTGGGCAACTTCTTTTTTTTCCCCCCTCTTTCTCTCGATCCGTGTTGTTCCGCCCTCGAGAGACTTGTCAAGCTGCTGCTCTGCTCTCACAACCGGGGGAGGATCGAGTGGAGGCACAAATCAAAGATGGCAATTTGAAACTGCTGCTCACATGTCCTTGTGCTTTTATTAAAAATTATATTGCCTTCCTTCCCTTTATATTTATGTTTTAATTGCAATGCATTTCATACTGCATGCTTGTTTCCCCCCCTCCCTCCCTCCCTCCCTCCACTGTGTATTATAATTTGTCACATTCATTTTAAAATGTCACTGTTTGTACTTAGTAACATACTTTGAGAGGTACAGGAGAGTGCAGAACCCAAACACAAGACATAAAGAGGAGTCACCGACGATATTGACCAACTGACAAAGATACTTTATGGGGTCAGTGCATGGCTCAACAATCACAGCATCCGTAGTGAGAATAGAGCCAGTGTTTTAAGTGGTTTAAATGCACTGGCTGCTAACGAGGCACACCTGCTGTTGCATTTAGCAGGTCAGACGGGCGGGCCAGGTAATTAGCAACAGGTGTGCAGGGCAGGGGAACACACTGAGGATGATTATTATTGTTAAGTCTGATGAAACAATTTTACTCTGCATCATCGCTCATCAATATGGTTATGTATTTTTTTTATCAACGTAGTTTTAAGAGGGAAAGCAAACTGGGTATGATACTGAGTGTGCCTAATTGGTTACTAAGTTGGCTTTTACATTGTTTATTATTTTGCAGCTTTTTAATCTTGACACGTTTGACATTTTCAACACGCAACTTCCATATTTCTTGTAGGTCAAGTCAAATTTATAGACCATTACCACAAATAATAGCCTTGGGGGGCTTAAATTGACAGAATTTAAATAACTAACCAACAGTTTTTTTTATAAGCACCACATGCAGTCTCATGGTTGGAAGTGAGTAGGTAGGTCATAGTGTATTTTTAGAGCATTTCTGTGAAAACAATACTATGGTGCTTGAGAGTGAACTGATATTGGACAGCTGACAATAAGCTACAACTCACTATAAAGCTCTGTGAAGCCGAGGGGATCTGAAGAGTCCGCGATAATTTTCTGTAGGTTCCTCACTACTAGGGAGTCCATTCATATTTGTCACGTTTTTACATTGTCATTTTATTTTATACCTTGCTATTATAAAAAGTATTGATCATAGCCTCTTTAACCAGATTGAGCAGATAGTACTGCATTTTAGGAGCAAACGTTTTGGGGAAGACAAAATGAAATCCATTGTTGGTAATAGCTTTTGATATTGTTTTTTTCATAGGAAAATTCCCAATTAAGTTGATAGGTTTATATTTTAGTTGGACCATTTCATTAGTGAAAAATAAACATGTTTACATAGCACATTCTATTATTATGTGCATAAATTAACGTTATAATTACTGTAATGTTTGCAGCACTAGATCTCGCCAAACTTAATCAATAACTAATTAAACATGAATAATGTAAAAGGTTACCTGATTAAATGTGAACGGAAGAGTGAATGCATGACCTATTAAGTTGCAGCTTCTTCAAATATTTAGATAAGATTAGACACATGTTGCTTCTCTCTCTTTCCTACTGAGACGTATCATTGTTTTACATCCACAGAAAACCAGATTATCAAAATAAAAACACACACACACACACACACACACACACACACACACACGTTCCAATTGTAGAAGCAAAAAGTACCAAAAGAGACAAATATTTGCCATCTAAGGTGCTAAAACATAGATGGTATTTGTCCTTCTACTCCCCTGTTACTCCAACTGATGCAGGCCGGACTGCTGGTGTGATTTCCAATTACGTGAACCTCTGTGGTGTGGGATTGTTTCCTCAGTAAAGAGCAGAACTCCATACAGGGTGAATAACCCCGTGCAGCTCCCTATAGTCCCATTTTTTATTCAGTAACTTTCAGTAATTATTAGCTCGACCCAGCTGTGACACAACTTCCACAACACATAATCTTGAGGAGAAATAACATGAATTACTTCAATGTTGTATTTCAATTTAAAATGATGTCAGTGTTTATTTGACAAAATGGGACAAATAGGATATAGCTCAATCTAATATAATATTGGGTATGGGTATATAAATGTATTATTTGTACTAGTGCCTGGTGTGTCTGTATAGTTTTTGAATCAGACTATATGTGGAATTTCTCCCTGTCAGTTGATTTTATCGTCACCCTTAGGTAATGAGGTTATTGAGGGAATCCAACAGTAAGGCAGAGCAAGTAGAAAACGCCTGTGTATAGAATAAAAGGAGTTTTGATATGTGATTTTTTTTTTATTATTATTTATTTATTTATTTTTTAACCTTTATTTATACAGGTATATCCCATTGAGTCCGAAGACTCTTTTGCAAGGGAGACCTGTTCCCATTTACACGTTACCATTCACACACCGATAGCAGGCTAACTATCGACATTCACACGAGGCAAGGTGGGCGAATTGTCTTGCCCAAGGACACAACAACTATGACACAAGTGGCAGGGCGGGGATCGAACCTCCAACCCTTTGATCATCGGCCGACCCGCTCTGCCACCTGAGCCACAGTCGCCCACAATCCCATGATCACAAAGCTTCTCGTACTTGAAGCTCTTGCTCCCTTTAAATGGTCTTTTGTTATCAAACCCTGGCTCATTTTCACCGCTTGAGCGTGAGTCATGTATTACAGAAGTGTCAACAGTCAGAGCCCCAGCGGAGTTGGATCAGCAACTAATCGGAATCACTTCAAGACAAAACACAGGAAATCTTTTACTGTCCGTTTGTTCTTTTTTCGTTTCTTCTTGGCTGTCTCCTTTGCACTGACTCATCCGTCTATAGACACACATGTTCACAACTCAGGGTGAAACTCACATTTTACACACACACACACACACACACACACACCTTCTACCAGTCACAGCTAACAGTGTCAAGATTCCCGTTATAAATCCTTCACTGAAGTTGCATCCTGTCCAAGTGTGAGAGTTGGCCTTCTAAGTTCCCACTACTGTGCGAGGCAGAAGAAAGGAGAATAAATAGTGTGTGTTTCCAGAAAACACACACACACACACACACACACACACACACACACACACACACACACACACACACACACACACACACACACACACACACACACACACACACACACACACACACACACACACTCTGACAGATGAATGTCGAAAAAAGGGGCATATAAGAAAGAAACCTAATATTTTTTACAGTTTCATAGTGTCTTATTTATTTAGTTTCAAGATGTGACTGTATGTTCAAAGAGCCTTAATTTGAAGTACTTCTGTGGAAGTGTTTACTATTTATTGAGCTCAGCATCTGAACAGTCCCATCTCTGACAGTCAGACAGCAATGCAGGCACTTTGCTTATTTGTGCTTTCATCAAGAAAAGTGCTGATGACATGGACAAATTCAGATAAGGAAATATTTCAAAGAGAAGCATTTCATTGAGAAGAAAAATAATACTAATGTGGTGCATTCGCAGCACAAAGGAATAAGGGATTATAAATATTTACATTGAATGTTGCAATTAACAATGAAGAGGCCACTTTAAAACACATTGGCTTATTGTCGCAGGTCTCAGTGAGTCCATCTATCCATCCAATGTTACAAAGCTCTTCATGGGATGAAAAGGAAGGGCTTTTTCAAAGATGAGTGGTCCTCTTGACCTTGGAATCAGCAGTTTCACACAAATCTCATCACAAAGTTAATTTACTGGGCTTTCCAAAGCTTTCTACAGCAGATGAAGTGTGCTCCACTGTCATGGAGATATATGAGATGCTAATAACATGACCTAAATATGGAGTCTCAGTCATGTATTAACAAGTGCCTGTATACTGGGGAAAGATTTGGATCCTTGTTTGGCGTTCCTTGATCCTTTTCAGAGTGTCCATTGATGTTTCTGGTGTACGACAGGTTAGTTTCCATAAGCCAATTCAAAGGTTGAGGGTCTGAATTTTTTCATCTTAACACAAATACTTATTCTCCGGCCTGCAAATGTACTGTTTTGGTTCACTCTTACTGCTAGCATTAGCATCATGTTCGGCTAAAAAGAGGCTGCTGTTTTCAGGAAAGAAGATACAAAAAAAAAAAAAAAAACTTCATGTTACCTCCTCAGCACCAAACAGCAAACACAGTTAGCGGTCCTAGTGGAGCATTTAGCAGAAGAAGAGCCAGATTCCCTCTGGGGTTAAGAGACCAGAGCAAACAAGGAGCTAACATATAATTGAATATTGGTCGCATTCTATTAACACTAGACTACTGCAGTACTTTTACTAAATATTGCAATGATATAATACACAACTTATCAACACTCATGGAACTTTTTTGCGTAATGTGTTCCTTTTGATTATATTTGCTACTATGTGTTTTTACAGACAGATCATTTTGAATACAGGACTGTTTTAAACTATTGTGTTGTATTGTTACTTTTATATTTCATTTTTTATTTTCTTAGGGAAAGGCTCTCAAAACTTCCACCACTGTATGCTGCAAATGTTCTATTTGATTTGAATGGACGTTCCAATATCATAATGGTTTCCTTTGTCTTTAAATCCAGATTTATTTTCGCCCTTGCTCTTTTCTAAACCAATCAATCTCTTGCCCTACCAACTTCTGTAAATGAGTTGAATGAAAAACTGAATTAAGGTGTCAGGGGAAAAAAGACTTATTTCCATCCGTTTCACCAAGACTATTTTTTCTACTAAACGGAGAATGGGTATGTTATTGCGCAGATGGTGTCGGAGCTTACATTAATATTAAGCCTTTACCAGACCAAGGTTTACGTGGGGATTTTTACAGAACACCTATTTGGCTGTGTGTGTTATTTTTAATACAGAGCAGAACACATTGCAAATTACAATTAAATTACACCGCCTACTTTCTCTTTTCCCCTTTGCAAAGTCAAAGTACCAATTGTTTTCTCTGCAAACTTACTAATTTCGACAAGTGTTTCAGCTACCTGTCCCTGTAACATTGTCGATGTTTTAGCCCAATGTGGGCGTTTGTGATGACAGCACACATTAACACATTTTCCTGAGGCAGATCACCGGGTAATGAGAGCTAAAGTAGCTTAGAGGCAAACTGACCACGTGGACTATACTGGGACTCTAACAGCAAGCTATAAGTATGTGTTAGCTGTCAGTTAGTCTAGCAACTTGGATACAAGAAGATGAAAAGCCCAAGGCTGTTTAGTATTCCTGCGGAAGATGACGACATTTAAAAAATAAAATATAAATAAAAAATCAGCTCTGTGATTTCTGAAGGCGTACCCAAATATGTAGGTGCATCACTTGTCAAATCGAATGCCCATTTTGAAATTAGATTCATCTTTAATTTATGAGTGATTAGTGAAAGGTATTCAGCTACAAGCGCTGGGAATAGAAAATCCTCAGTAGGCAGCGTGGCATATTTGATATAAAGATGTGTTTGTTTCAACTTCACCTGCCTGTCCATTTCCCACGTCTTACTCCTTTGTTATCAAATAGGTTGAGATACACAGACTGGGAAATGAAGTGTGGCAGTAGACACTAAGCAGAAGACTAGAAGTGTGTGTGTGTGTGTGTGTGTGCGCTTGTGTGCTTAAAATGTTTTTTCTCTTTGATGATCTACTTCACCAAGCTGTGATAAATTCTGAAATTGGATGGCAGGGAGTGTTGAGGGCCGTGAGAAAAAAAAAAACATCTGTGTGCGTCTCTGGTGGGCAGCTTACGGGGGTATTACTGAAAGTGGAGCATGAGTGAATTGTCTGGCCTGGCCTGGGTCTCTGCCCCTACACAGCGACCTTCACATGACCTTCAGCATATCTCTGTACGGCAGCAGCTTCACTGGAGCAGCGACAGCCAAGTCTCGCATGAATCCACATGGATACACCTCTGGGGAAAACACAAAGGTTGTTGGAGAAAGGCAAAAGGGAGATGAAGGTGAAAAAATAAATTATGAGATAAGACAGGTAGATGGAAATGTGGGGAGGTATTCACATTTTAAGTTTGTGTATGTGTATGTGTCTGCATGTGTGTTCAGGTACGCATATATGTGTACATGCATCACTAATCATCACTGGTTCTGTTTGTCTTGTTGTTGTCCTTCCTTTAACTATAAGTGTCTACTTATGCATTAGCACTTTGTATTTATTGCATCGTAATTTTTATCTTGTGTCCTTCCACTGCTGCTGGGCTGTTGCAACAAACAAATTTCTCCTACGGGGGATTAATAAAGTTGTATTTTAAGGTGCTCACGATAGAACCATATGTTAAGAAAAATACCTAAATTGCACTGGTAATTTATCTTTAAAATAATAGGTCAACATTTTGGGAAATACGCCTCTTTGCTCAGACAGTTAGATGATACCACTCTTATTAAATAAGAGAATCAGTTGCTTAGCTTAGCTTTAAGATTGAAAGCAGAGGGAAACAGCTAGCCTGTGTCTGTCATACAAATAAGTCAAAAACTCCACTGACACCTCTAGCTATCTTATTAAATACTATCAGAGGACAGGTGTCTTACAGTTGCTCTAGCAAATCAACCTTCTAAGCTTAAAGTAAAGCATATTTTCCCAAAATGTTTAACTATTCCTGTGAAGGAGTGTTAAGTTAAGTAAAAGTGTATAGTAAATTACAATATAACTCAAGGTCAGGTCCTTTTAGATCTAGTGCACTATAATATTCTCTGCATGAGAGTGATAGCCAGAGAGATGATAAAGCGATAAAATAAGCATTCAGCTTGTTGCCTCCAGCAGGCTTTTCAGCATATCCCTGATCTCCATTTTGGATCACAATACCCCCAGTCAGTCACTCTTTGACTGATGATTGATCCTCTGATGGACGGCTGTGTGGTCTACCAGACATGCTATCATGCTGTTTGGCAATGGGGTCAGATGAGCAATGACAGACGCATTGAGGAAATAAATATGTGACAGGCTTTGATGCCGCAATCTCTAACGACAACCAGCCTGAGATGAGACAGGGTTGTGTGTGTGTGTGTGTGTGTCCGGTAGCTTTATGTACTATGTCATTAACGGTCACTGAGGTGAAGGATAATTCTTGTTCATTCATAGTTTTGGCCATCATTCCTATCAGTAATAACAGCCTTACATCATGCTCACACAGTTAATTGCTTGTATTTGAGAATGCAATAACTTTTTGCCCTTTTAGCTTTCTTTTTAGTCAGAAAATGATACACATTTTTAACAGGCTGAATTCCTTTTTCATTGTACTTGTACAGATATTTGTGTAAATATGTTCCTGTGCAATAAGAATACTCTAGTTGTTCACACTGCCCCACACAGGAAGATGGAAATTTAGGAAGGAAAAGAAACTTTTTTTAAAAAGATTTAGATTTTTTTAAATCACAGCGCTATCTAGTCACTACTACATTAAAACATGTCAAGTAAATCTCCCAAAAAATGTAAAACCAGCTTCCTACACACATATTGCCAGCTCTTTTGAAAACAGCCATGAGGGACAATGGATTACAGAGCCGATCAGACTGCAAAACAGAATGACCAAATTGTGACACACATGCCAATAATCCATCTGTTCATGCAATAAACAGATAGTAGATCAAGTCAGTAATTAATCTGACATTGCGACCCGGAAGGACTAACAGCTTGGCAAAGTCCGGTACCCTTAACCTCATGCTCCTTTCAGGTCATTTGTTTTGAGAAATTTGATTAACTTCGAATTTGCACAAATAACAGTTTTCATTTTCCAATGAAAGTGGGTTACAGTCCACCCAGTTTAGCGACCATTCTTTCCAGAACTTGGTATAATAGTAAAATTGTAACCCTTAATGAAAAGGTCAGACAATTTCAAACCAACTGTCCTTTGATGGCAGGTTTACCTGCAGCCATTTCTGTGTGATGGCTGTCTTGCTGGCAACAAGAAGGACTATTCTCACCAGGAGAAATATTTAGCAAAAAATTCCCACCTGGATCTTGAGTTGGTAGTTTTAACCTGATTTTCCCAAATATCATTCCAATGGACTTCACCATTAACAGTCTTGTGGCCATTTCTTGTACAGGGCGCTTGTTTCCAATGTTACTTTTAAGAGGTGTGGGACTTGCTCTGGGGTCCCTTAACAGGTTAATCCTCCCATGGCCATATCCCTCATATTTTACTCCAAAGACAACCAAGCAGGTGGGAAGTCAGACCAAAGCTGCAAGAAACTGCTATTGTCCTGTCAAAATGAACCCTCCTCAAGACTTCATAGGTAAGCACTCCACTAGTGGTCCAGGCATTGTATTTGTAGTTGGAGCCTAATGTTATTACACTATGGGCCGGTTTCACAGACATGGATTAAGCCTAGTTCTGGACTAAATTGTATTTTCAATGGACAATCTCCATTCAAAATTCCATTTAGTCCAAGACTAGGCTTAATCCATGTCTGTGAAACCGGCACTATAACTTGTGTATTTCCCTTCAAGGAATGGAATTAGATGGCTGAACATATTTCCTTGTCTGGAGCTAATGAGGTCCCACCAGAGTGAGTGTGATCAACATTAAGACATACATAAGTGATGCTGCATTAAAATGCTCTCTGAGGCGGAGTAAGCTCCTCTCTGTCTTCCCTTTTCTCTTCTTCTCACTCAAACTCTCTCCTCCCCTCCCTCCATTTGTCTTGTGTTCTCCTTTTTTTTTTCTTAATCAGCTAGCCTTGTGCCACTGCTGCTGTATCCTGCCATTGGCACAGGTTTCCGTTCGATGTAGTTAGGCCCAATGAGATACCACTACATCTAGGTCAATTTTCTGTCTGAAGATTCATTTTACATGGACCTATTTCGAGGGTTTCCCAGTACACTCAAACATGCACGCACGCACGCACACACGCACGCACACACACACACACACACACACACACACACACACACACACACACACACCACCGTACAAATTCGACCTTTCCACCATTAAGGAAAAAATGAAAATGAAAGATGATTATGTGAGAAGCCAGACACACGAAAATAACATTATTTAGCTGTTTTACAATGCAGGCAATGAATGAGGTGAAAGGCATCATGGTTATTATCCTTTAGGAACAAAATAATCTGCTGAGAAGGGGGAAGTCGGCGATTTGGATGTGTAGATAATTAAATCCTGGCGTGTGAGAGGACTAATGATGAGATTTTTCTCAAAGCCGCTCTACCTTATCATTTTCATCTGCGCCCCGAAAAACAGCCCCGACTGCGAATCATTTCTGCACTTTTATTCATCACTCAGCAGTTCACTGCCTATGAAGAACTCTTCTGAGAGCGGGGAAAGGCTAAATGGAACCCGGTATGAACCTGATGCTCTGCCCCACAGCCAAGCACGTAGACGGACCGGCCAGAGCAGCCCCACTCAAGTCAGGCTCCCGCTCTAATTATGTGAGAATATGGCCTGTCTGCACTTTTGACAGATTCCTTAAGATTGCAATGAGTATGGACAAAGACGAGTGTTGCAAAATGTAAAGTTGGTCAAAAGTCGGTTCATATCGTCTGCATATAGTTCGAACTTTGCAATCAGAAAATAGGGAATCTGCATTCCCATACAGATAAAGATTCAAGCATTATATATTGAGTATTTTCTTTGAATGATTTTAATTAATTTGTTAGAGATTCAACAGGTTGCATTTCTTCAAGTCTCTTACTCCTTTCATTTGTTCCACATACAAATGAGATACAAAATATTCTCACATCTTCTGCTCCACATCTTTTGTCTCTATGTTGCTCAGTGGGGGATTAGGTTTCTTATTCCCTTTGTTTCAACCACACAGGGAATGCCCTGTCGCTGTATTTCCTCCCAACATTTTTGGATTGCGCTCAGTTCTGCAATGTGATAGATCTTTATCTGGTTCCCCAGTGCTATTGATCCGCAGCTTTGCAAGAGTGGAGGCATGACAAAGTGGTAATCTCGCACAGGCTGATCGATACCACAGTATTACATGACTCTTCTGGAACTTGTTTGTAGAAATCTCTTGTGCTTCCCCTACTTTTCCAGCCATTAGAGTAAATACGTCAACGAGGGGCAGAGGTTATATTTCAACACCCAAAAGTTTCTTATGTGGCTCTGCGTTGTTGGATACTACGGTTTGTTGGTACGTGGATGTTTTCCAAAATAATAAGTCCACAGCCACTGTGTGACATACGCATTGAAACTGAAGCAAAATAAGGACAAATATAAATTTTACCTGGCGATGGCGCTGTATAGGAAACATCACGGGATCACCAATGAGCGTAGACATACATTCTTTAACCAAATGTTGAAGGAATCCATCCAATGGTTGTCAAAACGTTTTATGAAACAATACACTTGTCATCCATGCAGTGGTATGAGTGTGGAAAGTCATGAGCTCTCTAATATCAATATAGGCTTCATCTGCTGGGGGTCTTGGATGTCTGTTGAAGGGTTCATGAGAATCCATCTGAACCAAATTGATGGACTGGACTGAACGATCAACCAACAGACATAATCACTCAGAGCTACACCAGTATCGTGGCAGTGAAAGAGATCAATAAAACGTGTTGATTTGAAACTCTGAATAATAATACCCAGATATAATGAATCCCAAACCCATTTCAAGAAGTAACACTAGTGAGGTAAATTCCATTTACATGAGTGATGGAAATAATAAATGAGAAACTCGAAAACGGAGTAAATAAGTAATATCTGAAAAAGAATCGTTAGACAGAGACATTAACTGAGCAATAGGAAGTTCATCAACCCCAAACCTGCAACCTGGGTTTGAAAAAAAAATAATCTAGTTTTAATTGGCTGAATACATCAAAATATTGCACTTCAGTTATTGTTCATGCTCCATCTGTCAGGCATAAATGTTGACTTAATAATTTCACCTTGTGGTTGACCTATGAAATGATGCTCAGGATAAAGCTAACGGGTTGAAGCACTTTATTAAAAAAAGAATTATGAAAAAAGCGACATCATGCATTATTTGCTGATTGCTTTACTATTGATTTATCAGTCACAAGTAATGGAGGGCCAAAATCCTCGATAACTGCACACTGTTTGGGTTTTCGCCTTTAAAGCGTATATTATTGCATTACATTATCACAATCAAAACTCTCTGTTCTTGTCTGCATGGCTTTAATCTAAGCTTTTATTGCTGTGGAAGATCCGTTCCTCTACTTTCAGGGGAAATATGCAAACAGGATATGGTGTTAAACCTTGTGATAACTGGCCTCTTGGACATAACCGTGAGACACTGCCCGAGCCAATAGCAGTGAATACCTTACGTAAATCTATATATAAAATAATCATCTGCTACTCAACCCTGATTAACTTAAAAGGACAAAGGGTCTGATTTTCTTTTTTGCGGTCAGAGGTGACATTTACGCAGTGGAGCGTATGCCCTGTCCAGCGACTTTATTGGCATTTACATGATGTTAGTGGCCTTTTAATAGAGCATTGACATTGGTGGGAGCGAGGACGGAATGGTAGAATGGCCCGAAACAGGAGAAGGAAGAATCTGCTATAACATTGAAAAGGCAAAACATCCTCCCACGCTTCATTCTCCACTGACAACAAACAAACACAACCAGAAACAGAAACGAGAGAAAATATGAAATTATGCAAGTAGACCAATCTCATTATGTTCCTCCGAGCCTCTGGTTTATTTGTACTATATTTGTACACTGCTGCAGGACTCAGCCTCGCATTCTCTTTGTTTCAAAATGAGAGTTGTTTTGCAAAACTATGATTAATCTGTCTTTATGAAAAAATAAAAATCTTTGACAATTCAGAGTTAAAACTTTTACCTTATGATAACATCGTACAGATTCTAGCATAGCACATTCTAGCCTACAGTATGCTAAATGTATAAAATGAGCAATTAATTCTAACTGAACAAATACACCAAGTTAAAGGTTACCAGTGTTGGGAAAGTTCTTTTTCTACGTGAACTAGTTCAAAGTTCAGTTCACACCCTTTAAAATGAACTAGTTCAGTTAGTTCATAATTCAAAATTCTGAACTAAGTTCACAGTTCAAAAATGAACTAGTTCATAGTTCTTTTTTTCAATATATTGCTGCAGGCTATTATTTTTCTAAATAATTGCCACATTCCATATAGAACCACAGACAGAAATTATTTCAATAACATTCAGTCCACACTAGAAGCCAGCTGCAGCTTTTACCCCTACAGTATATTCTCAAAAACATGAGGAAAAAGTTGCTGTTTGATGGTCTTTTTAATGAGGAATTATTCAAACAAAAACGGCTAAGGTGCAAAAGTTTTTCCATTTTTATAATTTTCCAAACCTGGAAACAATTCACATGAAATGTCATTCAAAGAAAGCAATACTGAAAAATATACCAGGCAGGTTCTACTGTACAAACAAATTAGCCTACAACTTAAAATAGTAAAACCCTCAAGGAGACCATTCTAAACTGCAGTATAGGGCCTCCTGTTAACAACAAAGTCCAGAAGATGTGTTGACATACTTATTAACACAAACACAATCTGAGGTATTTAACAATCATACGAAGAAGAGGTAGAACCTGAGGCTAGGTCCATGGTCTGAGTCATGGGTCTGAGTAAGCGCTGCTGCATTAATTTGTTTTGTTTTTTTTTCCCGCGGTGTTTCGCATTTTGATGACGCAGCGGCGGTGCGACACTGTGGTGGCATGTGTTGCCAGATTGGGTGTTTTTCAGCTACATATTAAGGGCTGTTTACGATGTCTTTTAGCGGGGGTTTTCTATGGAAATCTGGCACTCGATGAACGATTGAACGACTGTTCACAAACGCCAGAATGAGCGCGTTCGCAAAAACGTTCATGAGGCAGAAATACATACGTTCAGTTCACGTTCGCCCCCAATATGAACGCGTTCAGGCACAACACTGAAGGTTACTGTATCCACTACACCACGAGCGCCCCACATACAAATCAATTTTTTTTATAATTATTCCTTTTGTCTCACTTTGGTCAAGAAATCGTGCAAACTGTTGATCATATTACAAATGTCATTTCACTTTATAATTTTATAATTTGTATAAGCTTGACTTCGCTCTCCCACAGATTTGCAATCTACATTAATTGAATTAGTCTCAGAAAATTGTGCCGCAATTATGTCGAGCAACTTGTTTTAAAACTTTGTTAATGAGGAAAATTAACATGAAAAAACATCAGAAAATAATAATGAACTGGCACAACTTCTGCAGAAATAATCCACACAAAGTAATAAGGAGAGTGCATCAAATTTACTAAAACATGATACATTTTGTCTGGGTTTAAATTCAATTTATAAGCAGGCAAATGCTGTTCCCTTCCACAAATTGGTCAATCATGACCCCGAAATAATTCCTTCCCTCTGGTGAGACTTTGCGGCTTGTCTCCACAAAGGCATTCGTAGGGGAGAGTTGTTTCTTGGCTGTGAAGAGACCAGAAAATGCCATGGGAGACTCTGATTACTTACAAATTGGCAGGTTGAAATGAGGCACAGACACAGGAAGGTTTGCGATTCCATGACACATATTCCCTTTCAGAAATAACCTTCGCAGAGGGTGAGGCCACACTATTACACTAATTACTGCCCAGACACTGTCTATCAGGATATTCATTATGTCTTCGGCAGAGAAGCGTGTGTGTGTGTGTGTGTGTGTGTGTGTGTGTGTGTGTCAGACCAGAGCTAAACAGAGGTTTCAGCAAGGGGAATAAGAAACCTACCAACTGAATATCTGTAGCACTGTCATAAGGAGCAACAAATCAAAAGGGTTGACGTTGGGCTGGTTGGGAAATCCATAAATAAATACATTTGTGTTGAAAGGCTGATTGTGGAGAATGTCATTGATGCTGGCACTAGATGATTGGTATACTGCATATTATCACTGTAATATTTTCAGTCTCGTCCCAGATCCTATCCTCATATATATTTCCCCTTAATCTTTGGTATTAAAATGGAATGAGAATTCATTTGGAGCAGGGAGGAGGTCCCAATTATTGTATACGGTGGGTGTGAGGTGGGAAAAAGGATGAAATTAAATGTGAATTGTGTGTGTGAGAAGATGTACCATTGGTGTGTGTAACAAACTAAATCGGACACAGTCCTTTGGAGCGAATGACAAAAGGGAGATCAATGAGGGAGAGAAAGTTAAAAGGGGTGAATGTATGCAACGAGTGAAGGATGTGAAAGAGGGAGAGAGAGTGAGCGAGAGAGGGGGGGAATTAGAGACGGCTGTATGATTTTCTCCAGCTGCACTTGATCGATCCGTTCCAATAGCTAGTTGTTTGTGTGCGCCCAGGCATTTTTAATCAGTGAAGGGCTGCCCTCACTGCAAGCCCCACAACCAAGTGGACATGTCCAGTCAGTGCTGGTTTGTATCTCTGCCCCACACACGCGAACAAGTTGCAGCTTTGACCTGAAGAGTTGACATGTGTATTGTGTGTGTGTCCTCATTGCTTTATGCTGGCAAGATACAATTCAGAACATATCCATTGTGCAAATAATCTGCAAAGGTGCAGATGATCCTCTCAATCTTGTTACTTCTTATGCCAGGTTTTCATGGGTCCAGAATATTGCAACTGGTCTTGTAAGGGATCTGTGGAAAACCTTAGGTGCGAAAAAAATCTGAAGATTTGAAATGGAGCCAAATCCACAAGAGGGAGAACACCAGAGAAGCAATACGAGCTATCGGTTAACAAGCAGCTGCAGTCCCAATTAATGAGCAGAAGGATATTAGTAACATCCTGAGAACAGATTTAAAGTCACAGGATGTCCCTAAATATATTTTTT
This sequence comes from Hyperoplus immaculatus, assembly GCA_949357725.1. Taxonomy (NCBI): domain Eukaryota; kingdom Metazoa; phylum Chordata; class Actinopteri; order Uranoscopiformes; family Ammodytidae; genus Hyperoplus; species Hyperoplus immaculatus. Next base: position 22,943,287 of record OX442365.1, read on the forward strand.
TTAATACGACTTTAAGATTACTTTCTTGCAATAATTCACAAAGTCCCCAGAATAATCTTTACATCTGAATTAATTCAAGAAAGTAGTCTTAAATTCAAAGTCCTGATCCCCCCCCTCCTGCATCATAAACAATCTTTCTAGCCAACTGGATGACAAATGGACAGTCAGCAGATGATCATTTTTCTAACCAGATGGAATGTCTCTGAAACAAATAACAAAAAGCAAAGCCATTTTACTTATTTTGTCTCACCATTTGATCAGAGATGAACCTGAGAATGCCAAGATCTATTCGTATCAGCGCCAGTGTTAGACATGTTGATCCTAGACCCTTTGAGTAAATGAGAGCAACATCCAGTTACACGGAATTTGGACCTGGTCTTATGCGGGTCCCACACCAGCAAAATATATCTGATTCTTATCACACTCATTTAGTGTCATATACTGTATGTGATAGGCCTAGGTGATTACCATATGTGAAGGTTCTTCCCTAATTTGGAAGAATCTTCAAATTGATATTAATATTAAGGATGAATCCTAAATACATACTTTTTGTTTATTGTGATAAAACCAACAATTGATAGAAGTACGTCAAAATTAACCCCATCACTGCGTGAACATACACTTTTAGTTTAAGTTTAATTCAATGGATTGCAGTGTTGGCTAGGAATGATTATGCTCCAAAGGACTTAATTTTTTTTCCAGTATCAGCTGAAATTTGCAAAAAAAAATAACCCTCAAAATTCACACCATCCACATGAAAAAGAGAAAAAAAAATCCACATCATCCATTACTGTCTAGAAACCACAGGAACGTGCTTTCTGACCTGACCTTATCAGCAGGATGATATATCACGTTTGTTCCTTCCAAACCTGTAACAAATCACTGCTGGAAAAATAAAATATGTTTTATGATTCGACCACTCTGTGCTGAAGGTTTGACGGCTTTATCAATTGAACATAAACTTGTGTGTCTTTTTCGGGCTGATGCTTTCGTCCTAATTGGGAGGACGGTCTCGAGATGCAAATTGTTTATTGATTATGAGAGTGTGAGGAGAGAGTGGTGGTTGTAAGTGGAGGAGCTGGATAATGGCCTCAGAGTGGCAATGTGGCTTCCAGAGAGGGCGCGGGTTGGGGCATGGAGCAGATATACGTTGAATGACATTTGACAAGAGGAGAGTTTTTGAGATGTGGTCTTACTACTGAATTTTTAGTTACCTTTTAAAATAGCTACGAGGAACTTTTAAATATTTCTGAAACAGTCTCATTTTTCCTCTGGTGATCATAAATGACATGTAACCGCAAACGAGACCATCAGTGCAAAGAATGCTATCTTCATGTAGTTTTTCTTTACCGCTTTTGTCCAAAGGGGGTGCAAGAATAAACACAAACAGAAAGTTCCTCTGAGCACCTTTAAAGCGTCTCATACTTCCCTGAGGCCTTTTTTCATTCCAGAAAAACATGTATGCCTACGCACAACCCACAAGGTGCGCTGCGGCAACATTTAAATAATAATACATTTTTTATCTCGGTGTCTTCCATAACACTCAAGGACATCTTATAGTTAAAACAAGCAAAAATACAGTTTAGTGCCACCGTCAACCACTTGAACAGTTTATTTTCCCTCCATGTATAACATTTTTCAGCGTGATTAGTTTTTCTTCCAAACATTGTTTACTGCCACAGCTTTCTGGAGCTGTATAAAAAAAACACTTTGACTTTCATGTATTGTAATTGACCTTACAGCATGGGTCCCAGTTGGTAATAAGTGTTCGGAGAGCGGCTTTGTAATTTCTTGCTGGAGCTAGTAAACACATTACTAGAGATTTTGCCCCCAACAGCCAGCCCTGCAGAAAATAGTTGATTTGTTGTCTTGGAAAAAAAGACAGAGAGATGGAGATGAGAGCGCAGTACATTCTGTGGGTCTGGAAAAAAATACGTTATAGATGCGGTGTCATTTTCCTGGAAATGAAATATATGGTAAATCGCGACTCTTCAGATTTATAACGGAGATTGTGTTTTTTGGCAGGTCATATAAATAAAAGGCAGTTTTCCTGCTTCAACATTAGCCTTGTACTGTGGTTGCCGTATTGCATCAAGTTTATTATCAGCCTTGTTTCATGTTTGCAGGGGCTACTCACAGCACTAAAACTAAAAACAAAAAACTCCTATTTCAATAAGTAATTAAAGCCATCTCATTCATCAGCTACATAAACAAGCAGGTATTATGGATTGGAGATTTATCATAATTAAAATGGAGTCATGTGGCTGTTGCAGGCTGATACTTCATCAGTTCTCGGTGGCCCTAAGCTATCATCAGCACACACATTAGGGCTGGTAAATGACCAATGTGTCTGCTGAGAGCTGTGGTGCAGATATGAGTGCCAACACACAGCTCAGGCTTGATACACGGAATGACTTACATGTCAGGAGAATATAGCTTTTTGGGAGTAACAAGAAAATAGCTGATGCTCTTTTTTTTCTAAACAAGGATATTCATTCAGAACTGCAGTCCAACATGTTTCACTTTTGATTCCCTACCAGCAAAACATCTCTTATGTACCGTGTTTTTGTAACAACACGAACAACTGAAATAGGATACATAGGATTAACAGCATCCTCAGGTTGTTGCTGTTAACTGAGTTTTCATGGATCAGCTTTTTTATTTGCAAACATTAAAGAGATCCTATTATACTACTTTTCTGGTCTTCATTTCTTGTTAAAAACTGCTATAGAGCAACCTGACACGAATCACATCACAAAAAACTATGTAGATTTTCGGGACACTCTTCCTCTTACCCTAGCGAGCACAGCAGTCTCTCTCTACACACTGCTTTGAGCTTCTCCGCCCCTTCCCCCCCCTGCTGCAAACCCCACTCCGTTGTGATTGGTTACCTTCTATCCAGCAGCGGGAAATTTTCAGGAAGGTGGGGGCATGCAGCCGGAGCTTGCCTGAGCAGCATTACCATACATGGCAACATGACAGAAACGACCCGAGCGTGACAGAAACTATCTGGAAATTTGAACAAGTTCGGCTCGACCGGCTGCCATAGTGTTTAGTGCTCTGCATAGCCACCCCATACGGTCAGCAGGGAATACGTCGAAATGCATGTACGTAATGATTTGATCTAGTATGGTTAAACATGACTATAAATCATTATAACAACGTTTATAGGTCAGAAAAGTCGAAAAGTATCATAGGTCCTCTTTAAGAATAAAGGGGAACTACAAACACACACACACACACACACACACACACACACACACCACACTCATCTCTAGAGCTCAGGATTTATGTTGATCACGTTCTTTGCTTATATACCTAAACAACAACATCTCTTGACTGTAAAATCCACCGTAGATTTATGGATAACAGCCCTTCTTAACCTCCTGACCCGTTGCACAGGGAGGTTGCAGTTGGGGGGGGAAGGCAAAAGCCAGATTAAGGATGGGAGGGGAAGGGAGAGGGGGACTGAAGAGATACAGCTGGATCATTACATTGCCCTAGGCACGCTCTGAATCGATAAGAGTACAGCTATAATAACCTTTGCAAAGTGCTCCTGGCAAGGGAGAGCGTGGGTTGGAATAAAAACAAACACCTGCCTGAGTTTGTCAATAGGCATCTACATTACATTAGGGCAGCTATGCAACTTTTGATTGGTTTATTCGCTTGGTTTTGCTGCAGAAGGATACAAATATCTTAATCATTTTCACAGATAGAAGCCTCTCGCCTAACAGGTTTGAAGAAAGCAAAGATAACAAATGAAACTAAATGAAAGCGAAAAAGCAACATTGAGATGAATGATCAAAATTCACATGACAGCGGAACACACGGGCGGGAAATTGTAAAACAACATCCAAGATGCGTTTACAATGACAAGGGGGCGATATATTCCAATGTAGTTCAGATGCAGCGGCTGATTTATAAATTCATTATAAAGGGCTATGTTCCACATCCATCTTTGTTGCTCCGATATGCATGAACTGTTGCTCGCCTCGTCGCACGCTTTCAATCAGTGTTCGCCTCTATCAGGCCTGTGGCTCGTCAGGATGTTTACCGATGGTGTCAAAGCCAGGGCACAGGGAGACGACAAGAGAGAGAGATGTAAAACAACAAAGATAATGTAAGAGGAATAAAGAGGATTTGAACAAAACACAAATGCATCAAAACGGCTCAACAAAAAACGGCACAAAAGCCCAACGCGTATGAGCAATAAAGTGCTTTGTGGCCTGATATGGCCCAAATCATCACTGAGATAATAACTTTGGAAAGCCTTAGTACATGCATAAATGATCAAACATTGATGCTGTACTTTTAAAAAGTTGTGTTTTCTCTATATTTTTTTGTGTGCATTATTATTTTTTCGTGTCCACAATGACCATCCCACTTAAATTTGACTCTCACTTGACTAGACTTCTTCTCTTAATGCTTTTTTGAATCGTTACCATCTCCCACCTACATTCGCACCAGAATCACGCAGGCAATCAGCAAGTCAAAAATAAAAACAAAAACACATTTTGGATAACTATTCAGGCTAATTATTTAGACATGGCAAAGCAGTCAAAAAAGAGAGCACACATTCCTGTTAGACAGTTACGTAGTGCAGCTTTAAATAAACTAATTCAATCTCTTCTACAATTATACACTGCAGGTAATGTTACCAGCAAAGCAAAACGGAAAAACAAAGTGTGAACGGAGGCAGAAATTGGTCAAATTGTTGGATAGATTCCAGGAAGAACCATTATTCTCCATTTAGAGGAAACTATTGGTCAACTGCTAATTCACTAATGGACTCTATACGGACACATAAAAACAACAGAGTGGAAATAGTGGGGGAGGGGAGAAGGCACATTTGTACTTATTTTAGTGCTTTTCGACCAGCCAACCAACTCTGTTTGAAGACAAACGAGAGCTGTTTGGAAGGTCTCACCTCCTGTCAAAAGAGAAATAAGTTAACCCGGGATATGTGCTAGTTTAGGGTTTTACACTCCATAAAAGGAACAGTCCTCTTGGTGTAGATATAAATATTACAGGGTGGAAAAGGGCAGTGTGAACATGGTGGGGCTTAATATACAGCTCTCGGCTACAGCTCACACGAGACACGGTGCACATGAGAAATAAGAAATCGAGAGTGGAATACAGCAGCAAATTGCATTATGGGGGATGCATTTCCCCCTACGTCAGCACATCTCCCGCTTATCTCTCTATCGCTCACGTCGTGTCGAAACATCCAATTTTCTTTAATCAGAGGAGTTTGCCGTGTGGTTAGATATGAAATGCGATTAGATGCTGCCGAGATAATGATGTAATAGTGGATGCATGCCTTCAATACATTGAACCGGCATGTGCACTATGTTTGTGCAGGCGAGTGCCCTTTTTCAGCAGCAAGCTTTCCTCATTGGGACGGTGATCTGGGAGAGAGAGAGATCAATAACCAATTGTAGCTTTGTGTGTGTGTGTGTGTGTGTGTGTGTGTGTGTGTGTGTGTGTGTGTGTGTGTGTGTGTGTGTGTGTGTGTGTGTGTGTGTGTGTGTGTGTGTGTGTGTGTGTGTGTGTGTGTGTGTGTGTGTGTGTGTGTCAGGAACCGGTCAGGGTCACGGCGGTAGAGCAGCGGCACTCCACTTACCCTCAGTGTCTGTGTGTTCATAAATCCCGAGGCTAAGTCCATCAAATTGTAATGTCTCCCAATGGCAGCGATGACAGACAGAAGGTGAAGGGAGTGGAGTCAATAAATTGAGTTGCTGCATGTGCCAGAGAGTTGATTGACTCGCGTTGGTTAAGTTACTCGAGAGCAGTAATCAATTACACATTAGATTATGCTTACTCAGCCGAGGGCCATCGAAGTTGCCTTTTAAAAGTCCTCCACACCCAAACTTTTTATAGTTAAAGAAGCTCCGGGGAACTTTCAGTTTGTGTTAGTTCTTGCACCCCCTTTGGACAAAAGCGTTAGTGTTTTTATAATGCCAGCTATAGTTCCTGCGTGAGGAACATGACCAAGGCAAAAAACTACATAAAAATAGCATTTTTTGCACTGATGGTCTCGTTTGCTATTACTTGACTATTTAAAAGTTCCCCGTAGTACCTCCAATGAGAATCAACAACCAGAAATTGTGGTTTCATCTAAAGACTGGTAAGCAAGCTAACCAAAAAATTAATATAATAATATTGGAGAGGGACCCCCTAATCATATTTCGCTTAGGGTCCCATGAAGGCTTGGGCCGGCTCTGTTGCACATGCATGTACTGTAGACATGTTCCCTACTTCATTGATACAGATTTCAAATAGATTTTCAAAGACACAGAGAAGAAGCAGACTTAGACGAGTTGACGGCTCCTCTCAGCACGAGAGTCTAGTTGGCCAGCAGGTGGTCCGCTGGTATGACGGGGGTCTACTGAGGACGTAGACAGGCTGCCACCTCCAGATGGAACTGACATCTAACAGCCTTTGCCTCTCTATCTCTCTCTCTCTCACCCATTGTCTCTCCATCTAGAAAAGCTGATCATCGTGTGACTTAAGCTTCCAATATATGAGAATGTTATGAAAGAGTATTTCTCAGAATATTATCGTAAACCTTCAGTCTTTGAGGGGCCGCGCTACAATAGCTTTAAACACAACAGTCACATGTATCAATTTATAAAGTTGATACGGAGAGCCTGTTAGGTAACAGTTGCGTATTTTTAAAAAGGGGACATTATGAAGAATTCACTTTTTCAGTGCATGTGTAAATACAATTGAGTATCTGTCGTGGACCCAGACCCAGATTATCCCTTTAGTTTAGACCAGGCACTGAGCCACAGGGCAGAATATGTCGGCTGAATATAAAGTAGTTTGGGATATTAGCAAACTGTGTCTTCCTCATCACTTCGATAACCACCATTAGCTCTATATCCAACCGCATTTGTTCAAACTTTACACCTCCGTATCCAACTCCTATCCTTCCATAGGAGAAAAATAAATCAGTATTTTTATTCCCCTCCTGTGGCATTTCTGCATTCCCTGCACAAGGGGAGAACGCATATTGAACCTCGCCTCGAGATCGATTCCAGGCAAACACATTATATTCCATCTCGGGCAGAAAATGCAATACTAATCCCCCCCCATTATGGCCCGCTACAGAGGCACAAGGCAAACTAACCACAGCTAGTAATCACAGCTAATAACCACAGCTACCGAACCCATGAGAGTCACGGGCATTAGCACACTGATATAACGAAGCTCATGTTGACGCCAGTAGCCTACTCGTTTCCCATATTTTTTGCTTTTTATTTCTCCCCATATCTAAGGTGACGTGATGGTGCTTCATGTTAATTTCCAAGCATTTGGCTTTACAGGTCGGCCAGGAAGAGTGAAACCTCCATCCTCAAAGCCAGCTGGAACCTTGGATTCAGATCAAACGTTTTTTTTTTTTTTTTTTTTTTTTACTGCTCGCAGACGGTGGAAAACATGGCCTTAACCCACCGGCATTAAGTCGTTCCCCAAATACATAAAAACATGTAATATTTGCTTGTGTGTGTAATGGGTGCCATGCATTTTCCACATTTCCGTGTACTCACTCAGCCGAGTACAAGTGTTAAGACACATCAGTGTGATGTAAAATTCAATTTAATCAGAGAGAATGTTTGTGCTTGCAATGTTGGAGACGTTTGGGTACGTGTCCCAATATCCCTCACATCATGCCTGTGTGTTTGCAGACACCAGTGCATGTTGTTTGGAAGGATTTGTGAGCTGGAAGGCTTTAGCCATGTTTTTCCACCAGCCTGCATCCAAAAAGAGTTTGATCTGAGTCCAAGGTTGTGGGATTCACTGTGGGCCATGTGGATCAAGGTCTCAGTGTGTGTGTGTGTCCGTGAAGAGAAAGGGACTGGGTCTACAAATAGATTTTACACATTTCAAAGTTGTACATTTAAACAGTATTTTGGAGTAAGCAAACATGTAGACATATTTGATTGGTTGGTGCTGAATGATAACCGCCATGTCAGACACAGAGAATAAATCATGTTAGCATTGGCAGCAGATTTATTCTGGATACTATTTGGTTTAAATTCCAACCCCTTAGAACTCTTTGATAAATCAATATTTCTCACAGATTGTTGCTGAAAGAGCTGAAACATAGATATAATGGATGGATACAAAGAGTGCTTGTGGCAATACTATTTTTTTTTTTAGATAGACACAGACACCTTTAACTTTGGAGGTGGGCGGGAATAGTTGTTATACATTAGAATATTCAACATGTATTCAACACATTTATAATTCATTATCTACCAGCAGGGTTAGCAATAGTTACAATAATCCATTTATAATGTGTGCAACATCTAACATAGAGTATATATAACAATAAGATTTACAGATGCCCATTGTTCTGCATCAATGTCAATACTTTAATAATGAAATAAAGCATTCTTTATATTGTTCCATGGCTACTCTTCACATACAGTAGCACGGCTTGTTTACCACCAGCTGACACAAAGCAGCCACAAGGTGACCCTGCTGAGACAGCTCTTTACCTCCCATTCATGACTAGAGAGAGAGAGAGAGAGAGAGAGAGAGAGAGAGAGAGAGAGAGAGAGAGAGAGAGAGAGAGAGAGAGAGAGAGAGAGAGAGAGAGAGAGAGAGAGAGAGAGAGAGAGAGAGACCTAATCATTTCCAGCTGCTCTTATTTGTTGCGGATTGAACTGAGGCCAGCTGTGAGAGGAGGGAGGTAATTTAAGCACCTGTGGTGGATTTAAGACCTCTTGTTTCTCCTACATCATCATTTTATCTCTCTCTCTCTCTTATTGCTTTTTTTCCGTCTTTGTTCTATATATCCCCGATGGAGGTTATTCCTGTCGGCATCTCTGTGCAACAATCCCCATCTCATGAGCTGAAATGATATGTGCCCTCATACGGCGCGGCCAAAAGTAAATAGAAACTCAGTCCCAATGTGGAGAAACGCCACAGCCCATATACGCCAGACAAATCTTTCTGCTGTTGTCCGCGGGGAGGATGGGAATTGGAAATATTTGAGATAATATCCTTAGCCTTTTTGCTGACTGGATTTAATCTCCAGACAAAACTTTTTTTTTTGCTTCGTTGTCTGCGTGTCACACAAAAGAGAGAGAAAAGTGTGAGTGTAGCTGAGAGAGGCTTATAAGTGACTGACAGAGGGAGAGCGCAGCGGAGGGCTTTACACTTTGAGGGTGATATTGAGAACGTGGGAGCATTACAACTAGATTAAAAGCAAATGGGGGTATTACAGAGGGAACCTGACACAAGAAGAAAGAGCAAGAAAATAATTAGGCAAAGATTGATTATTTTCATAGTTGCCTTCTCTGTGTTCTCACTTGTACAGTATGTGCTTGAGTATGTACAGCATGTATTTGTGTGCTGGGAGTCTGCGCCTTTGCGTCATTGTTAAATGAGCCCTGTATGCACACCATAGATAGTATATAATAGATGCACACACGTGCATAAGTAAACATGCACATGATTAATGATGAGCGCAATCCACATTTGTAGAGCAACTTCTTTTAAATATAATATTCCAATAGATGAATCAGGGTGTCGTCTTCAACCGTGCATAAATCCTTTGAATATGAGAACCTTAAAATATGGATTAAGGCTTTCAAAAAATAATTTAAAGACAAATTTGTGTGAATGTCGATAGTTAGCCTGCTATCGGTGTATGAATGTGTGTGTGAATGGTAACGTGGGAAAGGAAAACAGGTCTCCCTTGCAAAAGAGTCTTCGGACTCAATGGGATTTACCTGTATAAATAAAGGTTAAAAAAGAAAAAAAAAAGATTTGGCTTTATGGTTTATATACACAAGAAAAGGGAGAGGTACTGTCAGATTACGTTGCATGTGCTAGAAAATGAGAGTTTTATTGCATTTCATAAGCATGTGCTATATTTAAGTCCCCCGTTTATGTATGCATAATCCATATTCAGGCCAGAAGTTGGTGAAATAGATGATTAGGTCTATGCGTCATCTCTGCCAGACAGCACCCATCTGTGCCTAGATGGGTAACGTTGCATTAGTGTGTGTGTGTAGTGTGTGTGTGTGAGAGTGCTTGTGTTGGTGTGTCTGTATTTGTGCAAAACGAGAGAGAGAGAGAGAAAGCAAGGGAGTGAACATACTGCTGCCACTGAGCATGCACAGCTTGAGTGTATTTTTACAGGCTTGCTGTAACAGGGGGAAGATAGGCCGGATGCTGATGGGTGCGAGGCGTGTCATTAAAAGTTTCGCAGGCACACTGGATAGCTGTCAGAGCCCATGCCAATTAGTGCCACTTTAGGTGTCAGCCTGGTCGGCATGGAGAGAGACGAAAGGAGAGGAGCGCCATGGAGAACCTTCCTGCTCAGCTGAGCGTCCTACAACACATCACCCTCCGCTTGATACAAATAGGAGCAGAAGCCCTTTGTTTCATCAACATGGCAAACTCACTTTTCATCCTCATAGGGTGCGTCAGGGATTAGAGTACACCCCACTGAAATGAGGGCAAAAGCATTAGTAACATCCAAGAGTCAAGGAAGACACACAAGGGCCTTGAGGACGGTTTTCAATGTTCTCTGTCTGTTAAGGGGAGAGTCTGCAGGCAAAAAACATTGTTATTTCAAGCACTTGTCAATTTTTCGATTTTGATCTATTTTGCCTCCATATCATAATGTCTCTTCTTTCATACTAGTATGAATAAAAGGTCCATAATGTTAATTAACATGTTTATTTGACTAAACATTGTCTGTTTTCATTTGTATATTTCTCCTACACAATAATCTTGAATGGCTATTATCTCTTTTTTGTAAAATTGTAATACATTTTTTATTTTTTTTTAATCAAAGTAATCAACGGGAAAAGTTTCATGATGCTATTTGTATGTTAAGTTAACCCGTTCCATCTTGCAGTTCCTCACTTTAAAGTCAGCCACTTTCCTGTCTTTACTTCAATGTGCATGTACACACAAACACACATGCAAGACACAAGCATGTAAAACCCATTTGTGCAGTAAGCTACTGCATGTCATGTGCTGTTAAAGTCAACAATATGCCGGTAAAAAGAGTAGAACATTTGGGTTTTAACAAGTTCAGGAAAAGGCTTCAGAAATGTTTTATTACACCTTTACAGGAAACTAAATCTTGGTGAGACACAAGCGCAATGAAAACTTACTTTGTTTACAGTGAAACTTAACATGGCACCTTTTTAAATCTGCCTAAATCTGTTAAAAGGACGGACGAGAGTCACAAACCGGATTATACCAGCTATGAACTTCTACATACAGTATATTAAGCTATGGGCATGTGCCTACGAAAGACAATATTTTTATAAATCAAATACCAAACCATATATCCAAAAACTAATGCTTCTGCTTTTTATTCAGAATATTACCAAAAAAAAACAATAAGGCATAACCACTCAGAAATGTACTTTTAGTTTTTTTAAGATAGTGCTAAGAGAAGCATTGCTGGGAGAGGAAGAGGAGGGGTTTGGAGCAGTACGAGTAATGGCGAGCATAACAAACATGTTGCATTAGAGCATGGGGTCAAACAGGGTTTATAATGAGGAGGGAATGACTGAACAGAAAGATGCACAGCAGCCAAACATGTTTCAATGTACTGCAGTGTATACTTTTCTGCACTTAAAAACAAAGCAGAAAGTGCTTATTTTACCACAGTTCTACAACACGCTACATTGTTTATTACGAACATGTTCCTTCCAATCCCCATCTTCAAGTAGCAGAGCAAAACAAAGTTCACCCACATTTTACACTTTGTGGAGATGTGTGCAGAACAACAGTACCAACAGGGTCAGAGAGACCTGAGGGGCAAACATCCTTCAACAGTGCAGTCAGCCAACACCAGCGGCCGGAGGGGAATTCAATATAAAGCCACAATATTGACATTGCTCTGGATGTTGTAGTGAAACCTCACTGTGTACTAAGATACATTATGCATATACCTTACCTATTCATTTTCAGGGTCAATTCTTCCCACCATGCACTGGGCTAAAGGTGTGAGAATAATCTTAAGAACTATTTGTGTGGGATGAGCAAGCACATGACAACCGGCCTAGCAACGACCCCGCACCCTCCCTTCACCTCTCTTATGAGCAGGGTAGTGTAAAACATGAAATGTATCTTATGAAGACCAGCAAGAAGAAGACGTCATCGGGAAGCCAAGCCTAACATCTACGGCCAGCCTCTAACACATAGTCAACCAATCAGAAATAATGTATTTGTTTCCATATCCATATCCATATATGTCCCACCATTTTGTTTTCAGTCTTACTGGGGATGCTTTTTGAGAACCAGCAAGCTCCATGTAGGCCTACATGTTTCTGCTCACTCAATTTAGATAATAAATCTTTAAGCTTTGAAATAAATCTTCTACTTGTTTTTCCTTCTTCAACTCTGGTTAAAAGAACATGAAATATTTTCCTAACAAAGGCAAGAAAGAAAACACCATACATCCTAGACAGTTTCTGGATTTTATTTTTAAATTTTTTTAGATTTGTTTTTTCAATTGAACACGTTGGATGGATTGCCATGATATTTGTTACACACGTGTGGGCCCCTCAGGTTAGATTGTAATGACTTTGGTGATGCCCTGAGAAGCAATAACATATAGTTCAATCATTTGTTTTATGACCAAATAGCTACTTGGTACATTCCCATCAGCCTGCCCAGTACTTGTTTAATGTGAATTATCAAATGTAAATATGCTAATGCGCTAAAATTAGATGGTGAACATAACTAAAGTAAAGCTTCAAATCTAATAGCATGTCAGTAGACTCATAGACTTGTCAGCAATACTGGTATATTCAAAGTATTGATTGATAATAGGGATTTTACTAATTTTAGATCAAGGCATTTTAGAAATGTGTGTTTTCAGTGAATGTTGAAAATTCAGAAGATATGAATGTGTGTTTTTATATCACAGTGTTAATAACTTGGGCTGCAGTTTGTTTCAAAAAAATCTTTTGAAAAACACAAAGATTCACTTGAGCTCAAAAATGATTTGCATCAACAGGCACTATCATGGAGCATACACAATTATATAAAGGTTTCTCGCCTAGAGTAACAAAACCAAAGATCTTCTCTAATTTATGAAAAGGTTACGAAACCTAGGCACAACCAGAATCAATTCAGCATTTTCTCTGCTCGATTTATGCTGAGCCTTCTGGAGATGTCACACAGATTTGTCCACAGGCAGTGTTAGTCAATTTGTACCATACAGTTTGTGTGAAATAATAGGAGGCACGCTGTAACTATGAAGACCTTTTAATTAAAGTGCTTTCCAGCTGTCAACTTCTTTAAGAAAAGATGACATCTTTAATATGTTGCAAGACGAGAGTAAGCAATTCAACTCACAAAACAAGGGGCCCTTCTGTTTGTTCAGTCTTGCATTTATCTTTTAATTAGTTTTCATTCATTTTCCTAAAGCATGGTGCTGAACACGTTTGGGAATCAATCTATCTATCTATCTATGTCGATCTGCCTTATAGTAAACTGTAGCAATCAAGCAGACAGTATGTTGATTTTTAATTTAAATATAAGTGAGGACCTGCAGTTGTATGTGCAATGTGTCCATCTACATTGTGCATCAATAGCGGTAGCAGAGGCTAGATGGTGTTCTGTGCCCCCAATAGAGCCTTCAGGGCAGCGCAGCGTGGAAGGCGCTAACCCTAACCGGTGTGGGCTCCGTCGAGGGCACAAAACACCAAACACTGTGGCAGAGCTCCCGTTTGAAGATATTTGGATCCGTGCAAATGAGATCCTTGTGATGAATATGAATCTCTCCATCAAACTATCATTATTCAAAAATATCTCTTAATAAAGCAGTAACTTTATATCAGCCGATAACCCTGCATTGACCTCCATTTAAAATGACATAACCACAAGTTAATTACCATAAATATTGCTAAAAGCAATCATCTGCAGGCTGCTCATGGACTTTCATGTTTTAATGTTCTTGTTTTTTAAATGCTCTGTTCATTATAGGTACATTTGAAAATGACTAGGGTGTAGACATGAAATGGAAATGAACAACATCCTTCATCCACCCATATAACAATCCAAGTCACTTCTTAAATCCATCGTCATAATTCCAACATAAGTACACACGCTCCGATGTAGAGAAGGAAGGCGAGATGTAAACACTTATGTTGTAGTTCTTAAATGTACACTGACCTTTTAGTAAGGAAACATATTTCATTAATATTTCATAGCCTGTGTCATCCATTGTCAGATGACGACTATGGATTGTATTGTGATTGTTCAATGTGACAGACTGGAGGGGGGATTAGGCTGATCCCCACCAACAAGAAAAACCTAATGATCAAAGCATGGAAATCAAATACAGAACAGAAATCCCTCTTTTTCCTAAGGCAAATCCTACACAAATACACACACACACCACAACATTTTGCTCTATCAGTTACGGCAAGTATGAATCACACTGCACCTGGAGCTACATTCTCTGTACTCTTAGAGGAAAGAGGCCATTTTGCTGCTGCCTTCTGGTCATCTCTGCAGTTTCAACTCATCCTCCCCTAGACAAAGTAGCCTTATTAACCTCTTAGATGCTATAACAGCTCCTCCCATGATAACACGTGTGTGTGCGTGTTTGTGTGTGTGTTTGAAGGGAAGGTGTGGAAAGGCCATAGAATGTGCCCTTATAAATGCAGCTGAGTTGCACAGTTTTCAAATGGAATATTAAAGTCAGCTTTTGTATCTATCTATCTATCTATCTATCTATCTATCTATCTATCTATCTATCTATCTATCTATCTATCTATCTATCTATCTATCTATCTATCTATCTATTGCACTCACACCTAATTCAATGTACAGACAAACTATCATAATAGGATAATAATAGCTATTATTAATGATTCCCAGTTTGAGAAACACATTGATCAGTATGTTATTGAGATGCTATACTTCCAACTAATGCACATGCAGTACTTCACCACCACTTCTGACTTCAAAGAGGGCAGCTTTACACCTCCTGCAGCCTCTCAATAATGGACCGGGGCCCCTTAAGTGATCTCTAATGGAAGCTCTTAAGGGAGAAGGCACTCATTCATATTCCATATTTCATCCTACAATACCACCACTGCTGCAAATGGGTCAAAGAAAATGCCATTGCCCACAGGCATTTGACTCTCCAGGGAATTGCCAGGGTCAGGGAGTCAGGATGAATTTTATGGTAATCCAGATTAAATTGGGATTTTTGCCCCCTCCCCTCTCCTAATCTGTAGTATTAATCTAGAACAAGCAAAGCGCGGTGTAGAAACATGCCTCGAGCATATGTGATAACTGTTGACAAATATAGTTGACGCATCATGTCCAGACAGGCTGAAAAAAAAATCTGAATAGTTTGACATTTGAAAATATGTTTCAATGATACCTCTGCCAATTTGAATCCATTCATCTGGGTGAATAAAAAAAAGGGCACTCTACAATTTGTGTATTATGCAAATGTTTTTCCTCGCAACCTCAACTGTAATTTCTGATGAAATTAATCAAGCAAGGCTGGGGTGCTGTTAAAAGGAAACTCATTGAGAATTATGACACATGGGAATGAAGGGACCGGAGGGGGGCTGTTGAAAAAAAAGAGCTTACCGTTCTAATTAGCCACCTGCAATACAAGCACACACTGATCATCCCGCTATCGCACTCGTACAATGTTGTGACTTATGTTCTCCATAAACCAGCCAGCAGAACAGGGCTCAAGCCTAATACGATAAACAAAACCACAGTGGCTGTTGGGCCATCAAATCTCCGTCGCCAATGTCACCGGAATACAAAATATCAGAAAGGAGAGACAGAGTGTGTGTGCATCAAATATTGATGCGCTCTACAACAACATCTGTGCTGTGTGCCATTTATGAAATATTCAGCGGTACACACAGAGAGAGGGAGATACATAGTGGTTGGTCATGATCTGGGTGCTCCATATTTTACAGTATACATGTATGTCCTGAGCCGTGGAACTCAGTGCTGCTGGAGTAGGGCACACGAACACACCCATGCACACACACACACACACACACACACACACACACTGAACGCCAAGTGCAAGAGTACAGCAGCAGCGTACACATTAACAGTAAACTCTCAGAGGTAATTTCGGGCCAAGAGTGTTGGCATTTCATCCGCATTTTATGTGGACTTGGCTAATGACAGTACTGTAGCAGTAAAGCCAGTGCATTGAAAACCCCACACAATATTTCTGCTGTGCTGCCTGCCAATCCCTGGTAAATGCTGCCCAATGGTTCTGCAAGGGACAAGAAAGGATCATGGGATAGCGAAATCATGATCTTTTTCTCACCCACCCACAACAATATCTATCTATCTATCTATCTATCTATCTATCTATCTATCTATCTATCTATCTATCCTTTGCCCCCCTCCAGTCATTTGTGCATCCACTACCTCCCCACCTCCCCACCTCCCTTGTTCTGTCTTTCCTCCGTCTCCTCCCTTGCCCTCTGAGTGTGCTAGTTCAAAAGACACAGCAATCACTCGGGTTTAACTAAACTCCCTTAGCCTGTCGACACATCTAGAGTTCAAAGAAAGACAAAAGGAAAGAGTGGCTGTGGGAAGAGTCAACCCCCCCCCCCCCCCCTTCTTCAACCCCATACATCTTTTAATCATGACACTGACGGAGACTATTTTTTCCCCTCTATCTCCCTTGATATGCCGGTATTTTCGGTTCCCCTAATCCTTTCTTCTCGTGCATTGAACAGACCGTTGATCTCTCTCTCTTTCTCTCTTCCCCTCATGGCCGTCTCACCAAATAGCCTATCCTTCTTCTTCTTCTCTCCCCTCCATTTGACAGCACTCCCTTGCCTTACCCCCTCCCCCTACTGTAGAGCCTTAATGAGTGCACTGGCAAAGGCCTGTAAATGATTCAATAACTGGGAGAAGATTCTCTGATCCCCCCTGTTATTCCAAAAATAGACTTTATGTTAGGAGTGAATCATTCAAAGCTATTAGGACATGGAGATGCTCATTGTTCTATTCTGATTGAGAGCTGAGGGACATCATAGATATATTTTGTGAAATATTGGATTAATCACGATCCCGTTGCTTTGCATTTACTGACATTGATATGTGAGAAAATAAGACTTCATATTACGGTATTTTGATACGAATTTACCCCAACGTCCCCCCAACGTGTTTAAAATCATCTGAAAATTAATTGCTTGCACTGGGAAATAAAAAGTGAAGGCCCATAATAATACTGTCATCGTAGCTGAATACTAATCACAATGGAATCCATTTTACAGCCAGTACAAGGCAATTCTATTTCACAGAGACATTTATGATCCCTAGAGAATGAAACCCATTAACGCTGGTAATCACCTGACTTTTGCTCTAGCGAGAGGTGACATTTTTGGTTTTTAATGAATCGTCTCTACAACTACTGGATGGGTTCCAGTGACTTCTGGTGCAGTCATTCATGTCCTCCTGAGGCCTAGTTGTAATCACTTGAATTCATCCCTAACTTTTAATTTATAGCATTCAACAGACCATACGTTTACTTAGACATTCCTATGAACGTCAGCTGTAGTATTTAACAAACTAAGATGGTGAACTTAGTAGGTCAAACGCACTGCGGTGCTATATGTACAGCAGCAGTGCGTTGAGCTAAATGATGTGAGCTACTGATGGTTGTGAGCTAAGGGTGATTAGATATACTGTCTGTCGCAGGCAAATACGTTGTAAAAGTTCCTGTTAAGTTGCATTGTGGTAAATGTATATAGGAAACTATTAGAGACTTTTTGGAGCTTGACTCATACTAAAAAAATGTAATTCAAGATTTCAATATGACCATTTAAATCTGTTTTTTGCAAGTCCACCAACTTTGTCGAAATGCAAAGTGCTAATAACCAGCAGTAGCACTGTCATAATGTCACAGATGCAATACATTGCACCAATCATATGTCAATTATTGTATATGTATTTTTTTGTCAACATGACATGTAATATTGATATTACATTATATCTACAATACATTTTTACTTTGTGAGAGTTAAAAACAGTTTTATTTTCCTCAATATATGATGAATGGAAAGCTATAAAAGCTCCGTAATACAGTATAAACTGGGCTGAAGCTATTTATAACCTCTTAAAGTAATAAATAAAACCCTCTAAACTCAATGGGAAGTCAGAGGCAAGGCAGTGCAAGTGGCAGATACCTGATCCCTTCACATCCTTAAAGCCTTAATAATAATAATAGATCAAATTTATATAGTGCATTTCCCAGTGCTCAAAGACGCTTTACAAAACCTAAACAAAACAAACAAAACGTAACGTTTAAAGGTTAAAAGCAAGGGTAAAAAGGTGTGTTTTTAGGGCTGTTTTGAAGGATGAAAGAGTGTGTTGTATTGCGGATGTCGTTGGGGAGGGCATTCCAGAGGGCGGGAATGGCTGCAGCAAAGGCTCTGTCTCCCCAGGACCGGAGGTTGGTCCTGATGGGGTGGAGGAGGTTGGCATCGGAGGACCTGAGACAGCGGGTAGAGGTATGGCGGTGGAGAAGGTCCGAGAGGTAGTGGGGGGAGGGGGGCAGGTTGTTAAGGGCTTTGAAGATGATGAGTAATATTTTGAAATCTATCCGGTATTTGACGAGAAGCCAGTGGCGGTCTTGGAGGACAGGGGTGATGTGGTCTGAGCGGATGGTGGATGTGAGCATACGGGCTGCGGAGTTTTGAACATATTGCAGTTTATAAAGTAAGTGTTTTGATGAGCCGGTGGTGAGGGTGCAATGGGTGGCTGCAGAGATGGTGTTGGTGCAGAGGTAGATCTGAGTGTCATCAGCGTAACAGTGAAAATGGAGGCCATGAGGATCTGACCGAGTGGTAGGATGTAGATGATGAAAAGTAGGGGACCAAGTACAGAGCCCTGGGGGACACCATTAGTGACTGGGAAGGTGGGGGATTTGCAGTTGGTGACAGAAATGAATTAGCGTCTGTCAGAGAGATAGGAAATGAACCAGGTGAGAGCGGTGGCAGTGATGCCAAGTGAGGACTGGAGGCGGGAGATGAGGATGGAGTGGTTGATTGTATCGAAGGCGGTGCTGAGGTCAAGGAGGATAAGGATGGAGAGGGAACAAGTGTCAGCAAACTGCTGCAAAAGTGGTCTGTGTTCTAGTTTGCATGTTCAACTTCTAAAATTGTTTCAAAACCAAAGCATGTATCAACATAGGCAATAAGCAATACACCTACTACTAATCTGCAAAACACAGGTTGAATTCCGGTAAACTTTTTCCTAGATAATTTTAAAAACCAAAGGGAATTTCTACATCAAACAATCTGCTGTTGTTTTAATGAATAATCCAGGAAAAAAAATCATCATTCTGTGAGCAGTCGTGATCTGATCTCATGCTGCACAAGGCGTGAGTCTGCTAACAGCGGGGCGTTAGTGAGAGGAGGTGGTTACCTTGCTGAGAGGCCGGAGGTGTGTATCCTGTCGCCTGCAGCTCTTCATCTAACAACTCTCTGTGGATGTCCCTTCTTCTTCCATTACTCCCTGCGCTATTTAAAACATATCTGCTGTCAAAAAATTGTTTACCAAAAAGACAGTTTGAGACAGCTATCATTCATTATTGATGAACAAAAGCAAAGCCATTGCGTTTTCTTGTCACTGCTACGCAATGAAAGTCAACTCGTTTGTCGCCAGTTGAATTCTTATAGTGTGAAGCAGCAGCAGCAGTTCAAGAATTGCAGTTGGAACTAGTACAGCAAATAGCGTATTACAGTGTAGGGTGTACAGTGTAATGGCTGAAATTAATTAATTGATTACAAATTGTAATTCTGGATAACACACAGGCATTATTTCGTGTGCGTATAATTTGATTCCAGCATGGGAACCCTACAGGTACTGTAACAACTGTGATTTCACTCAATGACTATTGCAGACAAAATGCTGAGCATACATAATATATCACAATGGGTTCAATTTAATGAAAATCTTTAGGCTTGTAACCTTAAATTTTACTTAATTGTGACATAGTTTCGTAATTTAGTGGAATTCTGGTGGACAACTCAAGTTGTGTAAAAACAAATCATTACAACTGCCACTACAAAGAAAAACGCCTCCCAGAAACAATGATATTAAAGATCACCGAGGGAATTGACATTTGTATGGGCTCAGCATTATCATCTCAACCATCCAACAGACATTGTACACACACACACACACACACACACACACACACACACACACACACCTCCCCCACAATAAAAATACTCCATCACACAAGGTGTCACAAGAGGATCAAGAGATGATGAAACAGCTTCATGTGGAGTATAAGACGGCAAGCTTTTGATCAGAAGCCCAACCCCCACAGCCCACCTCTTCTTCTTCTCTCTCTCTCCTGCTGTTCCTCTCCTATATTTGCCGCCTGATGTTGGGAGGAAATGTGCCCCCTTGAAAATGAATCAGAACAAACAAATGAGATCGGGTGTGTTGACCTCACTGTATAATCCCCTGTAAAAAAAATGACTTCTGATGCATACGTACATAGCCTATAGTGTTAAAGTAGATACACATCATGCACAAATAATCTGCGTGTTTTTGATGTAAGTGCATTGAATTGTGAGAGTGGAAAGAAAGAATATCATTTATGATTTCTGGGATAAAAATGTATGACCTGATTAATTAGTGGATATGGTGAGAGCTCAGAGAGGAGGGTATTGGGAGGGGTCGGTGATAGGAAAAATAAAAAGGATGATTCTTGATGAGTGCGGAATGTGAAAGAATAGGCCTCTGTGAGCTCACGCAACGAGAAAAAAGTAATTCATCAGTTATAATACTCTAATAATGTTGAGTTCAAAATGGTTTATGCCATACAACCAGAGATATTCCATTTTTATTCCATGCATTCTTCTTCTTTGTCGAAACCCGCATTAGCATAATTCAACACGACAGTCAACAGTTCGGTTTGAGATTTGACTGTTATGCTAGCAGCGATTTATGAAGCCTTAAGCCTCTGGCATAGATTATAGTGCTGGCTTTAGATGTCTCAAACACTCACTTCCTTTTAACACACCCCCAGAATTATTCATTTATTTACAAACTCGTAGTTTTCAGCCATCGCATGAGGCAATTTGTCGGACCTTGCGCAGTTCCCTCTGAAACCACAAAAATAAACCTTCAAACAACTTTTTGCCTGCATGCAGTTGAACTCCTCGAGACCTGTAAACAGACTTTGATGTGCAAATAGATGTTGGAGTTGTTTCTCTTTCACAGCGGATGTATAAACAATCATGAATGCGTTCAGGAAAAAGCTTAAAAAATGCTTCCTTATCAGCCACAGCAGTGATGGCATCTCCCACAGACAGTGGCGTGCACAGGTAGACCTAAAGTGGTGCTGAAGCACCTGCCCTTTTCCCCTGGCCCAATCAAGTGCCCTTTTGAAAATAAAAAATAAAAAAATAAAAAATCTGAAAGTTCGTTCGTTCGTTTTTTTTTTTTTTTTTTTTTTTTTTTTTACAGTGTATGTGGACCATGCCGACATTATCATCTATAAATGCTCAACGATTAAAAACGTTTGACAATAATGCCCCAATAAATATGCCCCCTCCTCCTCCTCCGCACACACTTCCTTTGTCAACGTGAACGCGCAGAGTGGACACAAACGGAGGCGCGTTGCCACAGCAGTTCACAGCTGCTGCACACACACACCTACTCTTGCGCCTGCCCTGCCCCATCAGCGAGGTAACACATACATGAATGGAGTGTATTGTTTGCCCCCTAAGCCTCAGTTGCCAAGCTATAACTTGCATTTATTTGTCTCTGTTTTAAAGTAGCCTCTATCATGCAGCGCCACACAGCTGAGCATAAATTAGCCGACTGTCCTGCTTAAAGAGGACCTATGATGCTTTTTGACTTTTATGACCTATAAACGTTGTTATGATGATTCATAGTCATGCTTAACCATACTAAATTATCAAATAATGACTTACATGCATTTCGACATATTCCCTGCTGACCGTCTGGGGTGTCTGTGCAGAGCACTAAACACTATTCTAGCCAGTCGAGAAGTCACGTGTTCAAAGCGGTCTACCCTTTCATAATTTGTTACGTCGCATAAAACTTTGTGACGTCTCCACGCGGATGTTTCCATGTATGGTAATGCTGTCACTTCCCTGTTCGCGTCTGCCTCGCGTCTGCCTCGCGCCCTTATAGGTCCATGCTCGCGCTTCCCGCCACTGAAAGTGTTCCGGAAGGAAGGTAACCAATCACAACGGAGTGGGGTTTGCAGGAGGGGGGGGAGGGGAGCGGAGATGGCCGAAGCACAGGCGGAGGGAGCCGAAGCACACACACTCAAGTGTTGACAGGATGTGCTGGATCGCCAAAATAAGAGAAAGAGCTTCCCGAAAATCTACATAGTTTTTTGTGATGTGATTCGTGTCAAGTTGCTCTATAGCAGTGTAAAACAAGAAATTAAGACCAGAAAAGTAGCATAATAGGTCCTCTTTAACAAGCTAGCCCAAAAAAAAAAAAAAATAGATAGGCTATGACGTGATGAACACAACTAATGTCGGCGGAGTTTGTCATTGGTACAGCATGTGAATCTATCAGTATGCTGAATATTTAGTGTTGTTTAGGTTTACTTTAGGCTATATAATTAACACATGCAGTAATTTATTTGCTAAATGACTAACAGGCAATTCCCAATGTAGACTTGTGCCTGGTTGTAATGTAACCAAGCTCTCTGCTCTCCTGGATGAAAGCATCCACCAGCAGCAAGGAGGAAGATGAAGATGAAGGGTCAGAGTCGAGACCAGAGTCATGTTAACTGTTGAGGGCCTTTTAAAGCTCAGATTTTAATGTTGAACTGTTCCTCAAATGTTATTGAAATATCTTAAAAGCTGTCCACACATTTTATTTTAACTACACTAAGTGGGTTGGTGGTACTAAATCAGTCATGAAGCTATATAAGCTAATTATATTATTTTGTCCCAACCATAAGTTATTTCTATGTTACAAGACTTGCAGTAATCTTGTATTTACCTTAATAGGATATTATTAGTACGGAGATCAGGGGCCTAACGAAGACTTCAAAGAGAGAATTCGGGATAAGGGATTATTTGAAAAAATCCGAAGCTGACTGTTTTTTTTCCAAACATGTAAATTTTTTCTTTCTGCTTTTTGGTAATTCTGTGTCTCCAAATTATTCCAGAAAATAGTACTAAATAGCCCACATTGACACAGGTGATTTAGCCTTAGCTTTCTTCTCAAAGTGCACCTGATTGATGAATTTTACTGTAAAAGGTTCCAATTATTCATCCGGGGGAGCATTCCCCCGGACTCCCCTAGAAGGTCCAGGGTCTCAAACACAGTCTCCCAAATTCCTTTGAGAAACACTCTATGTGTGGCCGGGTATTAAAAGTCATTAGGCCAGGGGGGGATTTTGTACAGTACCCTTAAAATGATTTGGTCATTCATCGATAGAATATATTGTGCCCTTTTTTTTGCAATGAGCACCTGCCCCCCAAAATGTCTGTGCACGCCACTGCCCACAGACCACAGAAAGCTTAAACTTGAATGGATTCAAAGAGTGAAAATAACACACCTGCTCACTGGAAGATATATACGCTTCATTAAATAAACTAAATTTGACAAGATTAGGTTCCACTCATGTTGCATTCAGCTTGATTCTGAAATAGTCTCAGTTGGGGTCTTGCAGATATGGGTCATGATTAAGCAAGAGGTAGTCTCGCACAGCCAAACCAAACTACAGCTAGTAGTATGGTCCGGAACCAAGCTATATCGTTTCAAGTATAGGGGGAAAACTGGGCTGGCCTGTTTTCACTTCTTTAAACCAATCACAATCGTCTTGGGCGGCGCTATGCCCAGGAAGCTGCAACGTTTCCTTTCAAAATAGTGCAATTTGGTGCCGACCATGGACCTATTATAAAAGATGCCGACCAACACCGTTAATGAAGCGCGCCAAGTGTACTGCAGCAACAGTATGAGCTTGATACTATCAAACCGTTTTTGTTGTCTCCCATTCAGAGCGGAGCATAAACGGTAGGTTACAGCAGGGAAGAGGAAGTTTGACGCTGTTATCTGGCGGGAGCACTATACTAGTTGTCGATATCCGGTTAGCAAGACTTAGCAAAGGGTAAGGAGAAAAGGTAGAGTAACAATGGGGCGATTCCAAAACATGGTCTTGGTCTCAAGACTGTTATACTGGTTTTAACCCTCTCGTTACCTTTTTCCCTACGCTCATCGCCAATACAACCAAGATCTTTTTTGTTTGTACTTTAATTTAAAACAGTTATGTTACATTTATTGTATATATTTATACTATGTACATACATGTAGTGTACAAGTGCCAGTGGTGCTTTGCTGTGACCACACAGTTTTAATCAGCCCATCACCCCAACTGCAACAAATTTGACATTTATTACTAACCGCCTCTGATTAATATCCCTGTAAAATAAAGTCCATTTGTAGTTCTGCTCTGCTCCAAGCCAAATTCTCCCAGATTACACAGACAGCAGTGTGACGGACAGTGTCCAGGAATCCTTTTCCTTGTGTAAATAGACAGAGACGTCTCATTTCCAGACAGAAAACATGACCTTGTCTCGCTATCACTCTTTGTTGATCAGTTGCTCTGTGTATATATATCATTATGTCGTTCCAGGTCCCTGACTCAGAAATCCATACCCTGGACAGCGACATCAATTCACAGTGAGTATAGGACAAGTGAGGCCTGATTTCTGTCATTCTAAAGATTTGCCATTACTTATCTGTGAAAACACCTTTGTCAATAATCAGGGCAGCGTAGAAAATGAAAAAGATTGTTTTTTTTTGCATCTGTTGCTCTGTTTCCCCAAGTCGCCCCATGCTATTGTGAGAGTGGGTTTGTTCATTGTGTAAACACATGCTCCGAAGAGAATTTATATAACCACATGTGAACTAGGGCTGGGCGATATGACGATATCATATCGTGGACGATATGAAAGTGTCTACCGGGAGAGATTTGGCCATACCGTTTATATCGCGGAGAAAAAAAGTTCATGTGGCGGGAGCATAGATGGAGCGGGAGGCAGCTGTCCCTCCGAGTCCCTACAGTTACACCGGCGCGCCACACGGGGGCTCTGCGGCAGAGTTCTGGGCTGCAATACAGCTTCTCTACCCGCAACAGAAGAAGCCTCATCTGTTGCTCTAGCTGTCTAGCTCATGCTCCGGTGCGCCATGACTACAGTTAACAAACCAACTCCGTGTCACGGTGGCAGAGCAGCTGGTTTTAACGGTCAAAAATGTCATCGGGCAAAGGAAACTTGCTTGCTGCTTCAGCCTGCTGTTGCCGTGACGCAGAGTTGGCTTGTTTTAAGCAGCAAACTACATGGGTTAGCTCTCGTGAGCTAGCTGGCTAATAATGACATCTTTAGCCTACTCGGGGCTTCACCCCCGTGCTGTTATTGTTGGAGACAGCCAGCAAGGCTGCTTTTATGTAACTTTAAAACATGTCAAACTTGAAAATATTATTTGTGTTTAAGCTGGAGTTAAAGTGTTACCAGACATTTGCTCATTAGTTAATTTTGACAGCTTTTTTAAATGAAGATGAGCAAATACTGCAGGAAAATTCAAGTCTTTCATTATTTTGATATAGGCTACTATCAATTGGAAAATGTAGGCTCTTTGGTTGATGCTGTCATTTTTATTTTGCGCTGCCAGACTGGTGTGGTATTTTGCACCATTTTTTCTTTTGCATGGAAATTTAAGTTCCAAGCAAAAGATGAAAATAATCTAACGTGATTAAAGTTCAGTACTGTTATTGTAATCCATTGAATTTTAAGGAAAAGTACTATATCGTGATATATGTCCATATTGTGATATAAAATGACCTATATCGTGATATAAGATTTGGTCCATATCGCCCAGCCCTAATGTGAACTATGTACTTCCTGAAGATTCCCATGACCTGGCTGACCGAGGCTGTCGGTTCCCAGGCAGGCAGGAAACGTTGATAAACAGGAAGTTCCCAGCATCACTAATCATTAGCAGACACGCACTCACACACGGCTTGTAAACACCATTTTGATGTGAATAAAAAGGGCAGCAGGAGAGGGGAACGGCGGAGTTGGTTTTGAGTTGCATACCTCTCTCCTTGTATGCAAGAAACTGAGCTCATTTGTCTCTGTATATCTTTGTGTCTGTGTCCCTTTGGTCTGTTTGAACTAACGCCTGGGTCTTGTCTTACACACAAGGTATAATATCCCCTACACTATCATTTGAGGAATCTCAAAGAAAATGGGCAATTTTCATCATCCTCGACTATTTTTTAGGAATTTGCATACCAGAGCGGTGCCGGCGTCTATTACTGTAATGGGAAGATAAAATGTAGATTCCTGGATTTGAGTATTGCAGATAAATAAGGAACGAAATGAAAGGGAAAGAATGAGGCAAAGACCAGAGATCATTATTGTTCTACTTTGCATATGGCTGATTGTGGCAAGAAAATGCCATTTGTCCGCAATGCTGCTGTGTTGGCCTTTGAAGGGTGCAGAGAAAAAAAGACAGTGGCTACAAGAATAATGAATGCATATCTATGGAGTCAACAAAGCTCGGAGCTAGCAATGGCATATCTACTGTAGTTGTCTTTATAAACAGTTTGTACCGATTGTGAAGGCATATTGTACGAGAGCTACATTATCCTGACTTCTGAAGAAACCTGATTCAATTAAATGCAGTGGTGGCCTCACATAGTCTTTCTTTTTTTTAGAGGATGGTCTGGGTATATAGCCATTGGTTTAAAGCCTGATCTGGATGAGACCATAAAAAGCCACTGCCAATCCTTTCTGGGGTCGTTGAAGGTTTCATTGGAGACCTTGGCTCCTCCAAGCTATACTCCATATTAATTTGCTTCCCTTTCTCAGATTAGACCTGTTTCTAGCCGCGGGTGGGTCCCTACAGAGCCAGAGAGAAGGGCAAATGTTCTGTAGATCACTGATTATAGGAATTGGGATGAACATGGGGAAAATTTAGAGCAGAGAGAAACCTTCCCAAATAAAACCAACGGTCTGGTGCCTATATTAAAGCCTTAAACCTCATCGCTGTTGTAGAATTAAATTGCATTCATTGGAAGTTGGAAGTAATTGAAAAAGCAGCTAAAGGTTTGCTATAGTACATTCCCCTTCAGCTCATTTCCTGTGTGAGTCCTCTGTGGGTCAGCTCTGATTTCACACATCAGTCTGCAGCTCTTTCACACTCACAAGTGCTCCTCTTCTCTTTCCAATGTACCTGGCACAAAACGGGCATACATTCCAAAGATCTAACATCTAAACTTCAATTTTAGATCTGAGGTGCCTTACGGTGGAATCCTTTACTGTATTCTATAAGAAATATAAAATGTGTATTGTATAATATATATCGTTATTGGCAGTGGAAGAAGAAGTACTAAAATCTTTAATTAAAGCAGCAGTACCACAGTGTAGTTTACTCCAGGTGAATTTCCTGCATCCAAAATACCTGTTTTTCACAATTTTTGGTGTGGATGGGTTGGACAAAAGCACAGAGAAAACAGCACATTTTCAAAGGAATCCATATATGTGTGGACACGGACTTAGTCACTGATGCAACACGGGCCAGGAGAGGAACAGTGGAGATGTTCAGTTGCAGAGAACATCCAGAAAGGCTTTTTTTTTTGTTTTTATATGTAGTGCTATATAAAAGATTGGGAACTTTGCCATCCATCAACCCATTTTTTTATTGTTTTATTTATTTTAATACAATTTGAACTACCCCAAACAGAATCCATTCACCAGGGACAAACAGATGCAACCTTGTGTAAAACATACATCAGCCTGGGTTATGTGGATGACTCAAGACCATATTTTACCACGTCAAAAAATATTTATATGGTGGTATGAGGCACATTTTTGACCATACAATTAGACGGCAGCACTATGGACTTCAAAAAGTTTTTTTTCTATGATTTTTTGGCAATTTTCAGCTTTGTATGGAAGTACAGAGTTGAAATGGGGAGACAGAGAGAGAGGGGGATGACATGCAGTAATGGTCCATAGGTCAGATTTGAACCCGCGACCACTGCAACAAGGCCTGAGCCAATGTGGTATGCGTTCTATCCACTACGCCACTGGAGCGCCCAGGACTTCAAACATTTCTGGCCATCTTTAGTTGCAAAGATAATGCTGTCTCTGTTATGATACTGCAGTCAGTGGCATTGACAGCTCCTTTCTTCGGTACTTAACATTGTACTTTGGAAATAGGAAAGACAGGTCCTACGGGACAACCTTGAATTTCCTCAAAATTTCCCTCAAAGAAGAATTGATTGCTTGTGCTACCCAGCTCATTAAAAGCAACCTACTACCCCATGCCATTCGTCCTTATACAGAGAGGTCGGCAGCGGTGGCAGCTCTCGGCCCAGAGAGCAGCGGGGGGTGTCCCCAAACTGGCTTTAATTAAAACATGGATAAAAGTGCACCAGCTGAGACGGAGTGTAGAACAGGAAGTTAAAAGGCAGCGTTTGTGGGAAAATGAAAGAAATGATCTGCTTTGGTTTTGAAGCTGTATCAGGGTTTTTCTGGTTTCTAAAAGCATGAATGTCATTGTCTAGTTAACAGGTTGTGTAGTCGTAATTGATGGCCCATTATGATGTGGTGTTTGCATAGCATGGTGGCATCTGCAATCGTCTAATGCCATGGAGAACATAGGCAATCAGATGGCGAGGGAGCTGGAAATCCTCCCTTCATAATCTCAAGCCAAGAACCACAAACCGAAACCATTTTCATACCGATGGGATGTTTGGGAATTAACGAAACACAAAGGACTTGGTTTTTTCTTCTTCCTCCTGTCTTGCAGCCATGTTTGGTTAAAGGGTGCCAGTCATTGAGGGAAGCAGCCTGGTAGATCAGTCTGCACAGGCTAATGGGAGTTACAACTCGGGCAGTTCGTTCCAGTAAATTCTAAAAGGCAAGACAAGTCCCTCCTGGCATTTTCTGGGAGCTTTGCCTTACAAAAGAGACATCCCAGTGGGTCATCGGGCGACGTTTACAGTTCCTCGGCGGCTATAAAGATGTGCTCCGTCTTTTACCGTTGGCCACATTTGCAGTACAGTCACACTTTTGGATCTGCTGACTCTGCTGTAAATTTTTACATTCCATTTTCCATTTTTTAACAACTTATCATCCTTTGTGGCTTATTTTATCCTGGGCTTGTCTGATTAATGTTTCCCCATTTCACAGCGATGTTTACAAAAACTCTCGGAACTTATAGGTTCAAAGTGAATTTATAGCCTTTTTTTAATTTAAATAGCCCATCCCTTCCATTTGGCTGGTTTTAATCA
The DNA here is from genome assembly GCA_949357725.1 of Hyperoplus immaculatus. Taxonomy (NCBI): domain Eukaryota; kingdom Metazoa; phylum Chordata; class Actinopteri; order Uranoscopiformes; family Ammodytidae; genus Hyperoplus; species Hyperoplus immaculatus. The sequence goes on from OX442365.1 coordinate 22,972,592, forward strand.
CTATCACAACTGGACAGCTCGGGAATGAGTAATAAACCGTGCTCAATCATTCAGTTGATTAATTAAAGGCGAAGCTGAGTCTCTCTGGGAGAGTAACTGGCTCTCGACGGAAGACCGGCACACATTAGCGGCTGTTCAAGAAACAAAGGGGACAGCTTTGTTATGTGTAATACACAGTCAAACATGCTGCTGTGAGACCGTCCATTTGCTTTATGTCACGGTGAATTATGAAACCTACCGATCTCTTGGTTCAAAATGGAAAATTTGATATTAAGGTTAAAATATGTAAATAGATCAAGACCAAGACAACAGGGAATGCAGAATATTAACTTTCATTCATCATATCATCATCTTTGGGTTATCCAGTTTTAAAGTCAATGAATTTAGACCATTCCTAGTGCTACCCATCTCAAACTACTCATAAGAAGTGAACGGAAATAGAAAATTTGCTCCGATACTGCATCAGTTCCACGACATGTTTACGGGACAAACTTCAAGCCCTATAGCCAGAACTAAAAAGTACCCTGAAATAGTATACCTACAACCAACAATCTTAGATCTTAGAGTGTATGCCAATCCTGCAACATTAGTGTTAGCAAAAAGGTGTTTGTCAACTCAACACTGATTTGTGTTCATCTATTTGTATCTAGCAAGCACGACATGAAGATACACACACCCTAACAGGATATTGTGAGTTTACTCTAATCTTGCTACAAGGGAGATAACAAGGTTGTCGTTGTTTGTTTTCAGAAAGATAGCACTCCCGTTTCTGGGTCATGAAAGAAAGAAGGAGGCAGTGGAGAAAGGGAGGAAGGGATTCTTAGATAATGGGTCACACGCAGAGCGAACAGTGACATTTTGATAGCATTCTGTTTCCTTAATTGAGTATATAGAGAAAATGTGATTGGTTCGTTTGCTATTGCTACATGGGAGCATACTGGATATTTATTATGTGGGAGTATTTAACTGTAGAAATGTGAGCTACTTCATCAAATGGCTATACCTTGACCTTATGAAGATGTATCTTATGTAAGTACAAATGCAGTTTATTGTTGCATCCACAGTTCGCCGTTTCCCTTCACAAGTGAAAACAACTTGGAGAAAGAGCTGAGATCTAAATCTGAATATGTTTTAAACATCATAATCAGAGGGCTGCAATTAACATATATTAACATTAAACAGCCTGCATGAAGTTATGCTGCAATATTCCACTTCAAGCCTCCCTCGTATTATTAACAAGCCCAAAACATAACTTTTTCATCATGTATATTAAATTTACTCCTGTTCTGAACCAGGGTGAAATGAAAGCCTTTTCTGTGATTGTTCACTTGATGAGCTTTGACAACATTCTGAGGGCAGTTTCCCATAGCTGGCAGAGTTCTCCCTGCAGCCCTGGGGCTAATGAAGCCCTTGCTTGCCTTTCCACACTTTGCACATCTTGCAATTTGGGGAACTGATCCTTCCAACTGGTCCGATATCTCTGGCACACCATCATTCTCTTTTTCTTATTTGTATGCATACACACATTTCCAAACTGGCGTATTATCTGCTGCTTTGCAGCTTAACAGATAGTCTTGACTCCTGGAACAGCCTACAACATCAAATTAAAATAAATACACTCATAACTGTTAACCAATTTAAAGTTATTATTTTGAATCAGCCCCACTCCACTTGTAACTGTTTAAATTAGGCTATTGTTCTGCTTTATTCAATTGATCTGAATGTTTTAATTGTTGTTGTCTCTTTGTAAGCTTGTTGTGTATTCTAATTGTATATTGTGTATCTGTAATGTGTCTCGACGTCATTGTAAAAGAGGGTAACCCTCAATTGATCTTTCGAGAATAAATAAAGGAAAATGAAAATGAATGAAATGATATATAGCTCCTTGTACAACAGCTTTTGCAACACATTAAGAACTAAGATGAAACTACAGCCGAGGGGAAGGATACATCACCTACCAAAGGAGAACACATATTTATTGTAGACTACTGTTTTACCAAAATAAAAATAAAAATGTTCTATCATCCAGAAAGAAAACAATTGCACTTTATTTAAGACATCCCCTCTGCAACGCTATGTGACAGCATGAACCAAAATGATGACATGCGAACGCGCCTTCTTTTAGGCAAAAGGATGATCATGTGAAACCTCTAGACACCTGTTCAGACTTACAGGCTTCATGAAATTGATATAAATGACATGTGATGCTATATTTCCTGGAACTTGACAGTCAAGTCACGCTCCAGAGAACTGAAAGTTCTGAGCATTTTCTGCGATGGGCAGCCCTCTTTATTGCAGAAACCTCCATCTATAGTAAGTGTAGGGGGGCAAGAGTGCGAGGGTGAGCCATGATGTGAGGTTAGGCGAAGCATAATCGATTCCCCATTCGCTACACACCACCCTACTCCTTTTTATTGGTGTTATGCCTGTCAAGCTTTCCTCAAGCTGTGACGTGTCAACAGTACACAGGGGATGTTTCAGGCGTGTATTGTTGATAGGTGTTGGGTTTATTATACCTTGCGTGTAAGACAAAGACCCAGGCGTTAGTTCAACAGACCAAATGAGACACAGACACAAAGATACACAGAGACAATGAGCTCAGTTTCTTGCATACAAGGGGAGAGGTAGGCAACTCAAAACCAACTCCGCCGTTCCTCTCTCCCGCATGCCTTTTTATTCACATCCAATGGTGGTTACAAGCGTGTGTGTGTGCGTGTCTGCTAATGATTAATGATGCTGGGAACTTTCTGTTTATCAGCGCTTCCTGCCTGCCTGGGAACCGACAGCCTCGGTCAGCCAGGTCATGGAAATCTTCAGAAAGCACATATTTCACAACAACATGTGGATATATAAAAAACATATGTTTATACAATGAAAAATTAATATCCTACAATAGGATAGTCCGTCTTACAAGTGTCTGAAGGAACTGATACACTTCTGCTTTAATCAATCCAATTCTTGTCTACACAAGCAGTGTTCGCATAATTTTGTGTCCCGAAGAGCTTCAAGTCTATGTAAATCAGTTTTTTACACGTGTAACCACAGTGGCTCAGCGTGTTGGGCTCTGAGGGCTGCCTAATATTGTTTCACCAACATTCAAAATCGTCCCAAACTAGGTAACAAACACATGCTTCTAATTTCTAGCTGCCAACCATTGACTTAAATGTCCAACTATTGGCTATTGACCATAATGATTTTGTCAGCTACTGCTAGCAATTGAATTAGGCTAACATTAACTCTGCAGATTTGTTGAAAACACTGCTTAGCTTACTTATTTGTTCATATGGTTCCAATTTTGATGTTGCACGACAAAAAAAGGCTTTCAGGATGAGACATACTAATCCATTTTGCTAATGTAACCATATCTACAATACCATTTATTGTAGTATAAAAGCAGAACGGAATTGCTATTGTTGTCCTAAACTCTTAGCATCCAGGACCGGCTTCTAGACACTGGAAATATTAAACGGTGGAGGTTTTAGTCGTAAACACGGGGACTAACACTGTTCGTTAATGATGTCTTTGGTCCTTGGTATTTGAAGTAATACTCTACTACTGAAGCTATTTAGCTGAACATGCTAATGATTGCAGTTTAGCTACAAAAAGTTTAAACACTGTTTAATCCACTCCTTACACATTTGCTCTTGTGTTTTAGGTTTTGGAAATGCAAAAAAAAAAACAGTATCCCCAAAATCTCGAAATATCCAAATATAATTCTTACTACAGCCCGATACACACCACTTCAACAAGTGGAGAAATACAAAGCTTCACTGGCCTGCCATGACTAGTTACTATGTTGGGACGGTTGCTGGTCATGTGAGGAGTTTAATGACCTGTCAGTTGGAGAAAGCTGGGATAAAGAATTGCGATAACAAGACTTTGGTCATCCAGAAGCAACCATTTGATTGACTGTACATTTGGAAACAATCACCTCCAGAAAAGCCCGAAACAAATTGTCCCTGCCGTTTTTTCTTAAAATGACAAGTGCAACGACAGCCATTGGGTCTTTTTCAAACCAACTTCATGCTTGACATTCTTCAGACATGCATGAGTTTGACACTATGGGTAGCTTTTGAGCTTCTGCCAGGAGATTTAGAGTTGGATCCACTGATAGGAAATGGAAGGGATGGGTGACATTGGAGGCATTAATTGTCACAGGTCAAGGCAGCAGTTCTGGATGAAATACAGGGCGAAATAGATTGCCAAGCCAGACCAGGAAGAAGTTATAGACCTGCTCAGACAGAGAGTGTAGATACAGTAGCTGCATATACTGTATAAGTCTGCAGTCAAAATCTGATGCAAATGTAAAATGCAAATCACTAAGGGCTGGCGGCACTGGTATTATAGCATTTTTTCTAAAGCCGTAAAAGCTGTAATGCTGCAAAATGAAAAAATGGGAAAAGAGGATAAAAAGACTACTTCATTCTCTGTAAGCAATTGTTTTACATAACCAGGTGTCCTTTAGATCATATAATTGGAGTACCTTTACAGTACTTTAAGGCCACTCTAATAAGGTATTCAGTTACTATACATCATAAAAGCGACTGTCCTTCAAAGGGCAACCAGGTCACTTTATTAGCTCCCTGGGAATTTTACAGCTGAATTAGAATGAGGGGTACCATGACTAGCCTGTCACAGAGGCTGCTGAGGAGTACGGGGAGTCGGGGGTCAGAGCAGAGCATAGAAATGTACCTGGAGAGAAAAAGATGGAGGGGCCATGAGAGAAAGCGAGATGGTGTGGCTGTGTGTAGTGGTAATGTGTGTGGGAAAAATTGAGAGAGGGAGGGTGGGAGAAGGGGTGAAAAAGTGACAGACTGCATGGGATGAGAGCGAGAGAACCATCGTGGAGTAGACGATTGGAGCTGCTCTCCCCTGTTGTATGCACCAGATGGTATTCATTGATTATTCATTGCATGCGATGGATGTCACTGTCACCGCACACAGCTCTGCTCCATTCTGCTCTCTGCCTCAGTGCACCTGGGGGCAAAGATGGCGGTGGGGAGGGCTATGCAGGGCTGCTGTGTGTGGAATGGATGTTGCAGGTTTGGAAAAAAAATCTCTAAATGCAGCACACATATACTGAACATGCATAAGCACATGTGGATGTCCCAATTTATGCATGTGCATTTGCACAGATTTGCGTACATACAGGGATCAGTGGGATTTAGACTTGAACGTGATATTGGTTTAGGATTAGTCCATCGGTCAATGCTGATTGGTGTTCGGGCATCAGTAGATAAGTACCAGCAACCTGTATTCTGATCTACTTTACATGCATTTATTGAAGTAGATTTACCGTGTGCCATGTATCGTAATGTTAGAATGAGGATTGAGGTTTGTCATGATTTGGAGGCCTAATGACAACTATTCACACATTTTTTAGTGACCTATAGATGACACCCTTCACAACACATGCACACAAAATGACAGACGACCCCAGACATCAAAGAGTTCAATCACTAACACTGGGTCTCCCGTAGAGCTTGGCCCGAGCTGTTGCACTCCATCTCTCTGCGATGGAATTCACGATTGCTCTGTCACTCCCAATTTGCATTCTCAAAGACTTAGGCAGAGACGACGAGAGATAAAATGTGGCGACAAAGGCAACACAATTTCGATTCTACGAGGAGGTGAGAAAGAGGTGTTTTTATTTGTTATGTAACCTTTTAGAGTGCAGGTTTAGAGACGGTACATGAGATTGAGGTGAGGAGGTCGAGCTCATAATTATGCATTGATGGTGCGAGGGGTGGAAAATTGCCAGCAGGTATTGATCCGGTTACATCCAATGCTGTTCTCGGTGCCACTGTCAGGACTTGAGGTTGTCAGATGAAACAAAGTAATCAGGTGGCGCTGACAGGATATACTGCAGCACGGCAGCTGAGCAAAATGGATAGACCCAGCGCTGACTTAGTTTCCAAATTGAATATATTGGAGAATAGCTAGGAGTCCTCATGTGAGCAGGTCTGTACGGTATTGAAGTAATTGCGATATTGACATGTTATGGTGGAGTTGCCTGACAGCGAGGAATCAGGGAAGACACAAAAAAATTGCTCCGCTGTAATGAGTCTCTCCACAGGTGGGGAATCTGTGTGCGAAGCAGGATGTGGTGATTTTTTGAAAATATATATGTGAGTGTCTGTGCTGGAGAGAGGAAAGGAGTTGGTTGGTTGTCAAAGCCCCTTTTCGATTTTAATCACCCAGATAATTTTGGTTTCATTCCAGGTGAACAGCCGATACTGAATAATGAATGGCTGTGTCGCAGACTGTCCTCAAATAATCTGGAAGCAGGGTATTACAAATGCCTGGATGGACCAGATCCCCTTGAGTCGTTACAAACATGCTTCTTGGACTGGATTGGACTTCACAGAAGACTGATTGATAAGTAATTCACTTGTCACTGTTTTCAGGTTTTGGTCCAAAAGAAGCATCTGAGTGATATACCATATCTGCTTTCTCAAGATGCTGATTTTGACTTGAGGTTCTTGCCCCGGACAAGGAAAACTACATTTACAAGATGGTTAAAAAAAAGAGATTTGTTTAGCTGATGGAATATTTTCAGGTTGAAAAAAAAATCAATATGTCTGATGGACTTTTTAGAATCCAAGTACTACTGTAGGCACAAACAACACTGTTTCCCCATGTGGGGACCGTATATTATTGAAAACCAGAGTGGAAAAAACATTTGACTGGCTAACAGGCTGGAGCTTGTTGCTCTATGCTTCCCTGTGATGATTGGCCAGTGTCCCCGATTTGAATACTGGCACCACTCAAAACACGAGCTAGAGTGTGAAATCTCCCGTGTGCACAGATGGCACACATTTTGTAACCACAGCTTGTTAGCTATACACACCCACACACAAATACGTACACATGAACATGTACACACACACACACACAAGGCATGACCGCTGGCAAAAGACCACCCATATTGTCGGGGCAAAGTGCTGTATGCGGCAAAACTGTAATCGCTACATGTGGCCACTTAAGTATGGAGGCAGAGTACTGCGTGCTTGATGGAGCACTGTTATGGTTAGTTACACACTGTTCACAAATTTACACAATTTATGCGCCCATAAATACGCAGACACACATAGCCAAAAGCCTTTCGACTGAGGTATAAAAATGGTGGGGGAAAATGATCCGCGCATTGCTCGTTAGTCTTCAGTAAGCCCACAGGCAGTCGGAATTCAAAGGTTCAAAGCAGCAGACTCTTTTCTAGGTCTTGAAGAATTAGACCCAACAAACCTGATGTGCAATGGAGTTGTGTCTGTTCATTTGCTGAGCATATTTTAACAATGATACTTAAAACAAATTAAACCCAAGTAAGGCTCAGCAATTTCGCACCCTGAAAAAAATACATTCATATAAAATAGTCTGCCCCTGGGATTAAAAGTTACACTTTTCTTTTTACTTTGTTTAGTCCAGGTGCCTGTACCTTTAAGATGGAGTCCTACCTGGGAGGTGAAGCTGGTCAGCTGACAGACAGTGTCCTGAACACATGTTGTAGTCATTGATGTGAATCATCATTTTGTTTGTTAACGCAACGTATGTATTCCTTGTGGATGTATTTAATAGTTGATGTATTTGTTTTATGCATTTCACTTTGCATTTGTTACACTTACCTTATTGTTTATTGTTTGTACAGTTTCACACAATTCTGATTAAATTTCATAAAGCATGAATTCGCTATAGATTTTTGTAGGAGCGTTTAACTGGTTGGAGAGATAGTGTGCTCTTCTATTAAGACCAATACAGCTAATTTGATTTAATAAACCTGTTCTGTAAGAAATATAATGACTATATTTAGAATATGCACTGCCAACAAATGCATGTACATATTTTCCTTGTAACAGCAAAGTTAGAGACAAGCTAACTGTCTGGTATTACAAACTTTAGTTTGTAAGCCTAGTTTCCATCCTGACTACACACACTGCCCGATATAACAAAAATCCAAAATTTGCCTCAAGGGGCTTTCCTCAAGTCTGCACAGCATATGACAGCCTCCATCCTTTCACCTTCAATCCAGAAATAAAATAAAAGAGTAGACAGAGAAGAGATCCCTCAAAGAATGCCACGTTTTCTGTATTGGACAAACGCATCGACAGTGAATGTAACGCAGGCAGCTTTTAAGTTTCCTCCACAATGTTTTGGCAAAGCAAACTAGCAAATGTATTTTGCTAGATTGTTATATTCTATTCTGTACACAGTTAGAAGATACGAGGTTTGGCTTTGGTGTGGTGTGTGCATGTGGTACACACAGCTGTGAGTTTCTCCATGCAAATCCCCTTGTGAGAACAGTGCATTAAAGAAAAATGCTAATTAAGGACACAGAGCAGGTGTTTGAATTGCTGACAAGGACACATTTGTTAAGTAAACCAGTGCACTGAGAATCGCAAAGTGTCCACGTCTGAGTTCTTTTTACTTTGCCTTTTTATTGCAGCATAATTTAAATTAATTATTTTTATTGCTGTTTTTTCTGTCTCTCTCTCAGTTCTCTCCTTTATGGTTCTATTGATTTATCATTGGCCGTTATTCCATCCCACACCGGGCTTGTAATAGTTTAAGCACGGGGAGATAGCTCCCAGCTCCAATGAAAATGTGAGACCCAGGCTTTATTTCTGTTTTGTCCCCCTGCCAGTGTGATGAATCTGAATTGAACATTTTGTAATGAAACTAGAAAAAGGATTGTGTTTGTGAAACTGTTGGTATGCATCATATTTCATTACATTTGGAAGGGCTAAGAATAATTGCTGGAGTACAGGGCCAAATGTTAGTACTGCTATGATTCTTATGACTTTTGTTTAGATCTTAAATGAAACTTTAACCATTTGGTAGATCACATAACTCTGGTTTTAAATTGCAGTAGTTGAAATTACTGATTGGTTTGACAATTTCAAGCAGCGCACTACTAGCGGGTCACACCATGGAGAATGAATAGCAGAACGGCACTGGCAGCGCACGTAGCATGTCCTGTGGTCACCGCTCCTAGTAAACACCGGTTTGAAAACCCAGCACCACACATGGCAGCGATCGGTTGCAAGTAGGCTAGCAGACATATCCAACAATACAATTAGCAATGAGCCAACTATAGGCCTACCTTTCATAAGTTGCTGCCTGATCGGAAGTGTCGCACAGATCGTTTATCCAGCTGGGTGATAGTGGCTAGCTGCAGTGTTGTTCGACCCAGCTTCACAATGTCCAGCTTTTCTTAAAGGGTCATTTTCTCAATAAAAAAACTTCCCCAGTAAGTTGGCCATTAAATCCACTCCTTCTCCTCTGTAATCCACAGTCTTCTATCCATGGAAAGTAATGTCGGCTAGCTAGCAGTAGTTCAAGTAGGCTACTTCTCCTCTCGATTGCGACAAGGCCAGCTGGAAGGCCTAGCCGTGTAAAATTATACGCCCAACTTTGAAAACTCGAAATCTGATTGGTTAAAGAACATGTCAATCACAACATCGTCCTCATTAGCGTCAACAGAGAAGAGATTCTCTCGGAATTCGGAAGGCCTCGGACAGATATTTTTTTTACCCGGAGACAGCGCAGGGAAATAATCTGATTGGATAAGAGCTCTAATATACTGTATATTAGAACACTGGAGGCAGTGACAGTCAGGGGATTCTATTCAAAACAATGATGATACGTAGGGTATTAGTTCAATCTAATAACTTGTTAAGCACAAGTAGCTCTGCTCTTTCCTGTTTTGAAAGTTTTATTGACACAGGTTGTACACCTGTAGGAATATGATTGGTTTTCACTGGTCAGCTGATAATTGTGCCCTTGATGTCATAGCATAACTGAATCGAATGCAGGCACAACTTTGGCTTCATACAATATATTGTCAGGCAAATATCCCGTCAAGTGTATCTATGCTCACTGTTCCTCTTGCTGTTTTTTGGTGCACAGTCAGGGATTTTTGAGACCTTTTCCCCTTGCCACATTAAATCATTTAAAAAAGATTAGTTGCTATTTCTCTCACATCTTGAGAGCAGAGAAGCTGCACGGATGAGTCATATGAGGTCGAATATGAATTAGCAGTTTGTGTCAGATTTAATGCCGTCCCGTTTTCAAGGCTACATAACTCAAAGAGGCTGTGTAGACACTGCCTGAGGGTCAGTTGCAAAGGTGGATTATGAAATATGACAAGAGGGAAATGCCTATCGTGACAACATTGCATCAAATTTTAGGGCTGCAATGTAAAGTGTAAACTGCATTGCTATACAACATTTTTTGCAGGCCTCCTGTTGGCACATAGGCAGTATAGCTTCCTATCACTGATAAGTGGTTTTGTCCTTGGGGGGGGGGGATGATGCACCACCTTTAAAAGCTGGCCCAAGCAAGGTCAAACCTCTCACTGTCTCCGTCCTATAGTCCCAGAAGTGCTGCTGCAGTAGTCCTGGCATTTAGAGGGCAAGGTTTGCACAAGGAAATTAGCGTATACTGGACCTATTTTGGTCTGGAGTATACAAGAAATCGGTGCAGAATTGTTAAAAGAGAGCCGACATAAAAAAAATGATGAAATGAAATGCAATGCAACTGTTGTGGATGGGGGGGGTGGGGAACTGAGACTACAGGGAGTTCTGCTTCTGCTGTGTCTCTATATGCGCCAATCACTGCCTAAAGATGCAAATATATTCAGCTCCTGACTGACAGCTCCTCATGTCAAACGCTGCGAGACCTGCCGCAAAACCTCTCTCTTTCTCTGCTTTAGTCTCTGGCTGTCTGTCTTCCAAATCCTTTCTGGGGAGTAGAGCAGCTTGTGTTGGCCAAGCACTCGGAGTGAAAATAGAAGCAATCATTTATTAATCGATTGAAACATCAGAAGCCTAAAAGGGAGTGGGAGCAACAAAAAGCGGGAAAGAAAGACTGGCATGGAGGATACGGGAGAAGTAAAAAGGTGGTTGTCTGGGTGAGTGAAATGGGTGAATGGAGAATAAAAGAGGGAAAGTAATTGAGTGGACACAAAGTGGACAGTTTTGCCTTAATAAGACATCAACGCAAACAAAGAAATAGGAGAAATTGTCAACTGATGGAAAAGAAAAACAAATAAGTGTTTGATATTGAGTGATGCAGCCAGATTGATAGTGAAAAACAAATTGTAAAAGATCCTCAAGTGATTCTGGAGAATGCTTGTTGTCAAAAGGTGTTTGTCAAAATCATTGAATATCTCCTCCTCTACCATTCTCAAAACCCAGTGATAATACACAGCTGGACCTGGGCATGTTGCTCCGGTGGGCCCTTTCCTTTAGATACCAGTTTACAGAGACTAGGCTGTGTATTAAGACCAGATCAATTTTCAGTACCAGCAGTAAAGACAGGTGAGGAGATATTCACTGATTTTGACAAAGTGATTTTGAAAACAAACATTCTCCAGAATCACTTACTCCACCATTAATTTGTACAAAGTCAGATACATGTGTATTTTAAAAACCTTAAAGCCACTACGAGTAACATGGCACTTTGGCGACCCCTTTGGACAAAAGAGGTAGTATTTTTACGACGCCAGCTGTCGTGAAGCTGTTTTCTAGCTCGTGCCGGGCGTGCAAGATTCAAATGATCAGGAAGCAATATAGTGCATGTCCGTGTGTTGAAAGTGTGAGAGCACCGGACTCTTTTCGGCTCCGTGAGAGTGGTTAGTGACACAGCATCAACTAATGCCAGTCAGTGCTACACACACCTGATTGCAATGAGTTGATGCAGTGTCACCTCTCACGGAGCTGAAAGATTACGTGTCCCCACAGAAAGCGAATGAAGAGAGACGGCAGTTAGTATGGATCACGATGAGGTAATGTGTTTATGTTGTTGTAAATAATGACTATTTCAGATGAATAATGGTCATCTGATGATGCTGGTGAGGCAAATTAAACTTTGTTTTAGTAGGCTACCGCTCATTCATTTAGGAGTAAACACTGCAGTCTAGTTCGCTCCCGTGAAATTGTGTATACGTTGCTTGGCAACGCCCTCCCGCCCGCCTATCTCTCCCTTCTAGCTTTTCTTCATTGCATTTTCTTTTTTTCTTTGATGGTTCAGCCCCGTTATCAGTCATTATGACGACAAACAACTGTCTCAAACAAGGCTCCCGCTCCGCTTTCCTCACCTGGAGGGATAGGCTTCTCAAATCGCGTTGCTGTGCCACACTGAAATCTGCGATCAATACAGATATGTGACCATAGAGCATGCGCGCGTGAACCGAAAATCGGACTGGGTGTGCGACCAGACCAAATGCAGTAATAAAAACTATATAAAAAACGTCTTTCTTTGCACTGATGGTCTCGTTTGCTGTTAAAGGTAATTTATGAGTATGAGAGGAAACATGAGGCTGTTTAAAAGATATTTAAATTTTACTCGGAGCTGCTTTAAAGCAAGCAAGATTTAACTTCTTTTGAACTGCGGCCCAAGGGGAAATCAGGATTAAAGTTGCTAAGATTTCCTGATTTTAGCCACTGTGAGGGACCGTTTATGTCAGACCGAATGAGGCTGTATAGCAACAAAACCCTTGAGTACAGTGAACCGAGCACCAGTGCGTTTCAGGGCTTATGAATTCTGCTTTTCATTTGTACGATTGATAATTAAGACATTAAAAAGGTACATACCCTCGCTTTAAGACATCTAAAACATTTGACAGGGTCTTTAAATACTTATTATTTTCACCCACAGCCCAATAAAAGACCAGAGTGTAATGCATCTGTGCAATCTTAATGAAGGAAAAACCCCAAAAGGCAGGAAACTAAGAGCATTAGTTTTGATGTGACCGCAATCTCCATGTGAACAGTCATGCAGTAAAGTGTGCAGTCACATGGCATCTTGGGGCTTTTTAAGGTAACCATCCCATCAGATTTCTCTGTTTTATTGACACGAATCATTAACTATCTCATCTCAGATACAACACATGTCCAGCAAAGCGCAAAAAGAGTGAAAAGCGTTTGTCCTCCGGCAAGGGTATACATTTAAAACGGCATTATCCTTCACTAGCAGTGGGGCGGGGAGACATGGAATGAGACAGGATTATCCTCTAAATTAAAAACCCCCTACTACAGGCGCATGATTTGAATTGAAGATAGGAGCACCGAGTTTCCCAGGATACAATACTTGATACATTCTGTTATTGTTTTTTTTCTTCAGAGAGATGTGAGCTAGATAAGATTCCTCCCACGCAGTCCAAATAAACAAATACAGAGAGGCAAACCGGTGCCAACAGTTACAGTGATACTAGAACATTTAAAAAAATTAAAAAAATTATTTTAAATAAATTCAAACAAGCCAAACAACAAAATTCAAAGAAGCAGGGAGAAAAAATTAAATATCGTAGCAAAAACCTCAGTTCCCAAAGGTGCTCTATCTTGCCCCCACCCCTCCCTTTTTTAATATATATTATCATACAGCAAAAGACATTCAGAAGAGCAGACCGGAGTGATGGAAAACACTCATGCAAAAGAAGCCTTTTTTTCACACAGAGTCACTAACACAGGAAAAATCATCTCAAATAACAGCGCTGTCAACAGTCAGTGCCTTCAGGTCTTTTTAGTGGATGTTATTGTCGATTTCTGTTTCTCTACAGACGTTTGATTTGCTACTGTACTTGATAAAAACGATATGACGGGCCGCACCCAGTAAGGCTATCAAGTCTTCTGACCAGACTCACCTCCCAATATTTCTATGTGTCCATTTGACCTGGGGATCCAACAGTTTATTACCAACAGTCTTTAGTTTTCGGGACCCCCGTTGACCAAAAGAAAAGTTCAGCTGGGAGGATTTCTGCAGAAGAACCAGAGCCAAATGGATGAGCTTAGGGTTGATATTCCTTTATATATAGATGTATAAAAAAAGGCGTGATGTTTTTTTTTTTTTGGCATCTGTTCTTATTTTTTCAAATCTTATATATTTGTCTACTTTTACAATCATTTTCTATGCGGCAAACAACTCAAGAGTTTCATTCCAAAATAAATTACCTCTGACAAAAATGATGGCAGCTTTTTAAATACAGTCTGGGACACTATTGAAGTCGGATGTCATATTATTTACAAAATAGTTTTTTCAAACAATCATTGGTGATTTTGTGGTAATTAACTGACACTGACTTTTTTTCTTCTTACAAATCACATTTTGGAATGAAACCCTTCAATTACATATATTTTTTTTTCAGTCTTGTGTAGATGCACATTCAATCCACTTTGCATTCACTGTTGATGCTGTCTCTCAGTACGTGATAACATAAATAGAATGGTCTTGCCATTTAGTCTTTTTCTTTCGCAGATATATTTTTGTATATAGGGCAGATCTCTACACAGACAATATGTATTTAAGTAATCCATTTTCCGTGGTTACAGTTCTTCTGAGCGAATAACGTGGAACAGTGTGACATTGTAGAGCACCTGGTGGCCATTGTTCCAGGCATAGAGGGCGCGGTCCCGCGGGTTGTAGTCCAGCATGGAAATATGTGAGTACTTATTCTGGAAGGCAATGTCGATGTACTCGTAGGTAGAGGAGTTAGTGGAGTAGGCGTAGTAGACCTTGGTGCCTCCTGAGTAGCCATTGGTGACGTAGAGCGTGCCGCAGATCATAAAAGACTCGCCGGCACTCCTTTTTGGGTGGTTGGTGGTCCAGCTTTTGGTGATCTGCAGCGTGTTGGGGTTCAGCTTGCTGAGGACTATATTACCGGCGTTCTGGTTGGTGGCGTAGACGGCCCACAGGCCTCCCTCGTCCACCATTAGGTCGATGTCGGAGTGGCCGCCCCAGGCGTAGTGATACGCGTTGTTGAAGCCGGCGTAGTCAAGCTGCCGGGACTTGCTGATGGAGGAGGTGCGGAAGTCGAACTTGATGATGACGTGGCTCTGGAATTTGTTGAAGTAGATGGAGCCGTTGTAGACCACCTGACCTGTTCCGGACCACGGGTGGGGCAGCCGGTGGGACGTGAAGTTGTCCGACGTCATAAAGTCCTGCATCGACTTGTACTCCCGCACGAAACGGTTGTTGTGGTAACCGTCCATGTACCAGACCTAAACATCAGGACCAGACGGAAAGAAAATAACAAGGATCAAACACAGCAACACTTTGGAACTCAAAAACTAGGACTGCCCAAAAAAATCGATGTCAATATATTGTGATATTTATTTTCGGCTATCTGTAAGATTGTTGTGTTTTAAACAGGTTGGATGCCATTCCTGGCGTTATGGCAGAGTGACAGTTGGAAACAGCATGGCCGACAGAGATTACCAAATTACAGCTACCCCCTCCAAATACAAAGACAAATATCGTAATATATCGCAATATGCATCGTATCGCAATGCTTTTTGATATATCATATTGTGACCCATGTGTTGTGATGCATATTAAGTCCTTACCATTACCTAGCCCTACTCAAAACCCTAATCATCTTCATAATTCATCAGTGTGCCTTGAGTATCAGAATCTGCTATACTCATCACGCACACACTGGATAAATCAAATCACAACGTCAACAAGCATCCCCATTAAGTTAGCGCTGAGACTTCCTTCCGGGAGCAGACAAGGCTGAGATCCGGCTGCTTCTGAATACAAACAGTCAGGATGACAGGCACAGGGGTGGCATGAGCCGGGCCCCGCGGGGATAATGCCCATCAGTCCTGATAAAAGGCCTGTCTCAGCTGCCTCGGTCCAGCCTCCTGCTGGCCAAGAGAGCTCATATTCCGGAGCTGCTCAGGGGCTCAAAAACCTCCCGAGTCTCACCGGGACTGAGACACCTGAAGCCCTTCCACTACCTGCCTCCATGTGCTGCTGTGATTGACTTCAAAACTGATTCACATAAAGGAAGCAGGTCTCCAGGGGGCCCAGGAAGAAACAAAAAACTAGCTTAAGGAAAGCAAGAGATAAAAGGAAACCTGTCCGCTCCCATCAACTACACTCATTCTTCTTTTCCTGCCCCTTTGATAACGCAGCACATCTTTCATGTGTTCAGTTCAAAATGTATTAGTTTCTACAAAAAAAAGGTAGCCCATACAGTATGCTAAATATAATCTTCGTCAGCAGTAAACCTCGCTCTTGCTGCTGTAGGATCCTTTTAAATATACATATGTTGTCACAACTATTAGCCTTGAGGAAGTGAACCTTAAGGTGCACTATGTAACTTTGTGTGTGTCAGAGACGTGAATATTTGCTAAGGTATATTCTCATAGCTGAATAAACAAACTTTCCTCACAGACAAATGTGATCCCTGGAACACTGTTTGAAGTTAGAAAACTTCCTTCATAGTTACCGTTTCACGGTTTTTGTTAACAGCAGCAGGGCCCACAGTTTTGTTTACAAACATTCTCTAGTCTTACGTTTGGTTTCAGGTGCCTTAGATTATTATTGTTCCATTTATTATCATAGAATTATTCGATATTAAGAACAACATGTAGATCAAATAAGTTTTGTAAACTAACTGCGGGCTCTGCAAATGTAAACAAACCCCCCCTCCCCTGAAACTGCATTGTGCACCTTTAAAGTTGTATGCATCTATACAGTTCTGAAAGCTGCTGTGTGTTTTTTAATCCCTTTTCCTCCCACCTGACATTGTCTCTTATTAATGTGACCAATAAAGTCGGTTCACAAAGAGCATTGTTCATGCTTAACGTACAAATAAAGTTTCCTGCTCCCCCCTGTCTGTTGGGCAGCTTCCCATTAGAACCATATACATTTATCTCTGGCCCCTTTGAATGTGTTTTAGTAATGAAGGCCAACCCATCTATTATGCCAACTCGTATGCAATCCACTGATAAAACAAAGGTGACCAATTAAAACAATGTTTCACAGCGAGAATCGACCTTCACCTACGATCAAAGTCAACTTGCTTTGAAGCCAGGGAAATTATTTGTATTTCAGATTGTCAGGTTGTTTTCTTTTGAAAAAAGAGACAATTAGGGTTGCGTTGACATTTTACAGTCAGTGTGTGTAATGACTGGGGGGGGGGGGGGGCTTTGGGACACAGGTGCGGACCCAGGGGCTTCTGAAAGTTATTCCCAGAGGGATAACCACTAAATCGCTAATGTGAATATGGGGAAGGGGAGAAAACAAAAAACACACAGAACTGTAAGGGCCACACAGGCTACCTTTAAGATAACACACTAACAACAAACTAAACCACAGCTGCCAAGCAGCTGAAAGAATAGACAAATAACTCAACAGTTATCTTGGAACTCTAAACACAGAGAGCACTCAAAGACAACCTCTCACTATCCCAGAGGGTGAGACAATGAGCAGCCAGAGCACTGGGGTCTCAGGGCATATGTAACCTCCTCACACCTGGGCTCAATCAGGCAATCAGTGCCACACACACCTGATTGCAGTGAGTGAGCATTAACCATTCTCATGGAGCCGAAAGATTCCGTGCCCTCACAGTGTGACCTTATTCACTTTATCCCCAAATGTCGGCATGTCAAATATTGTGAGACTGCGTCTAAGGACTAATTGTTTTCATTGATGATTAAATAATTTCCAAGGATAAGGACTAAAGATGCCAGTAAACCAAATTGCTTTTCTCCTAAAAAGTTCCATTTTGCAAAATGGGCCAAACCTCCAATGTTAAATGCTGTCTCAATACAAACAGCAACACTAACATCCGTACTTTTCAATATCACATAAGGACTATTCCCATCCGCACTGTGTGACTGTGTGTGGCGTACATACCCGCGTGTCTCCTTCAGGTGCCAGAGGGTCAGTCATCCAGGAGCCGAACCTGGACCCAGACGTCTTGATGGTGATGGGATCGCTGATGCCCGTCAGTTTGCCGCATGCTGCAAGGGAAAGAATTGAGATGGGAACCTCTAGAGCAGCACAGCACCCCATTTTGGGTATTTATACTAAGTCAAAATCTATTACAAGGGATTTACTTTCATTTACTTTCAAAATCCAAATGAGTTTGCCTGGAGGATAAGGGAGTTGATGCCCAGCTTGTTGATACCTCTCTCCCTTTTAAGTGATGTGCTGTGGGAGGGGTGCTTAATATTCAGTACACGCATGCTAATGCCTGTTTGACTCTTTCTGTTTGGATGTGTGAGAAGGGAGAGCCTGTGTGTATCGTGCTCCTGTGTGCTGCTTGTAAGCCGGCTGTAGTGAGTTAAAGCCACTACGAGTAACATGGCACGTTGGCGTCCCCTTTGGACAAAAGCGGTAGTATTTTTACGACGCCCGCTGTCGCAAAGCTGTTTTCTAGCTAGTGCCAGGCGTGCGAGTGTGAACTGAGAAGGGCGCAATATAGTGCATGTCCGTGTGTTGAAAGTGTGAGGACTCTTTTCGGCTCCGTGAGAGTGGTTTTGACACTGCATCAACTAATGCCAGTCATTGCTACACACACCTGATTGCAATGAGTTGATGCAGCAGTGTCACCTAACTACTCTCTCTCATGGAGCTGAAAGATTACGTGTCCTCACAAAAAGCGAATGAACGAGAGACGGCAGTTAGTATGGATCACGATTAGGTAATATGTGTTTGTGTTGTTGATGTAAAAAATGACTATTTCAGATAATGGTTATCTGATGATGGTGAAGCAAAGCAAACTTTGTGTTAGTACCAACCGCTCATTCATTTAGGAGTAAACACTGCAGTCTAGTTTCGCTCTCGTGAAATTGTATACACGTTGCTTGGCAACGCCCTCGTCCCGCCCGTAGCCTATCACTCTCCCTTTTAGCTTTTCTTCATTGCATTTTCTTTTTTTTCTTTGATGGTTCAGCCCCGTTATCAGTCATTATGACGACAAATAACTGTCTCAAACAAGGCTCCCGCTCCCCTTCACTCACCTAGAGGGATAGGCTTCTCAAATCGCGCTGCTGCTCCACACTGAAATCTGCGACCAATACGGATATGTGACCATAGAGCCTGCACGAGCGAACCGAAAATCGGACTGGGTGTGCGACCAGACCAAAAGCAGTAATAAAAACTATATAAAAACGTCTTTCTTTGCACTGATGGTCTCGTTTGCTGTTAAAGGTAATTTATGATTATGAGAGGAAACATGAGGCTGTTTAAAAGATATTTAAATGTTACTCGTAGCCGCTTTAATTAGTTTTGTTTGAGGTGTTGTTGCGTATTTGACCGGGCTCTGCCAAATAACAATATTCCTCAATAACCCTTTTATTTAGACATACAGTTAGTCAGATATTTGTGCAGGACAGGGTCAACTGAGATTTTGATGATTTCCTTTTATCCCACAAATGTGATGAGTTGGTCTGATATGCTAATTTCAAGAGCTGGACTATGTGACCCTAATTTTGAGTTTTTATTAGCATCCTTTCCCCTGAAGCATTGCATCCATTGACCCCTGACTGTAACACTCATCATCCCTCTTTCTTTATAACATCCATTATCTCTCTCTCTCTCTCTCTCTCTCTCTCTCTCTCTCTCTCTACCTCTTCATTTCTGTGGAAATTCATCTTGCTTAACAGTCACAAAATCCAGATTTGATTTTCGTTTCCTCTGCTTGTCTCCATCAGTTATAAGTCTCTTTCCGTTTTCTCATCCGATCGAATTGCTTTTATTCGAAAAATACTAAAAGGAAACCACAATTGTCATTATTTGAGTATTTTTTGTGTTTCTATGTGCAACATGTGTGTGTGTGTGTGTGAGTACATGTGGACATCACACCGCGGATGCAAGCCAAACACATGGTCACATGGGCGGCATTTACTATTTCCCCTGGTGGTTGATCCTCTTACATAACCCATAGTAGGATTAGAGACCCACATTAATATGTTGGCCATTGATTTATTTCTCCTCTCTCTGCGTGCCTCTATAGTTTAATGACACTGTAGTATTGCAAGCTGCTTTGGGAAGCCCGCCGATGGATCTTCATTCTAGAAGATGCACACACGCAAGGTCTAATCCCGTCGTGACCTAAATGGGCCAAGGGCGAAGCACAGGGTAGAGCAAATAGAAAGCCAAATGTAAAATTGTCTAAAATCCAGTAACAGTTTTCCACAGCCCAAGATTGTGAACATGCGTCCCATATGTCAACATATAGTTCACTCTTATGCCTGATGAACCAGTTAATGTTCATCATTTTGCCAATTCATTTTCTCACGATAGACTTGTGTTGAGCTGTAGTCAATTGTAATCCCTCATTGCACTGAAAGACTGTGTGTGACCAACCAACTAGGGCAAGTTGGATAGGTCAAAGTTCAAACAAGAAGTCAATATGTAAACTGTGGTTGATTTTTGTCTGATAATCTTGTTATCACACTCACTGTTTCCCTTCCTTTTATCTTCCAAATGAGTTTGACTTAGTTGTTTAATTCCCCTGGGTATCTTTATGAGTAATGGGGTCCAATATTAACCTACTATATTGTGCCAAAGTTAGAACAGTTTTGGTTATTTCACATGGGATTTCTGTAATTCCTGTGTCTTGTCACTGGTGTGTCAAGTCATGGGTGCAACTTACTTAGAACAAAAAAACAAGGCACATACTCTCTGATGATGGGATGTTTGGTAACTGTCACCACACCCACACAGCCCTAATGCAACATAAATACCTAGGGCTGTGTTAGTCATTAATATTATAGTGAAATATTTGAAATATGAGACCACTTTTTCGGTGGGGCTGTAAACCTTTCCTGTGTGACTTCTTTTCAGTGATTTCATCCAGTTCCCAGACCTTAGCAATTAACCAAAGGGGACGATAACATCCAAATTGTAATTAAATCAATGTCCAAGATCAGGGAGAGGTTGTTGGTAAAGAGACACATATTGATTTTGTGGTGTTTGAACCTCACTATTATATTACACCTCGTAACCTTATTCTCTGCAGAGGAAGTGGAAGGTGTGAAAAACAACGCTTGCAGAGTTGCTGGTATGACATTCCTGCTCCATTCATATTTTAGGGGCTGGATTTGCCTGGAGCTCTCTGTGTTTGTGCCTCCACATTGCTTGGGACACGACGCAGGGTGATTTATTTATTTGATTATTGCCCAGCAAGGTGGCATGTCCCTTTGATCGATGGCCATTGTGTCCCAGCAGCCGCCGGGCTGTTAGTCTCTCCGGCACAAAACAGCTTGAAGGACAGCTCTGCGGGGACCCTAGTTACTCTCTCTTCACTTTCTCTGTTCGCCTTCACTTTATCACTCTTTCTCTTCCTCCCCCCCTTCCTTCGCCACCTTCCATCAATTTCCCCCGTCGCTCTGTCTATTACTCAATACACACAGTTCTCCTGCTGTACTGTCAATTTTTTTCTGGGTCCCTGTTGTTGATCTGCTGATGCAAATTCGACCCCGTGACCTTCGCTAGCTTTTAATCTCAATAATGGGAGTGTACTCGAGTGTATTTGTGTGCACTATATGCCTGACTGCCTCTGCAATCGAGTGAAGATGAAAGGAGTAGCAACCACTGTGTTCTGCCTAAACCAGTCTCTCGCTGGGTGACCTCGCCTTTATCTTGTCTGATCTCTCTCTCTCACACACACACACACACACACACACACACACACACACACACACACACACACACACACACACACACACACACACACACACACACACACACACACACACACACACACACACACACACACACACACACACACACACACACACACACACACACACACACACACACACACACTTACTCCTGCTGTTCACCACTCTCCTATCTGTCAGCTTGACCACAGATGTGAGGGGCGTCAGTGGCATTTAACCGAGAGTGAACACACAGACAAAGCTGCAGTCCAGTGGGTATTGCGGGTAAGCAGACCTTTGCCGGTGTGAAAAATAATGGCATTGTAATATATTTAATTAATTAATTTCAAATGCAATCACTTTGTCTTAGGGATGAGTATTGGAAATCTATACTAAATTGGTACCAGTTCCTGATTGGTCAATATCGATAAACAATATTACTTTTGATATTTATGTAACAGTCATTTATAACATTATTCATTATAGCATTTTCTGCTTCTCAACTGTCCCCTGACGATGATGAAGCTGCCAACATCAAGCAGCATTTATGTTTGACTTTGTTTAACTTCTTGATCTGTGCTCTCTAGTAATGGCAAAACGTTCAAAGACGTAGCTCACTTTACTATACTTAATAAAATCCAAGCAAATGTAATATTTGTATGTGTGTTTCTAAAAATCCCAGCAACCTCAGAGCAACACAGCGACCTCATGAAAACTAACAAATATCACACTGAAAATCTGTGTTCGACAGCTTTGACAAGATGGCAGCAATCTTTTTCGTAATGCTATTTCTGCCAAAAAATATATAATGATTTACCCAGGGGGCAAAGTGATTTTATGGACATGGAGCGTTGTAAAAGGTTGTTCACCAAAAATGACATCTAGGACCTTCCACGATCACAACCTGGGTGGACAACCTGGTCAACTAGCTGCTGGAAAGATACAGCGGGCCGACATGGCAAATCAGAACCACTGTTTAAGTGAATGGGGGTGAATGGGGATGGGCTAATGGGGAATTCTTTGAACTTATAGATATCATTATGAAACTTTGCCAGTTGATTACTGACATTAAAACAAAAACTTTTTGTATTACAGTATTTTCCAAAATGTTTAAATAAATATGAAAAATCATCAATATCTTACTAATGATGCGTAAATTTGCATATCTGCAAAGCCCCAAAATCTAGATGTTGGACAAAAGCAGAGTCAATTTGTTTTTACATTTTGAAAACAAAACAAGTGTCCAACTGCCTGAAGCTTTTCCTAATCACAGTTCAAATTTGATCAATAACCCATAGAAAATATATTTTTTACACAGTTACATTTCATGTGCCATGGACCAAAAGTGTCCTTTTGGAGTCTCCAGCTGGTATTTTAGGAAACGGCTAGACATTCCCTTGGAAAAAACAGTGTAAAAAATTCATTTTCTATGGGTTATTTATCAAATTTGAACTGTGATTAGGAAAGGCTTCAGGCAGTTGGACACTTGTTTTGTTTTCAAAATTTTAAAACAAAATGACTCTGCTTTTGTCCAACATCTAGATTTTGGGGCTTTGCAGATATGCAAACGTACGCATCATTAGTAAGATATTGATGATTTTTCATATTTATTCAAACTTTTTGGAAAATACTGTAATACAAAAAGTTGTTGTTTTAATGTCAGTAATCAACTTGCAAAATTTCATAATGATATCTATTAGTTTAAAAAATTCCCTATTAGCCCACCCCCATTCGCTTAAACAGTGGTTCTGATTTGCTCTATGTCGGCCCCCTGTAGCTTTCCAGCAGCTAGTTGACCAGGTTGTCTACCCAGGTTGTGATTGTGGAAGGTCCTGGATATAATTTCTGGTGAACAACCTTTTACAACGCTCCATGTCTGTTTTTTAAAAAAAAGGGGTTTTGCCCCCTAGGTAATTTATAGTATCAAAAATAGTTTGGATCTGTATCTGTATCAATAAGCAATATCAGTGTACATGTCGGTATCAATAAAATCCTAACGATACCCATCCATACTGTGTCTCCACTAGATTTCCCCAAAAAGAACAGCAGTGGTTGTAACCAAAAGCTTTTCTTGACATCTTCTCGCACTGTGAATAATTTCAAACAGGGACACAATATACCCGTGATGTGCTGCTTGTGAGTGTCTGCTCTCTGTAATACATCTTAGTCAGTGCAGTGTGGGTGTGCATTTATTAGCACTGTGGGCTGTGACAGAGGTGTGAAGACACTGAGACAGGGGCTAACAAGCAAAGATAAGAGCGCAATGGGAAGTTGCAAGATGAGAAATGCTGTCGGTATCTCTCTCCCTCTGTACTATAGCCTTTGCTGTTTGTTTGTGATGCTCGTGTGTCAGGAACCATGTTAAACACCTTGTGCCTCAACTCACTTTGATTAAAACATTCTTCGCTTATTCGATATAAATTATTATTATATGCTCCCATAGATTCAAGTCTAAATTAAAGTAGGAGTCAGCGATTCTGGAGAAAGCGTGTTTTCAAATAGCTACAGTGGTCCCCTTTGGTGACATACTCCTTTACAGAGCCTGGGATGTGTATTTACACCAGATTTTTTTTCAGCACACAGTATGGAAAGGTGAGGAGATATACACTGATTTTGAACAAGCATTTTCCAGAATTGCTGACTCCACATTTAAGTGTCAAAGCAAAATACAAATTTAAGGACAACCACAAAGTGACATCTTCAAGTGGTTTAAGTCTAATAAAAGTCCAATACCCCAAAATGCTTCATTTCCAATAACACCAAAGATAGTGAAGCAATATGTCCTTAAGTTTGATAAGCTGGAACCCAGAAAATGTTTGGCTTCTTTGATTGATACATTTCTTGAGTCAACGATTCTGGAGAATGCTTGTCAAAATCTTGGGTATCTTGGGTGTAACTCCGTTTCTATGAGTACATGCGCAGCCCTTTAATGGACTCAATTATGGGCGTATCTTGACAGTGTCAGAGTAGACCAATGGTGAAGTCCGTCAGAGGGCTAACATGTACAGAATAGAACCTTAAGTGTAAATGAGTGTGTTATAAGACAGTTTAACATGCATTTGAGTGGTATTTGAGTAGCAGAGCCACACACATAATGTTCCTGTGATGTTCTGGACCATGTGAATATGCCTGAGGGTTGTTCTCTTTCTGCGTCTGTGGGAGTGTTCGGTGCATGCGCTTGTTGTTTTGAAAAGCAAAGTGTGTGCCAACGACTTTCTGTGCCTACCTAATTTTTGCATGCATGCTCGCAGTCTCTCCTCAAGATTTGACACTCTGTTGTGGAGCTCCTCGTAGTCATAGGCCCCCATCTCCTCCTGAAGTTCGTTTAGAACTGTCGTCAGATTCTGGACCTCCTCCTTAAACTGCAATACCAATTTGGCATCGGCCTTGTACTCCTCCAACACTGGTATCAACGGTCTAAGCTCCTCCATTTTCGCTTTAATGGCCTGAAAGGATTAGAATAAGCTCGGTTGAGTGTCATGCGCGACCAAAAAAAATTAGACTGTCCATAAAAGAAAAATGGAAGAAAAAAAAACACCTGTCTGAACCTGACTACTCTGACTCTATCCTGCCTCTGCCCTGACCCCCTGTTTGTGTAAATGTTCAGTGTGTGTGTTTGTTTGCTGTGTGTGTTGTCTTTGCAAGTGTGTGTGTGTGTGTGTGTGTGTGGTGTACAAGCAAACAAACCCCAGGAATATATTTTCCACCAGGTGGATCCGTCCCCGGCAGTGACAAGCCGTTTTTAAAAAGCAAAGTACACCTCGGTACAACGACAACAAGTGGGAAAGCTCTTTATTGGTCATCATCGTTTAAAATGCAACATCGTATTAAGGGTTACATGCTTTTACATGTCACACACAACAAAGTGTCTCGAAATGTTAACGTCTATAGTTTTCACTTATAGATTTGTTGAGTAACCAAATATGCATAGACAAAAGCCAAAATCAAATCAAATCAATTGAATAACAGCAAAATTATATAATAATAATAATAATAATAATAATAATAATAATAATAATAATAATAATAATAATAATAATAATAATAATAATAATAATAATAATAATAATAATAATAAAATGTATTTACGTT
The DNA here is from genome assembly GCA_949357725.1 of Hyperoplus immaculatus. Taxonomy (NCBI): domain Eukaryota; kingdom Metazoa; phylum Chordata; class Actinopteri; order Uranoscopiformes; family Ammodytidae; genus Hyperoplus; species Hyperoplus immaculatus. The sequence goes on from OX442365.1 coordinate 22,998,079, forward strand.
TGAAAAAAGCTTTTAGATGGTAAACTATGACAGCAGTATCATGCAGGAAGAGATCAGTGGTGGGTTGGTCTGGGAGAAAGGGGGTGGGGTTTCTTAGTCTCAATGGGTGCTAAAAAGGTAAATTAACTGTTTTGTCGCCCAAATGCTCTCAGTACTGTGGCCCAGTTCAGGGGGAATCTGGAATTGACCTGCCTCTTCTTCCCTGTGGCTCTCTTTACATGTCTTAAAGTTAGCCCTGCAAGCAAGAAAATGACACAACTGTTGACAGGGGCTACAGCTTGCTAACCTTTCTAACAGACACACAAACAAACAAACAAACCAAACAACGCACACACACACACTTAGTATATGCACTGGAGCCAATGTGACAGAGAATTTGCAGACATGCACTGGATGTGGCAGTGGGATGCATGGAGGTTTTTGAAGCATGCGAGAGGTGATAGGATCGCACAAATGCACTGCTGCAGGTGAGGTGATATCAACACAGAAGAACATTGGTATTAATTTTTGTAAGGTAATGCATCAGGGTACTTCTTCGATGCTAAATGTTGTAAAAAGTTGGTATCAAATGTCTTGTCAAATGTGTATTGTTGAAATTATTTGATTGTGAAAGTTGTTGACCTTATTTTGTTAAATGTAAATATTAGTTGATTAAAGTGACTACGAGGAACTAGTGGCCCCTATGGACAAAAGCGCTAGTGTTTTAACGACACCACCGCCTCTGTATTAAAGATCATAAGGAAGGATGTATTGCAATGAAGTTATGTTTTTATACAGTATGTCACTATGTGACACAACAAGATCAATTGTGGCTAGTTTACAATGGTGAAGCAAAGTAAACTTTGATTTAGTACTATTAGGGAAACAGGCCTTTCCGGTCTGCTATATCAAAATAGTGTTCTTTTCACTGATGGTAACGTTTGCTGTTACAGGGGATTTATGATCATCAGAGGAAATATGGAACCATTAAATTACATTTAAAAGTTCTTCTTAGTCACTTTATTCAAATAGATAATCAATGGCTAAATAATTGTCAACTGTTTTGATGACTGGTTAATCGCTTAGGTTGATTCAAAATAGCTTTAATTTACTTTGATTGCATTGTAAACCCTTCAAAGAGAAATTTATCAGTTTCAAATAGGTAATTAGATTAGATCAAATCTCCTTATTTCCAAGTCGATTTAGGATTCCATCAAAAGTTTTGACAAAGTGAATTTGTGTGACGTATGGACATGAATTCTTGCAGCTGAGTTCATGTACCCAGTTATCTAACAGCATGCATTATAAATGTCTTAGTATGTGATGTGTTATGGTGGTTAAGTCAAATACTGGAACACACTTAACAGTAGGAACACACAAACACACAACGGGCTGAGGCTGTGACAGAATGGTGGGTTGGGTCAATGGCTGGAGATCTGGCTTGCGTACCTTGTATTGCTTGGCGATGTTCTGCTTGTGGTTCTCCTCCACCTGCCTGAACTTGGTCTCCAGGCCACGGAGCTGAACCTCCATCTTCTCCACGTACTGAAGGTCCCTCTGGGTTCGTTGGTCCAGCACCTGGATGGACTGGGTCATGTTCTGGACCTAATGCCATTAGAGACATTGGACAAATCGAACAGATTTAGTGATGAAAATACATCACTGTTTTTCTAATATTAGACTGCAATGTGCAATGGGCATGAGGATATGCAACAGACTTTCAATATGTTGTTGTGTTTTGGCTTGGCTCTCTTCTTAGAGTGACTCACAAACTCTGACACCAGGCCAACTATTCCACATGGTGGAAGTGTAGAATGCATACTGTTAAGACATTCGGTTTCTCCAAAAACTGTTGCTCCAGAAACTACATGAACTTGGCAGATTTTCTATTTGTTCAGGAGAGATCTGTTACTGCAGCTCATGTAAGTCAACCACTCGTCTTTATATTTGAATATTTGAAAAAAGTATGATTTCATAAGTGTTCTTTTAAAAGTGTTGTGTATGAGGGGTTGTCCTACATTCAATGCGTGTTGAGCCGTGTTGCATCATCAGATGCTCCGCTTCGGAAGTGTGCAGTGCGATGGAAACTTAACTGAGCGTATTGCTGCCTCCCATGATGCCATTGGGTTTCCAGGGAGCTCATTAGAGCATGATTCCTATATCTCATCCAGCTGGTAGACAGGTGATTGGAAGACCTAAGCATATGCCTGCGTACATGTATGTCTTTGTGCAGTGGGTAACCGTAGTGAAGGTGGCTACTCTGGAGCACTGTTTGACTTTGATTGTTAGCATCAAGAGAAGTTAAACGGTATTTACCTTCTCTAACAGCTGCCTCAGTTGTTTGGTGCGGGCATCCCGTGAACACATGGACTGCTGCGGCGCCACCACCGTGCAGACACACCTTCCCTCACTATCCTGGGCCGAACTGTACACCTGCCACGATTCCTCTGGGTTCGCTGGCAACACCTGAAGACGAAACAGTAGGTAAATAAAAGGGGGAAAAGGAGGTCAGTTAAACGAGAGGGGTACATCACCAGAAAAACTAATTTCTTGTGTCTCTCTATTTGATGCTAAACCTGTTTAGCATTCATCACCATCTGGACATCAAAATATAGCAAGAACCCCACAGTCCTACACCGTCATACAGTCCATTTTAAAGGTCACATATTATGCTTATATTCAGGTTAAAAATTGTAATTTTGGGTTTCTACAAGAAACGGTTTTCATGGCATTGTCCCAAAAAAAAAAAAATTTCTGTCAATACCATTGTTAAATCTCCTCTTATCAGCCTCTGTCTGAAACCCCCTGTTTTAGAGCCTGTCTCTTTAAGCCCCGCCTTCCAAAAAAGCCCAGTCTGCTCTGATTAGTTGGCAGTTACAAATCTGACAGGGGTATTAGAACACAGTATTATAATAAATATTAAGTGACCTTTAAAGCCACACAAAGGCAAGATGCAGCCAAACGAGACAGCCGAATCTGCTCCCATCATTCAATGGGTTGGGGTGTGTGGAAGCACTGAGTGTAAAGTGTGACGTCAGAAAAAGAGAGAGGGGGGCTTTTTTCTTCTCCCAGATGGGACAGACAAGTCCAGTTACCAACCTGCTGAGCGGACATGAGCGAGTAAGTGACGTTGACAAAAAAAAATCACTGTTGGTCAATTCAATTAGTGAGAAGCAGTGACTTCACAACATTTCAGAGGGAGCAAACGCAGCGACTGTCAGTCAGCTGCACTGCTTTCCACGAAAGGATGTGCTGATGAGACAAAGAAACCGACTATCAAACACCTGCCTGCATCATATGGGGGTGTTCCTGTGACTATTACTCTGTTGGTCACCGATAGGAATTATTAAAAATACAAATACAATACAAAATAAAAAGTTATGTAAAAATCCTGGAATCTTCTCATAATCATTTAAAAAGGAAAATGGAATTAGAGTATAATTATCAGCTCCCTGTATCCTCTGCTTTTACTATGCCTTGATGTATTCATCTTACATCCATTGTTCTAGAAATCAGTGCAAGCATCCACTTGACAGGGCGCTCGGGTTCTCCTGACAGAGAAACAAAGAAACCGCTTTATCTTTGACTCTGCAACAGTATCACAGACACCAGTGCGAAGGAAAAGAATGAGGACTCCCGCTGTTCCAGAGGGCAAGAGACGAGATGACTTGCATGGAAATCTATCTTGTCGATTGCCCAAGTCTCTCTCATATCAATGCCCAGATGAAAGAAAATAAGCAACTGATAACTTTCCACTTAGCCCATGGGGAGGCTGCTGGAGCAACATCAAACGAGGGAAGACATCTATGATGCCTATCCAAGTTTTTTTTTTTTTTATGAATTATGAATCAACTCTATGTCGCCTATATTCGGCCTGTGATTTAATTGCAACACCAAAAGACCATTAAATAAAAACCAACCAGCCCCAGGAAATATGCCAAAAACTCTTGCACTTACTCCCGTGCTCCGGTCTGGGTAGCCCTGCGCCGCCGTGAGCTTGGTCGTATTGAGCCCCACCAGAGAGGGGAGGGTCTGCGACATCCAGTTGGTGATCATCGCCATGGTGCTGAGCACGACGCCGATCTTGAGCAAAGGCACCGACATCTTTGCGCTTTGCTTGGTGGACTTTTTATCTTATTTAAAAAATATATATTAAACCCGTCTTCATTCTACAGACTCCGGTAAAAAACAGGGGATGGGGCGACGGGTCATCATCATGTTGCCCAGAGCGGCTTGCTGTTTCACCCGGCGGGACTCCGGCTGCCCGGCTGGTCTTTTTTTGGACATCTCCAACGAACGCTCTGGCACGGTATAGCCTACAGAAGAACCGAAACGGAAACGCTACCAACACTTTATGATCCAATGGAGGATGGAAGAGGAGGAAGAACCGAGGGATGCTGATGAAAAAAGAAAAAACGTCCTGTGTACAGATAGATAGCTCCTCTCTCTCTGCCTTGTCCCGCACACTGCTGCCTGCCTCTCCGCTTCACCGTTACTATTTCGTTCACGCCCGACGGTCCGCCTCCTGCCTTGCCTTGGTGCGCTCTGTGATTAAGTGCCACTGACTACACACACACACACACACACACACACACACACACACACACACACACACACACACGGCTCCGAATAGATGAGAGGAGGGAGGAGGAGGAGGAATAGGAGGTACTACGGAGCTATCTATATCGCCAGACGCAATGATGTCAGCCAGGTTGGGGTCCGTTCGTGGTAATATCTGGGATTGCGCCTGATTTGCCCGTGCGCACTGTCTGTCTGTCCCTAGTGGGGAGAATGACAATGAGCAGTGCGGCTGAGGTCGGCCCGACACTGAAGCTGTTGATTCTTTTGTAGCGGACACTAGACATTTCTTTCTCCATTTCCCCAAAGGAACCGATAGTTCCCCTGTACCCCCTCGGACCATGCATGGTTTAAAGCTGCATGTCTTTCGTTTAGAACAAAACTACACACCCAAATGTCAAAATATAGCATCCACTCCTGCAGAATGTCGCATTCCAGTGACAGTGGGGCGTTCGGATTCAGAATATGTTTTATTGATGGGTCGCAGGATGCCCGGAGCTCACGCGCAGAGGATGAAGGTTTTTGTTTTATCCGCGTGACTCTGGCGCCATCGTGTAGTTGATTTTGGCGTTGCAGAAATTAAATGGGAAGGGTTTTTAAAACGCAAGCAAACAGTAAACATTATGCAGAAATACATTTGAAATGTTATAAATCTAAAAAAATATATATTGTTAAATTAAGCTCAGTATTAAAAATATTAGTCAATTTCCTTTGACTTAACATTATACCAATCTCATGTTAAATAAATAGGCCTAGATAGGGGACTCAAAACATTGTGGGTGCATTATGCAGCTGCAGGTAAATGATGCATGTTTTTGTTAAGTGTTTTATCCATCCATTATGACATTTCATTCATCATTTATCCATGGTCTCAGTCGTCAACAAGACATCTAAGCAAATGCTGCAGCCTGTGGGCTAAACTGCAGCACTGCATGATACATGAGGTCCCCAGAACAGCGAGAGTGGCTCAATGTGTCTGCTGCTATTTCTATCCGCTCTATAATGCCTTTTTCTGGTCAATTATAACACGGAGGGACTCTCTCTACCTCCATATTTTTCTCTCACTCCCTCCCTTCCCTCTTTCCCTCTCCTCTCACTTATCTCTTCCATTTCTTTATGACCTTTGCGGTGTGAGCTCACAGGAGCAATGCTTCAACAGATTACTGCCAAAGTATCGACAGGGGTCAGCTTTCACGGCTGTGCACCGCTGCCCACAATCCAGTCTGTTCTTATGTAATACGGTGCAATTCAGCACAGCACAGCACAACACAGCCTTTCTGTAATGACACGGCTTTCAGATGGATTGCAGTTAGTGTTGTGAGCCTCTCAAGTGAGGCATCCAATTTAGCTTTCAATAGAAGGTGCAGCAAATGATCCAAAGGTCAGGTGCCACCTCTGATATGAAGTCCTCTGTCTTTAACACAGCAACAGCAGGAGGGAAGCCGCCTGTGCACTGATGAAAGACGATTGTCCCGGTGAAAAAAATCAATGGGACATTAGACAAGATTTATCAGTCTGAGTGATTTATGGAAAGATGTGTGTACTAAAAACACATCTTTCATTAGAAATGCAGCAAACAATATGCCACATGTGCCCAAAAAGGATATAGAAGCAAGCAACACTTGAAGAACAATGAGCACTTATGCAGTCTGATGTAATAGTTCCTGCACAGATAAGATTATGTAAGAGAGGTTTGATCAAATTCTAGGGTATTTTTGTTGGTGCAGTTGTGGAGAATGTATTTTGTAGTGTTGTGCTGAAAATAAGTTACTTTTGCTTTACAATATAGGACAAAAATGACGATCTAGAGTAAGATGTGCCTGGGGGGGGGCAGCTTTGCTTATACAATGTAAAGCAATATCACAACAGCAGCCTTCGAAATGACCGATAAACATTAAATGATTTTAACATTAAAGCGGTATTTCTATTGCAACATATCGCATCATAGCATAAAGGTGTTTGAATTGTGTTTATACAGTAGGAGAATGGAACTTACACACATAATATCCAATGTGAGAAATGTTCAGAAAGTAGCAAAAAAATCCCACTTCCTTAAAGTGAATTATCTCCAAAATGCACCCCACCTACACCTACTCCTCTTTTGCTTTCTCCTTCCCTCTGCCCACCCCCCCTCCCCAAACAACCATACTGAATAATAAATAGCTTTAACCCCAGCTGCCAATCACAACTGCACACATATTGCGATTCAGCTCAACTCCATGTCACATAGAACCTGATTGATTTTTTTTTGTATGTGGGGTGAGGGAGTATCACACATTAGTAAACCCCAACTGTTTCAAAATGTTCCCCTGCTACCTTTTACATTATATTTTTAAACGTGAGCAGCATAGACGTGGTTGTGTTTACAAAGTAGATTTGATAATTTCATGTGAATTTGATGATCGGTGCTATTTTGTGTGTTTTTAAAGGTTGAGTCAGTCAGTGATTCTGGAGAACACCAAAATCACTTTTTTGTCAAAAATCAGTGAATATCTCCTCACGATCCGCTCCCTCTCCGTACCATGTGAGCACTGCAAATAAATCAATTGACAATACACAGCCTAGGCTCTGTAAACTGGTATGTCAATAAAGCATATGTAAACGAAGAGGGTGAGCCAACAAAATGCCCGTTTACAGAGCCTAAGCTGTGTATAAACACAGGATTTTCACACACAGTAGGTACAGGTAGCGGATCGTTGGGAGACATTCACAGTTTTTGACAATGGGTTATGACAACAAGTGCACTCCGGAATCGCTGACTCCACTTTTAAGTGTAATTCTTTGCACGATGACAGGTTTTTTTTTCTCCGGCGGTTTGTTGGTATGCATGGTGTCATGGTGTCTAGGGCAACCGTTGCAGGGGCCATCTGCTCTGTCAGGTGTCTGTGAGCGGCTTCAGGATGTGGGCCTGAAGCCATGGGGGAGCAGCTAGGTGAGGAACAGATGCCGCTCTAGCTGCTTACTATTCTTCTCTGTGAGAAACCGCCTGGCAGTGGCCAAATCCTCAAGCGAAAGGGGATGGAGGTGAATAAAATGCGAAGAGTAGAGTGCACTACTGATCAGGTGTGTGTGTCCCTCCCTGATCCCTGGGCCAGATGTTAAGGAAAGGGGCCGCAGCTGGGCCCACACACACCCACACACACTATTTCAAACTGTGTGACACTTCTGAAGCGAGTGTGTTTAATGTGGTCATTAAGAGGGCGCCCATTGTTTGGTATCAAAGGTCGAAGCCATACCAGTGCCCAGATGGCCCAGATACTTTTCTTCAAGAGGAAGCGTGCAGTAAAAGGCTCTCTACCATTCTGTCTCAAGATCCACTTCTCACTTTTTATCTTGCGCCTTCAAACAGAGATGTGATGTGGAGAGGTCCGGCCTTCCCAAAGTGAAATGTACTGTTGGTTCTTACAGCAGGGGCTGTGTAAAAAGAGATGGGACCAATCAGATCCAGTAAAGATATCGGGTCCAATATGGCTGCAATCCATTCATCGGATATCGGAATGAGGCCACCGATCAGAATTTGTAAATTTTTTATTATTTTAACTATAGAACAATTTAATGACTAAAGACCATAACTACTTGAAATAGCACATGCGATTATATTTACTGTAGTTCCAATTTTTTTGTCTCCAACTTCCAGAATTCCAAAGGCTGACCCTGCGCTGTACGTCATCAGTCGGCAACTGCGTGAGATAATATTTTAGTGCTTTTTTTTGTGGCTGTTGGTTTCTTTACACCTTCTTGCACTTCAATTGATATATTTTCTTTGCACCTGGAAGTTCTGACATACTTCTGTATTGAAGCCGTTCAGTACAAATAAATGGGTTTGAATACATCTAAACCATTTTCTAAATCCTGTTTGCTCTTTTAAATTTGAATTGCTGTGTTGCTGAAGCCTTTGTCAATTTACACATGATATCACCACACCAACATATCCGTATCGGCCGAACTGAAAAGTAGAGGATTCCTAATAAAAGAGCCTGTCAGTTCTGGTAGGGAGCAGAGAGGCAATGCTGTGTGGACTAGTATCGACTTACCTTCAAAGTGACGAAACGCACACACAGACCATCACAGAAAGACTGTCAAGGGGCCTGACCGAGCAGAACCCCCCCCCCCCCCCCCCCCGTAAAGTGAAACAGGCTCTGTTTTCCCCAAACTTCTCCTCTGACTGATGGCTTCCATCAATCAGAGCGATATAGAGCCCCATGGTTCGGTTATGTCAGCATGTTTTTGTGTGCACACTGCAGCTGCACTGTGTACATCCTGTCCAGACTATATCGGCTGCACATTGGAACATTGGGTGTACAGGGAAATAAAGTTGCACCGGTCATAACTGTGTAGTTGAGGTACAGCATTGATCAAATTACACACACACACATCAAAACCAAGCTGTTGCTCCATAAATAATAATGTAAAGAAAAGTCAGCACACACTGACATTTCTAATACATTTTAGCAGAAATCAATGGCTGGCATATTTTGTGCCAAGGCAATATCACATCAATATTGTTCTGACACATTGGCTAGCAGAGCCAGCGGGGCTTTGCAGCAACCTACTTCCAACACGTTTCATTGAGTTTGTCACTCGGTGAGAGTATATTACAACATACACTGGGAAAAGACAATGAATTTATTGATAGTAACTCAGTCGCATATTTGATTTTTTCATATTTTTTTGTGCCTCCAATTACCAACCACAATTTGGATTCACACAGCGGTGAAGCTCATGAAATATGACTCCCTGCTCAAGCAAGGGCAATTAAAATCACCAAATTCTTCAATCCGGTGCCTGGCAATAGACAAATGAACTCACCCCATCTTTCTTTTTCTCTCTCTCTCTCTCTCACCCCACCGTGATACTGTCTGTGGGAATTTATAATGGCAGCAGTTAAATGCAACATAAACTATTATCTGTATTGCTGCAAATGGTCTTTCCGATGGCAGGAAGTAGGCTAACAACTATATGGTCCCGGTGAACAATCACTCCGATGCATTTTATTGACCTGTCATTTTCTTTACTACTACTGAACTGAGTGGCTTCATATTGATGGACTAAATGAACTATCCGCCCCCCACCACACACACACAAACACTCACACACACACTTGGCAGTCACCACAGTAAGTCACAGTGTGGTCAATGAGCATGGTCAAAACACCTTCTTTGAGCCACCGCAGGCATTTGATTGTGGAGCCTGTGATTTAGGAGCAGCAGCATTATAATTCAACAATGGCAATATTTTTGTCTTTAAGGGGAAACGCTACTGGCAACATATTGTATCAGAATAAACCCGGCAGACCATTTGCTAATGAAGAAAATGTGCAGATCATGCAATATGTATATCCCCCTGTCTCTAGCCTACATTGCCAGCCCCAGCGGTGGATAGGCTACAGAGCATCCATAGCTCACGCGCCCGTCAAAGCACAATATAGGACTCACATCATGTAATCCCATCCGATAATCTGTTTAAACAGGAGGGGGGTGTACAGGGGCTAATTAAATCGGGTGCTCTTTCCTACAAGGGAACCATGGTAATCTCTGGGAGGGTCTGAAGCCAATTAACATCTGTTTATTATTCATATTTTGTTTAGCTTTGAATTGCCCTACAAAGAGGTTAGAGAAAAATGGCGTTTACAAATAAAAACCTACTTGGGTGAGTTCTGTGCCCATGAAGATGAGGAGAGTCATAGTGAGGAGCTTGCTCGCAGGCTGCATCTCTTTGCCTCCGGTGTGTGTGGACCAAACGGTCTCACATGCAGATCCAGTCCCGTTGCGTCCCCCCGCGCAGCACACAGCAGTCCTCTCCTCCCGGCTCTATCTTGTGGCTCGCAACTCGCAACAAATCTTGTATTTTCTTTCGTTTCTTTTAATTATATATATATATATATATATTTATATATATATATATATATATTTTATCCCCTTAGCAACCCAGAAAGCGACTGATCTGTTCGGCGCATTCGCCTCTGTGCATATTCAGTTCATATCGGGGGGAGCCTGCTGCCTGTGTATCTTTTCGTTGCCTCTCCCTCTCCTCGGTCTCTTCTTGCGTGGCCAGTATATAGACGCACTTATTTATGATCGCTTCGACGGACCCGTGCTCAACATCGGGTTAAAAAGACGCGCAAACGCTTTACTGTCGTGGACGCGGCTGTGAACCCTTTGCTCTCAATATTGCCAAAAGTTTACCTCCCCGCCTCAAGCCTCTAGCTGCCGTATTAAAAGCTCTCGATGAGAAAAAGGGGCAGAGTGACGGCGCTGTTCATGGTGCTGAAAACGGAAGTTGCATCTTAGAGAGAGAGAGAGAGAGAGAGAGGGGGAGATTCAAATTGGCACGCGCACACAGTAGGCTACCTATAAGGAAACATGTATTTCCAACAAATCTATTTAAAAAAAACTGTTCTGATAATCTCACTGCACACGCGTCTAGTCTATAGGGCCTACTACCAACAGTATGTCATATTTTTCTGAAGGAAAGAAATGGAGATAACAAACACAATTCTTATTCTCAGTAGTTACATATCGCAAATACGTTTGTTCTCAACATATTTTTGTCATGTATTAGTTCCCACTCTGATATGTTTGAATGTAACGTATCTCTAGTTTATAATCAACATATTTGTTTTTCATTTATTTCCCTATCTCTGATTTAGGCTTTCTCTTCCTCTTTAAATGTTCCTTTGTAGGCTTTATCTTTACCCTTTATTTGTTGCTATTCTACCACGCGCGGGGCTCCTATTAACTGAACTATCAATCAATCTATATTAATTCATCTGTAAACGTTATTTTTATTACATTTTTTGGGGAGCGCTGATTGAGAGAGCAGTAGCCATAGTGTTGGTTAAAAGAATATAAAAACCTACGTATTAGGTGATAGGCTACGTTACATTCAAACGTATCCGAGTGGGAAATAATAAATTACAAACATGTTGAGAACAAACGTATTTGGGTTATGTTTCAATCAGACGTAGGCTAATCAGGGACAATTAACGATTAACGCTCGTCATGGCTTCACATGCTGTTGTATGAAACACTGAGGCTGTGTTCGGACTGCCATACTAGCGTCCTACATCCTACATACTCACCATCTATATAGGGTGAATACTGGCATCTTGGGACAATGGGCATCTTGGGACAGTTAAGCTTAATCTTGTTTTTCTTTTAATGAATAATATTTTATTTCTAAAATTCTACACTGAGCCAATCATGAGAAAGTTTGGAATGAAAAAATATTGGTTATGTGGTCATGACATCACTTTTGGTGGCATAGTCTAGCCATATTCAACAGCATTGCAGTGAATTTAGATGAAAAGTCAAATGACATAGCGTTTTCTTGTAAATTATGTTAAGATCCTACAAATCTAACAAATGTATGGATGTTTGTAATGTGTATATATTATGTTAGGTAATAGAGTGGTCAATCAGAATTTAAAAACATCATGTTCAGATCAATCTTATTTTCTGTTAAAAATGTGATTTTGTCACTGTCCCAAGATGCCAATTGCCAATTGGCATCTTGGGACAGTGTATTACTGGCATCATGGGACACAGTGATTCAAGTCATTTTAATGGGGAATTTTGTCCTCATACATAGATGGTAAAATTTGCAAATCGATTATTCCAAATAGCTTTTATTTAAAAAATAATTGGTTTATAATAGCTAGCAAGCAATTAGCATCACATTTATCATTAGCACTGCCAGCTAGCTCAATGGTAGTTTTAGTGAATATTTGTTGAGTTAATTTTTTTTGATTTTCCAAGGCATTATAGCTCAACAATGATTAAGATAATCTGTTGCGCCCTTCCTTTGAGATTAAAGTGCTTTTTATTTGAATTGCTACTGTTTTATTACTTCAATTTGATGTGTTTTAATTGTCCCAAGATGCCAATAACAGGTGTCCCAAGATGACAGTAATGCTTTGAAAAAAATGTTTGGGGTCAATGTGTGTTTGCTGAAGAGTCATTCATCCTGTGTTTAATTTTTACTTATTTTTTCTTCTCTGTTGTATAGTAGAGATCTCAAGCTGTTTAGAATGGTATCATGTGATGGGAAAAGACCTTTGAATCATACTTAAAACTTCCACAAGACATATATTTTCGGAAAGTGTCCCAAGATGCCTGTATTCACCCCTGCATACTGTCTACTCAAAGATCCATTGTGTATGCGAGGTGCGTCGAAACGTTTTCAGCTGAAGTATACTCAAGCAATGAAGAATTTCTTCTTCTTCTTGTAAGATTCAGGCAGTTTAGACGCTGTTTAGTGTTAACCGCCCTCTGCAGGTTAGATATTGAACTAGATTTATACAGTCCTGTGTTCATCATCTGTGTTTTAGACCTCTTGTTTTATAATTATGTTTTGAGGCGGAGGATCCCTCCGACGCTCTCTGTCCGGCTCATCAGCACTCAGCTGTCTGTGAGTTGAGCTGGACGAGCCGCGGTGTGTGGAACAGCGATCTGTTCTGATCTCTCTCCACTATCAGACTCACATCACTCATTTCACTTAGTAACTCTAATGTTGTGAGGTATTTATCTTCATCTCCTATTGTAAGAGTTTATGAATGACTGCACGTACAGTTGTCAGATCGCGGACCCCAAACAATGTTGTTGCCTAGCAACTTGCTCGAAAATATTTCATTTTCCTGGGCGGGTAGAATTGACCCAGTGCATTGTGGGGCGGTTGAGTAGGAAAAGTATACAATCGATTTATACCCAAAATCTTCCCGGAAGTACTCATCCGGGAATTTCTCGCATACCCAAACTCGCATACCCAACCGTCACATACTCAAATTGAAGTCAAAATGAGTATGAGTAGGACGTTAGTATGGCAGTCCGGACACGGCCATAGCCTATGGCTCGCAGTTAAGTTACTGTCAATTCAAACGGAACATGTCCTACAGCGTAATTTCACATTAAAATAATTTAACTGGCAAAACGGCAAAACGTAAGTCAATTCTGACTTTTATTTTGAAGCAGAAACCGGAAATTATTGTTATTTGCACTGAATTGCAAATTATGATATTTTAGAAGAAATACACAGAATTACACCATTGTAATTCAGCGTATTTCTTCTAAAATACCATATATTTGAATGGGTGTGATTAGAGCATTAAAATGAGAAAATAATGGGACAAAAAGAAATCAAGGGACATTCAGGCTAGAATAAATAATGCGATTAATCGCGATTAATCACGAGTTAACTATGACATTAATGCGATTAATCGCGATTAAATATTTTAATCGTTTGACAGCACTAGATTATTCAAATTGTATGCTGCTTTAAACTTCTGCTCCACTGCATACTGAATATCATTCTGTTTACACCACTATATCATACATTTTAAAGCTTTAATTACTTTGCAGATTAAAGGCTTGGCACACTGACACACAGGTGTTTCCAATGACCCCGCCTGATTAGACATCTAATCAGGTGTAATTTGGATGGAGCAAAGCTACGTTCTACGTGATGTCCCCAAACACAATGTGCTGGCAAATAGTTCAAGTATAACAAAATCAACTGAAGGGATTTTTTAATAGTATGCCTACATATGTTTCCATTAGTCCATTATTGAATGCAGAACATTGACTTACAACAGAGAATTAAGTTAAGTGCAGCTTTCCTCTATGTGGTGTAGTAACTTTGATGTTTAAAGTAGAATCATTTGAAAGTAGTCATGGACAATCACATCAAAAATGTTATAGCATGTGAGCGTACTTGAAAGCGGTACTTCTTACCTATAAAAATCAGATATATCAATTTAAGACCAGGAAAGAGACAGATTTGGATGACGTTTTTTATTCCTTTAGCCTGATACGACCTCTTGGGGTCTATGTGGTCGTGTGCATCGTTTGACTGACATCTCCTTGTGAACTTTGTTGCACCTGTAAGAAGCTGTGTATGTGGAATGCAACCTCCTTGCTACTGGGGCCAGTCCAGTATTTATGCCAATGTGAATGACATAACAATAGGCTCCTAATTGCGCGGCCATGTGTTTCTGAATCAGCTCTGCTTCCTTCTGCCTCCCTATGACTGTCTGCCTGAACCACATTATACTCCAATAGTTCAGTGGCCTTCAGACAGACTCTCTAGCTATAATGAATTCTCTTTCTGGTGGCACCCAGATGCATAAATCACCTCTGTTACGGCACCGGGGCGGGTTCATATCTGTTCTCTGTAATGGGGGCCTGTCACGGGGCTTTGAGCAGATCTTGTCTGGTCTGTGCACATGAACAAAGCGATACAAAGGTCTGACTGAGAAGAGATGCAGGTTCTGATAATGTCGCATAATGGTTTTCAGTATCGGAGCAACTGGCGTTGTGTTTGCACAGCCTCAAAGATGTTTTGTATATTAAGGGCGAGACACTGCAGGTAATAAGGGTAACATTTGAACTCATAGATATCATCATGAAACTGAAAGCCAATTGATTACTAACATTAAAACAATAATTGTTGGTATTACAATTTATTTGTATTGGAGAAATATACAAAAAAACAAATAGACAAGGATTAGTAAAATAAACAACTAAATGTTTATTTTGGACATTTTATTTATACTGAGACTGAGACATTATTTTGTGTGTAGGACAGGCCATAGACTGCACGTTCCATGGTACACACACATGTATTTTCACGTGCCAATGGCAGTGCTATTAACAGGAGAGTTGCAGCCAACCTAATGAGTCTTTGATTATGGGGCAAGGGAATGATCTCTGTGACTAATGAAAGTGGAATGCTCCAGACATGAAGAGGAACATTTGTTTAGCGGCAGGAGCCCTTCCCTGCATGGTGATACGCAGCCCACACACTGGACAGCAGGAGACACATCTTGCTGGCAACGTTGGCCAATATCAAGGTTAGTCTCTGAGGCATTAAGCAACACAGTAGATCCATACTAAGCAAAGCAGACCTTTTTAATCGCGCGTGATGAAATGTTCTGTTATTAAGTGTTGCAAAGGAGAACAGCAAAGGCTCTGTGCACGAGCGTTTGTTTGTCTTCTTGTGTTTGAGAGAAGACACCCAGCTCCAGATTGAGTTAGTAAAGGTGTAGTCAGCGATTCTGGAGAAAGCTTGTTGTAGAAATCACTTTTTTGTCAAAATCAGTGAATATATCACTGAATATAAAATCAGTGAATATATCTGCAAAAACAAATCCAGTGTTATTGTAATACACAGCTTAGGCTCTTTAAATGGACATGTTGCTAGCTACGGTGCACCCTTTGTTTACATACAAGTTTACAGAGCCCAAGCTGTGTATTAACACCAGACTTTTTTTTTATCAGCTAGATCATATGTGTCCTTGCCTCCTTGTCCGGTGACGGAAGTAGGAAGAGGAGTGATGAATATATAAACAATCAAAGAATGTCTGAATGTCAAGTCAGGACACAGGAGATTATGGAGCGCCACTGTGATTTTGAATGACTCCCATGCTAAAGCTATAGCTATGCAAAAGAGCAAAGTTGAGCAGGGACGTTGATTTAATGCGTCTGCTCGTATGGATATTCCTCCTGGAGATTTATTTCCAAATGCAAATTGCGGGCCTGTCTTGTTTTGCATGCAGATGAGATGTACGTATGTCTCCATCGCAGGTGCCCCGGAGAGGAAGTCACTCCTAGTATAAATTCATGCGCTGTCTGTTTTGCCGCGCACACTGTTTCTCTCACTCCCTTTACTTTGACTGTTTACAGAATTTACTAAAAAGCAGAGATTTGGCAAGTTTCACAGGAAAAAAATTAGTAACCTCCAAAATGTGTCTTCTTTTGAAGACTGGCAGTTCTCTCTCCAGTTGACTTCTTTTCTTCTTCCCAGTTGTGTGTGTATAGCGCGCGCGTGTGTGTGTGTGTGTGTGTGTGTGTGTACTTTTTTTTAACAATTTTTGTAAGAGCCAA
Source organism: Hyperoplus immaculatus (assembly GCA_949357725.1). Classification (NCBI taxonomy): domain Eukaryota; kingdom Metazoa; phylum Chordata; class Actinopteri; order Uranoscopiformes; family Ammodytidae; genus Hyperoplus; species Hyperoplus immaculatus. The sequence continues at coordinate 23,014,515 of OX442365.1, forward strand.
TTTGAGTTTAAGACCTTAGAAGTGAGGACATTTTTGGAAAGTGAGGACATTTTGGCCGGTTCTCACTTTGGGACAAGCCTTTAAAGGGTCTTTTAAGGTTGCTGTTCAAAAGTGTGTGTGTGTGTGTGTGTGTGTGTGTGTGTGTGTGTGTGTGTGTGTGTGTGTGTGTGTGTGTGTGTGTGTGTGTGTGTGTGTGTGTGTGTGTGTGTGTGTGTGTGTGTGTGTGTGTGTGTGTGTAAGGGAGTGGAAGTGAGAGACAGAGAGGGAGTAAAAAGGGCTCCAGTTTAAATTTAGGTTCTAATAGAATTTGTGTCGTTCCTCTCAGGCATGCAGCCATTACTTCCCCCTTTCATCACTCTCTCTCCCTTTGCTCTCTCTGCAGGGATGATGCTACAGATAACTATTAACGCTGTGTTCCATCCATCTTTTAGCTCTCGGTAATAATGCTCCGTTCATTCCAATGTGCTGCAGACCCTGCCTGGATGGGTGCAAGGTCCTTGGTCTGTTCTGCACGTTTTACAGGGAGTGCTCCATAAAAAGCATGATTGGGAGGACACAGTCTGTCCTGATCTTGAGTTGGTATTATCAATGCATTGGATAATCACTCAGCAATCAGCATTCAGCTCTTGAGACCATGAGAGGATAGTGGAGAAGAAGCCTTTAGTGCTGTATACAGATAATGAGAACGAAAGATGGGTAGGAGGAGGGCAAAGAGGAAAGGATGAAAAAGGCAAAAGTGTAAGAGTATCTGTATCTATATTAACAAATGCCAAATAGTAATGTTTTAGAGGCGATCTGACAATTATTACTTTAAAGATCACCCCTGAATGGAAACAAGACTTCTATGAAATAATGCATTGCCCTTTGAATGAATTTCATGTGTATGACATTTTTCTAAAAGGCAGCTGCAGACTGAATATGTTTAAGGACACTGGAGCATAACATTCCAGATCCCTGCAATTGAAAAATAGTTTTTTTGATGAATAATTTTTCCCTCATTTATCTCCATCCACACATACGGTACTTGTATGAAATCCTTTGTCAGATCACTGATGTGAAACATGGTTTTAGGTTAGGAGTGTTAAGGGCCCCCAATTTACTGTGAAACATTGGATCAGATGATTGCTTTACATTTTTGCATACCAGCTGCGGGGATATTAGACTATACAGCACCAGGTGCACATGGCAAGGCAGATTTCCCTCATGGTGCTGCCATACTGCAGGATGGAGATACTAATGCACGCACACACACACACACACACACACACACTGCCAGTGCAATTCCAGAGCCATTTTATCGATGTCGGGATGAAGTCAAACACATTATACAGCTTCTCCAATCAGTACATCCAAAAAACCATTAAAGCTGAATGGGAAGTTGGGAATCACAGAGATGAATTAGGTCGTTAACATCTAACCTCCATGACCGAGACCTCGTTCATCAAGGAATTGCAGGCTCACTAGATACAGCTGAAGTCTTTTTACAGAACACAGAAATAGTTTTTTAGGCATTTCTGCAATTGGCAATATTCTTAACCCCTCCACGAAACAGTAATGTTTCAATCCAAGAAGGATAATCATTGTTCAAAGAGTTTGAACATCCTTTATTTTAGCCAGAAAGACAGGCTTGAGGAATGGATCAAATGGTATAGTGTTTGCTCTAATGTAGGTTAAGATACAATTGTTAGCAGATTTATTAGCTTACTTCTACAGTTGTGTTACTTCTAAAACCAGGCAGCATATTGTAAGCTAACTGCATTCTTGTTTGGGGTTACATCAGAAATACCACTGTGCAGTGTTTACCCACTACTGCATAGTCGCTGGTTCCTGGAGGCCATCGCAATCATTTCAGTGTAAATGTTAGCATCGCTGTCCTGATTTATAGCATTTACCCTACAGCAATCTCGGCCCATTAGCTTAAATAGCGTTATGTTAGCGAAATACATCGATCAGTCCTCATGTTTATATCTTGTAACGTTGGACAATAAGTTTAGCATAATTAGCATGACCGATGCCTTTTCTGTCCCACAAGTTTATCTGTAAGCTTAGCACCCAAACCATGTGTGTTTCCCCCTTTCTTTTGCCAAAATTCTAGCAAAATATAATGTATGTAGCCATCAAGGGCATACTTGAGGCATTTTTTTTATAGGCCGATTAACGTCTCAAAACAAGCTAAACGAGACACTACACTGTCTTGCTAGCTGGCACAATTGGCTGTTGCAGGCTAATATGTAAAATCCTGTTTTTGTCTACCACTGTGTGAAATCAAGCATCCAGAGTTGTAAATCAGTCAACTTTATATCTTTATACTGCCTATGTGCGATGAGAGCCAGTGACGCAGGAGGGCGGGACTTTTATGTTTATGTCACATTGAGCTGATTGTTCTATATAGGTGGTGGCTGCTGTGAGTGTTGCTGAACACACAGTTTTCCACAGTAAACACGAGCACACTTTGCTACGGTAAACACATCTAAATCCAGGCCCCGGGGCTGAGAAGGCTACAGGCCAGCCTTCAGGCCCTGCCTTTGATTCACTGACTAAGCACTTTGATTTGACTAATGCAGACATTTACAGCAACAGCAACACAATCCGAACAAGTGACGGATATCATGTATCCCACGTGTACACCTTCAGCCATAAAAGCTTTTATTCCAGGGTGAATCCTACACATTCACTGTGCTCATGCTCTACAGTCTACGCTTATTGTAGATGCTCTTTTAGCTAGTACTTCCAGTCTAATAAGCTGATGGCAAGTGCTGCACCACTGTCAATATCTTTACAGTTGAGTCACTGTATGTGCTTAGAAGGTTTCATTGTGTCTATTCTTTGCTTCCCCGTGTATCCATTCAATTAGCTGCTTCAACCCTCTTTTGTAACTAAGAGGCTTGTGTATTTCTCCCTTCATCTTTTAATTATCCGTTCCATTTACTTCTTTATTCACAACATCCAGTGTCTGTGCCTTAATATAATCATCCCCACTCAGACTGTGCAGCCGGTTTCTCCATGTTTCTCTGTCTCTGAATAGGCTGCAGTGCTGTTTGTGTGTGTGTTGTTGCTCGGGGCTTTATGTGAGCCAATGACTGCTACAGCTCAGATTTGTGCGATTGTGTGTGTGTGTGCGTGTGCGTGTGTATGCACGCATGTGCTTGAGCGAAATGGCGCTGCTCATAGCCCCCTGGAGGGGGACCTCTTCGCCATAGAGATCCCATGCATCATAATGCATCAGCTATATACAAAATTGATGACCAGAGGTTATGTAGGTCAGGCCAAGAAATGATGCAGCAGACATGCACAGAGGGACAGCAACAGACAATGGCAGACATGGGCCATAGACAATAGACTGGAGGCCGTCGTGGATCAAAGAAGAAAACAAGCAAAAATAGTCAGAAGGAATGCAGCAGCAGGAGACGGACAGATGGACCAGCAAAACAAGACAGAGGAGGGAATAGAATGAGGGGAAGATGGACGGATCTTGATGTTAGTATTTCAGTCATATGGCGCCATCCTTTGTTTACTCATCACACAGCCTCTCTGTGTCCTTCTTGTATCGGTGTCAGAGCTAATTACAGGACGAGTTGCTGGATCAGTTGTTAGGAGGACGGGGCTGCATCTCGATAAATGTGCTTTCCACCCTACTGGGTTGCCAGATTTGTGAACGTCTTAATTACGACCTTTAAGCTCGCAGCAATGTCTCACCTTCTGCGTGTCCTCGAAAGAAAAAAAGGCCCTGCAAGGCTGAAGATTTCCTCAACTGCGTTCGCCTTGAAGGTCATAAGAGCGTGTTACTGTAGTCGGGCAGAATACAGCAGCTGAGTGTGAACTGTTTTGTTGAACCATTTGCACAACAATTGTGGCTCCATAATGAATCGAAAAGGAATGATCAAACTCATTTTCTGCAATTGATTTGTAATGAGTAATTTGCAGCTTCTGTACATGTCATTACTGGTAATGTGGTGATTAAAAGTGTTGTAATCAATATTGTTAGATTAGCGTTTGATGAATTCATAATGGTGTAGTGACAAACACACATAATTATCCCCCTGCCTGGTTGCAGTTCGCCTGGGTTTTAACATATTTTTACCTCATTGTTTTGATTGTGAAATGAGCTAGTGAAAAGTATGAACATGCTATACAGTATACTACCTGAACAGTACCAAGCCACAGTCATACAAAGTTAGCCAGTGGGTAGGGACCATAGTGGAGCAGTTAGCAGCTATAGAGTCAGATATGTCCCTCGGCCGGAGTTTGTGAAGAGCAAAAAAACAGATACAAGTAGAGTGCGCAAGTGACTTACATTTATTGGACGGCCCAGAAATCCAAACTCCAAGCGAATGTGCTCCTTATCTTCTAGTTGTGTAAATGAGAACGTTTTTGCGGAAATGTTTGATGGTAACGTGTCAGTGCTGTGTTTGTGGCTTGTTTCCTCTGTTCCCAATTAAGCAACAAATCATGTAAGACTAGTCAAGTCAGTATTTTTCTTTATAGTTTTACAAAATAACAATTTGCCTCAGGCTGCTTTAGAATCTGAAAAAACAAATCAAGCAAAAACAGCCTGTTAGCTACAGTATTAAATTCCTTCATGAATCATGACACTTCCTAGTATCTTCCACATCAGTATGGGGATATATATGGAGGTGTGTGCTCCCATCAGCACAAATTATTTCGGGTGATCTCTCCCCAGCAAATTGTATCTCACTGAGTATCATTGTCTGGGAATTGAATTGGCAAGTCTGACACAGCGGCGTAACCGTTTCACACATGAATTGTGCAATTATACATCACCAGGGAAATGGGTTGAACAGCACGCGCGCACGTAAGGAGAAAAAAAAAACGAACGCCCAGATGAGTAGACAAGAAATAGTGACTTAGTATTCAGAAAGCGGGAAACTTTGCCAAAGCCGCTCACAGTGATTTATGAGGAGGCGAGTGTGTGATTTGTTCTCGAGAGCAACAAAAAAAAAAACTGCCCTCTGAGTTTAATAGTGATTTGAATGCGGCTCAAGATTTCCCTACATGAACATTATTATACACTGGGTGCTGTGGAGTTCAGTTCGACACTTTATTCCTAAGCCCATTTAAAGTGGAGCATTCGGCTTATGGAGATGAATTTGATACTTTGAGACAACACAGTGGCAGCCACAAGTTCCAATGGCTTGAACGGTGGGAGGTTGCCATAGAAATCCAAAAATTTAAAAAAGACCACTGTGTGCAAATGACGACGTCCCTCAACAAAAGCATCAGAGGCTGAATCATAGGCCGTGTCGTAGAGATTTTGATGTTACTCTATTATACATTTTGAGGCTGCTTGTGGTGTTACAATGCACTGCAGTATATCATAAACAGCGCCTAATATATGGCCAACCTCCCCTTACACTGCCTCTTTAATCAAATTTAGACACCATGCAGAAAACCCCTCTGGTATTTCCCATATTTATTATACATATCTGTGTCTCTCCTCTCTCCCATTCTTGGTGTGTGTGTGTGTGTGTGTGTGTGTGTGTGTGTGTGTCATCTTATTGTGCTGTACCTGGAGGGCGCCAAGGCAGAGGGAGGGTATTCATCATCCCTAATACACCGTGTATAAGCACTTGTTAGAAATCCCACAATGCATTTCTTCGATATTCATCATGGTTGTAATATTTCGGCTTCAGGCAACTTCTGTTAGCCGGTCAAAGAGCATCATTGAAAAGAGCCAAATAATAATAGGATCTGGTGTAACTACCACATATGATGGGTGTTCAGGAATACACGCACACACACACACACACACGAAGGAAGTGGAGTTTATTTCTTCACATGTATCCACTGTCTGGAAAAAAAAAAACAATCTCAGTGCAAACATTTCCTCAGGCATTTTCTTATTATATGTTTATGTCCATGTGTCCATAGTACCTTAATTGAGCTGTCATCATTTTGGTACTACGTCACATACATGTTCATCACGTGCATTTGCACACACACACACACACACACACACACACACACACACACACACACACACACACACACACACACACACACACACACACACACACACAGCTATATAGAAAGCCAGCAGCACTCATATCTAAATGTAATTTCCCTTGACTTGTTTATCGCCCTCTTTGCCCCACACACACAGGGACACACCTCTCTACATTAAAAATGAAATGAGTTTTGCCCGGCTCTATGGATGATAATGACGCTGTTTAACTGTTTGCTTTGCTGGCTCTCCCCTCCCCAGGCTATGCGGTCCTCTGGGTTTGTATGAATGCCATTAAAGCCAAGTAAATGTCATCTAGGGGAAGAAATCACCCTTGCTTCCAAATAGCTGCCCTGACTGTGCTTTTTTTTGTTTGTTTTATAAATGCATTAGATATAATCATGAAGCAGATGTCAAAATGTGTATTTCTATTGAAGGGCGAGACTTTATGTATCCTATATATTGTCCATAGTTTATTATTGTGTGGGAACATTGAACAACATATAGATTTACAGTGGGCTATGCTTTAGTCACTGCACTTGCACATGGGGATGGTTTAGTTTGACGGTATAATCCATTACGTTGAGTTATGTGTTACAGTGAAACAATATGTTCTGTACATGTGTAGTAGGTGAGTGAAGTATTTATCATGTGTGTTCCTAGAACACCATTATTATGAGTGTGTGAGATGGTATGAACCCAGTGTCACCACGCACAGTAATCGGATGATAGAGATTGACGTTTTCAATTGCTGGCATTGTAATAAAATCTGAATTCAGCGTTAATAATCAGCGGCTTCGTGGTTCTCAAAATGAGTCCCTGCAAAGAGCGGAAGAATATGTTCATGTTCGCATTATAATCCATCATAGGTTGAGACAGTATACATTTAAAAAAATATATATCCTGTATGATTCAATGGTGTATTCTGTCCCATTATCTGTCAGTCTTTGTGTTTTGTCGATCATCTTCCCTGACATGTATGACAAGACGTCATTGATTCTGGAGATGCATGTTGTCAAAATCACTTTCTGTCAAAATCAGTGAATATCTCCTCACCTTCCGCTACCTGTCTGTACTGTGTGGGAACTGAAAACAAATCGTGTGATAATAACACAGCCTAGGCTCTGTAAACCGGTATGTAAACAAAGGGGTCCACCGTAGCTAGCAACATATCATTTTATAGAGCCTAGGCTGTGTTTTAAGACTGGATTTATTTTTTCAGCACACACACAGTACAATACAGGTACTGGATAGTAAAGAGATAATCACTGTTTTTGAAAAAAAAAAAAATATGACAACAAGCGTTCTCCAGAATCGCTTAATTCACCTTTTAAGCAAAATGTCTCCATGCAATTTCATCGATTACTTACAACCATGGAAGCATCTTAACTCGAGTTATCAACATCTCATTTAAGGTGCATCTGTACTGAGTGAGGACCCATTGAAATGAATTGCTGAGCGCTTGTTAACCACTTCATCATGCGGCACCACAGATTAATGTTGATTGCATGTGTCCACGGAAATCAATAGGAGCTAAGTCCTCACCCCTGCTTTAATATTAGGCCCTTAAGGGAGGAAGAGATCAATGAGCCAACAGGTGAATAATCCAATTACACCTGTGTAACAGAGAGGATCCATCTTGCTGGTTTTGCATCTACACACAAACATTCACCCCCACACAGAATCCCACTGGATTTTGAATGGAGAGAAACATCAGTGTTATGTGGGAGTATAGCTGAGATACACTCAGTCTCATTTACCCCATCCCCCCATTCCTGAAGGCAGTTCAGACTGAAATCTGTCATCTATGCATATAAGAAGAAATGAGCAGTTGCCGTTCACTAATGATGTATTTTAAATCAAGGCCACAGCATAGCAGCAGCACAACATGCGAGCTAGAACATATGTGAGCATCAGTGGGCCTGTAAATAATTCATTTTTTCATCAACAAATGCCATTGATACCAGTTCTGCATTGTGCAGGCAATCTTGTGCAATTTTCAGTTACTGGCAGAATACTACTGCATAGGCCTTGAAAATATTTCAAATCAAAAGGAGCAATGATTCACAGCAGCATACTTTGCCTGCATTTTCGTTCTTCTTTGTTTTTTTAGCAAAGAAAGGGAGATATTTGTGGTGCACAGTTTGATTTGTTTGCATATGTTGCTGTGTTCTGTGCAGCTCCTTCTAATATCCCACACAGGGCGTTACACACAACGCACACTGCTATTAACTGAATCACTTGAATGCACAACACTCTCGCGGTTAGCCCTCCATGGACCAGTAGGGGTTGTTAAACCGTTGTAAACAACAACATAAAAGAACAGACACACGGGGATCTAAATACGGCAAAAATCCAGTGTGCCAGCAGCAGATATTCTCCTCTTAGCTCGAGGCGTCACAACTGTTGCGATTTGTGTGTAAAAGTCACTGCCTCTCTTTAACTTCAGCAGGCCGCGCAATGAACGTAAATCAACATGAACCCGCAGAGCTGCCGTTTGACAAGAGACCATTTCTTTCTATTTTACAGTGAGGGAAGTTGCTGCTCTCTTACTGATGTCTTCATATATCAGTGCTGCCTGTGATACAGAGTGCCTGCCTGACTCAGATTTGTGTTGACAGATGCACATCTTGTAACATCAAGCTGACGTGTGGCGAACAGGGAACAGATAGATTATTTTAATATATCCACTGCTACAGCTGGACTGGGAGTAAATGAATCCCGCTTTACACAGCCAAAAAAAATACACACACTACTCTCTCTCTCGGGTGATTGTTTATTTGATGTGTATGAGAACAAGGCAGTGCGGAATGGATTTTGATAGCACACTTTTCTGATGTGCGTCCACAGCCCCACCCCTATACCTGATGCACAAAGCATGTAATATTAAACTGCACCGAACACACTCTGAATGAATCTGACACCATGCACTCAGCTTTTTCAAAAGGGAGGGGAGGTGTATTGTCAGTGTGTTGATGAGCCGGCTGGGCACTGTAGACTGCTCATTTTGAAATAGAATTTGTAATTTGAACAAGCATCTGCGGGCTTCAATGGGATTTCTTTCTGGGTTTGATTTAGTGGAAATGGTATTTAAAAAATGTGTGTTTGCAAATGAATTTGAGCCCTAACGCAGAACAGAGGGACCATCTAAACATAATTAGTTTAATTCATTTAATTTAGTTTTTCCCCCAACCTAATCTAGGCGAAGCAAAGGCAGCAGCTATGAATGAGTAATTTGCATCACATTGGGCATCATTAGCAGCATTTACCAATCTTTGGACAGGGAGAGTGTCGCTCCTTTTTTGGGGGGATGAGACCAAAGTGTCTTTCCTCTCAAAGTCTTGTCTGCAGGCAGGTGAAGATGCAATAACTAGAAAGATTAATTTTTCTATGCTTCTACAGCCTATTTTCAGCACAAGAATAATTGTCACTAGCTACAGGTTATATGCCTGTTATAGCATCTATGCAGTCTACAGTGGTTTCCAGATTTCAGGTAGAGGTCTAATAGAGCTAAGAGCGTCTAAGCAGCTTTTAGCTTAATGATTTCCTTCTTGGTTTTAGTGTTTTCTGGTATGTGAACACAATGTTGGCTGTGGGAGACCTAATATCATTCTGTTGTTTCCAGTGCTGCATTCTTGTTCCGCTTACATGTAAAATCAATACGAGCCTACATTATCCTGTCCCTGTTTGTTTCTCAGTTTTGGAGCTTATTACCACGCAGTTGGCTGTGGGATACTCAACATTATTCTGTTGTTGCCAAATTAAGTGGGTGGTTTATTTCTGTTCGGAGCCAAAAATGCGGATTTATGCCACTTCCATCACTCAATGCAAGATAGTATTCTTTTTTTGTGTTGGCAACAATGGTGCCCCAATTAAAGGTGGAGTCAGGGATTCTGATGATACATACTTGTTGTCAAAATAACTTTCTGTCAAAATCAGTGAGTATCTCCTGACCGTTCACCATTGTCGGTACTGTGTGTGAACTGAAAATAAAATCTGGAATAAATACAGTGTCTTATGCTCTGCGAACGGGCATCTAAACAAAGGGGATACCACGTAGCTTGCATACCAGTTCACAGAGCCTAGGCTTTTCACTGATTTTCTTTTCAGCACACACACAGTACGGACAGGTATCGTATCGTGAGGAGATATTCACTGATTTTGACTAAAATTGATTTGGACAACAAGCGGTCTCCAGAATCGCTGACTCCACCCCTTAATCTTTCAAACAAATGTGTTTTCGTATACAAAATACTCCACAAGCCTCCATTTCAGCCAAATGGTTGACAACACTTTTACCACTCTTTAGACAGACAATGGAGCTTTTGGTGAGGAGACGAGAGGAGAGAGAGAAGGATGATGTGTATTTGCCTGGAGTGAGAGTGAACAGTCTGCTTTTTTCGCCTCTGGGTAACTTGAGATTTCCCTCCTCAGTAGATGAGGCCGTTTTCAGCCAACTAGTCTGGCAGGCTACTGTACGTCTCCCCACAGGAGGATACACATGCCTTCATTAGGCTATATTGTCTGCTAATGCTGCTCTCAGCTGGCTAATATAGGCCGGTTACATTACACTGGCAAATAGTTCACACAGAATGATGCTGCCTGGGAGAGATAACACTGTGATATGGAAGAGGTTGTACTGTATGTGTAATAACACAGAGGCTCCTTCTTCTCTGTCCAATGGGGTTATATAAATAATGTAATAATAATATCATGTCTTCTTTTATATTTGGTAAATAATTAGTATTTTTTATTTATACAATTAAAAAAGGCTTTATCCACAATCTGTTCTGTATAAACATTGGATTCAATATGTTGTACAATTCTGGCTCTATATTTTTGTTTTTTAGTCAGATGCGAATGTACGAATTGTAATTTTGGCAAATTTGCATATTTATTCAAATATTGCTGAAAACATTGTAATACAAAAAAAGTCATTGTTTTAATGTAAGTAATCAACTGACAGAATGTCATGATGATTTCTATAAGTAACAAATTGTACCCAATTCACCTGCACTGTCTTGCCACTGTTGTACCTGCAGTTGGTACATCTGTGTATTAGTAAAGGAAGATATAGGTATGACATCACCACCCTCTGGGCCTGTCTGCTGTCTTTCTCACTGACTATCAACAGTGAAAAATAATAAACACAGGTGAGTTGTCTCGGTCTTAGAGTGTGTGGGTGTCAGTGACGGCCAAGATACACAGGGAAAAGATACAAAAATAGCATTTTTGCTTTATTGGATACAGTCCCTAGAGCACCTTTCTAACCTGCCATGCTTTCTACCTTCTGACATGTCTGATCTGTGTTTGCTATCACTATCCAGAAGTCATAAAAGTCCCCTGGAGTTATTTCTTCCTGGAGAGCAAGCCAAGCCAATTAGAGATCACTCCCTTCGTACAGCTGTCTCTTAAAACCTTTATTATTTCTTGACACTGGGTGTTAGCCAGGGTTTGAAAAAGATTTGTTCAAGTAAATGTACTTTCATTTGCCCCTTTGCAGAGAGTGGACACAAGCTAACGGCTCAAAAACGCATCACCATAGGCCTTCTGCTATGCCCAGACTATTCCACAGGGCTCAGACAAGTATTGTCATGAATACAACAGCACTTCTGAATCTCACAAAATAAGCTTTGTCTCACGAATGTATAGCGCCATACTTTTCCAGGTCCTAATAAAAAAAACAGAGAATATTGTTTGCAGGCTTTTGATGTAGAATTTCCATAATCGTTGCACTACACACAATCCATGTGTCATCCCCCCGCAATATATAGAAGAAAGCAAAGGACGTCAAGCAGACAATCTTAGTGAGCGAAAGAATATGAAAAACAGACGAGAGAGAGAAAATTGTGTAGTTGGCGTAAAAAAAATTCTACAGATAGGGAAAGTAAACAAAAGACGAGTGGGTATGGAGAAGTGGAGAATGTGCAGGAGGATTTTAAATTCAGCCGAGCAATAAATGCTGAACTGAAAGCCAAACTAGGAGAAGGCTGAGAGATTGAGGGGTAGGAATGATGGTGCAAACATGTGAGTGACAGGAGCACATGCTGTCAGCGAGAGGCATCTTTCAAACCTTCCCTGATTATTTCTTAAAAATGTGACAGATGAGCACACAGACACAGACGATGCCACCTCCATAACAACCTCAATACCGACAACAGTGAGAAAAACAAGAGGGAAAAAAAAAACAGCCTTCATTACCAGGTTTGGAAAATAAAATGAAAGCTGACGTATAGATGTTGTTCTCTGTCTCTACAACTACTCTTGTCTCTTTCTCCATTTCTTATTTTCACTTTTATTCTTTATCTGTCCCTTGAATTCCTTAGAATCGAAATGGTTCATATAATAGAGAAGACAGTGGGCGGCTTGTTTTGTTGTTGTTGTTTTTTTGGTTAAGTCAGCGTCCCTAATTGGCAGTGGGATCAGACGGCAATGATAATGTGTAATCACCAGCTTCTGTTTGCCCAATGCTTTTATTAGCTCTGCTCCTCATCTTGGATCATGTAAGAGTGTGGAAACAGATCTAAGTATTGATGGATTAACACTGGCCCATAGAAACCGGGGGGAAGGGGGGGAGGGGGGGGACGGGGCGGTTTAAGCAGGGTACAGCTAATACCACAGCATACATTTGGTCATGGTGTGAAAGCTGTCGCAATGATCCACAAACTGCAGTTACCAGCTTTGGAACGTCCACTGGAGAATATATTTATTTTTTTGTCAAAATCTGTGAATATCTCCTCACAATCTGATACCTGTCTGTACTGGTTGACTCCACCTTTAACACAGGAAGTCAGACAACACAGAGGTCTAATGACGTTAGGGTGTAGGAGGATGTGGAACATGGTGGGCTAGGCGTGATGGTCGCTGAATTGAAAATCTCTCTCTCTTACGTCGTCAAAATGACAAAATAAATGGCCCGTGTACAGGAACCGTGACTCACTGCCGGCACAGTGACTAGCCCCCCACAGCTGTTTTAGCAATGTCTTCTGATCCAAAGTCTCGTGTTCACTCACAGGTTTCATACAGAGACTTTAATCCTTATGAAACATTGCGTTTCTTGGCCACGCGCCGTAGGGAACAGTGAGCCACGGCTGTGTGTTTCTGCCTCTCCCTCTCTCTCTCTCTCGGTCTTTGTGCATGTTTGTGCCATCGTGCTGCAATTCCGCCATCTGTCCAAGCTGAGAATCAGGTGCTGAATGCTTTTGTGACTTGGCTCCCAGCTAATTCCATGTTCCCACAGCCCCTCATTCTCTCTCTGAGGCCAGCTTATGCCTAAACGAGCCCAATTGAATTAACAAGGTAACTGACACTGAGCTGTACAGATCCAATTTGCATCCTGGAACTATGTGTGAAATGATAATACTGGAAACCTCTACTGTTACAGAACTACAATCTTTGATCATCTATTTGCCTTCATTTTCTTTTGTATGATGCGATTTGAATGCAAAGTGGTGCTCAGTGAAGACTCGGACAGCTGTTCTGCTATAAAATAATTAACACAATAATATCAGTATTAACATGTAATCATATTGCCTGGTTGCCTGAGCATCTTTGTGCCAAATACAATACATTTATTTCTGTCTCCTAGCCCGTCCTGTAGTGGACACTCGCAGCATATTAATAATGCATCGACTGAGAGAACAGTGTGGGCTGCCACAGTACAAAAGCTATTTTTGAGTCTGAGCAAATACACTGATTTGTCTTCTTTTTTTTACCACATAAATTAAGACCACACAGCTGCTATCAGCCCTTGACAGTTTGTTTTCCTGCTGCTTACGCTCCAATATGGACACACGAGATATGAATAACCTCAGCTAATGCAGGTCACACAGACAATGGCGGAAAAAAATATTACACCAACGACACTAAGCCTTTGACTTTTTTACAAGCCTATCTTTAATGCAGATTCATAGTCCTGGCAGTCAATCACGCCCACAGTGCACTGCTCAGTTAGTTATTGCCACCTACACATAAGAGCCTGTTGGAATTTTATGGCTCCTGCAGCCAGTTGTGATTTTTACACTGCAGCTCAGCTGTGTTCATTGGTCTCTGTAATGAGTGATACTCCAGCTCTCACCACTGATATATTGTGATATATCTGCATCCAATTTCCTTTCCCATGTAACCCCAGGGTATCCCACTTTAGAGCAATGTACAGTCCACAGCCCTGTGCAAATCACTTCACCCCCCTCATCCTTCCATCCACTTTAGTGTTAATGTGGGAATGCCAGCACACCGCATCAGGCGCGCTGGGTATCATCAAGGAGAAATATTGAAATTGAAAAGGAAGAGGGAAGACTAAAGTGGTTTTGTGGGTGAAGTGAATCAGCTAAGTAGTCGAAAAATGTGTGGAACATACTTCTTCTGCTATTATTATTCCTGTGTAGACTAAGTGTTATGGTGAATGGATCACATATATGACCCTTCTCCACCTTTTGATTTCTGAGTGAAACATATTGTCAACAGATTGTTTGTAATATACAGACATTGTGCTACTTTTTTGTAAAATGTGACTGTCATTCAGATCACTGCTGTTTACAGTCATATGAAAAAGTTTGGGAACCCCTCTCAGCCGGCATTATAATTGACTCTGCTTTCACACAAAAAAGATAAAAGTGGTATGTCTTTAATTTACCAGGAACAGCTAAGTACTGGGATGTTTTTCAAACAAAGATTTTTTGAAAAGCAGTATTTAGTTTTATGAAATTAAATAAAATGTGAAAAACTGGCTGTGCAAAAATATGGGAACCCTTGCGGTCTTGCTGATTTTAATGCATGTAACAGCATGTAAAACTGAGGACTTTAAACACAAAATTGGTTGGATTATGTTGTTAAGCCTTGAACCTCATATAAAGGTCTGTTTAATCATGATAAAAGGTATTTTAGGTGCCTAAATGCAAGTTCCACTTCTCTTTGACTCTCTGCTGAAGTGAGACAGAATGCGATCATCAAACAGCTCCCAAAAGATCTTAAAAACAAAGATTATTCATTGTCATGGTTTAGGGGAAGGCTACAAGAAGCTTTCCCAAAGGTTTCAATTGTCAATTTCTACTGTAAGGAACATTGTCAGGGAATGGAAGGACACAGGCACAGTTGCAGTTAAACCCAGGTCTAGCAGACCAAGAAAAGTACAAGAGCGGCATATGCGGCAGATTGTGAGAATGGTTGCACACAACCCACAGATCACCTCCAAAGACCTGCAAGAACATCTGGCTGCAGATTGTGTATCTGTACATGGTTCTACAATTCAGTGCAATTTGCACCAAAACATCTGTATGGCCGGGTGATGAGAAGGAAGCCCTTTCTGCGCCCCTGCCACAGATACAGTTGCATGGAGTATGCTAAAGCTCATTTAGACAAGCCAGCTTCATATTGGAAGAAAATGCTTTGGACTGATGAGACAAAAATGAAGTTATTTGGTCTTTATAAAAAGCAGATGTTTTGGTGCAAATTGTGCTGAATTGTTGAACGATGTACAGATACACAATCTGCAGCCAGATGTTCTTGCAGGCCTTTGGAGGTGATCTGTGGGTTGTGTGCAACCATTCTCACAATCCTCCACCTATGCCGCTCCTGTTTTTTTCTTGGTCTGCCATGCCTGGGTTTAACTGCCACTATGCCTGTGTCCTTCCATTTCCTGACAACGTTCCCTACAGTCGAAATTGACAATTGAAACCTTTGGGAAAGCTTCTTGTAGCCTTCCCCTAAACCATGACAATGAACAATCTTTGTTTTTCAGATCTTTTGGGAGCTGTTTTGATGATCCCATTCTGTCTCACTTCAGCAGAGAGTCAAAGAGAAGTGGAACTTGCATTTAGGCACCTACAATACATTTTCTCATGATTAAACAGACATTTCTATGAGGTTCAAGGCTTAACAACATAATCCAACCAACTTTGTGTTTAAAGTCATCAGTTTTACATGCTGTTACATGCATTAAAATCAACAAAACCACAAGGGTTCCTATATTTTTGCACAGCCAGTTTTTCACATTTTATTTTATTTCATAAAACTAAATACTGCTTTTCAAAAAATCTTTGTTTGGAAAACATCCCAGTACTTAGCTGTTCCTGGTATATTAAAGACATACCACTTTTATCTTTTTTTTGTGAAAGCAGAGTCAATTATAATGCCGGCTGAGAGGGGTTCCCAAACTTTTTCATATGACTGTATTTTGTAGGCAATGTTAAACCCATTGAGGTCATTATTTTCTTCATTTCTAAGGACATTGTTTGAAAGCAATAGTTGGACATTTTGAATATGAGTGCAATGAGAAGACAGATACCACTATAATGGCTGTCCATTTACTGTAATAGAACAAAACAGCCAGGATATGCTTAGCTTTGCTTTGATTAAAAACTTAAAGTGGGCAAAACCCACTTTTATCAATCCACCTGCAAGCATCTGCAAACAATATATAATGTGAAAACTTGCAAGATGTGGCTTTACGGAATAATTCAGTCTCGTCATCACTCTGGAGCAGCAAACACTAAAATGTGTCTGAAATGTAATTGTTGTAATAACTTTTATTTGTCAAAATTTCTTTCTAACCCAAAATGTCATCACAAGAAGGTTTGCATATCAGTCCTCACAAATGCCTCTTAACCTGCACACACACACTGGAAAAAAGGTAATACATATTCCCCATTATTGTGGACATTATTACACTAGATGTTCTGCAATTTCCCCCTCAATTCTTGCCACAACACTCTCCTACTCCTTTGATAGTGGATGCTATGCAGGAGGCTTTGCTGCGAACAGACCTCATGATGGACCGCTGTGATGTATGAGAGCCCGCCGCACAAATTACTCACGGTCACGGCCTTCACTCTCACTGCTCAAACTAGGTTTAATTCCATCCTGTCAGCAGTTACATTGTGCGCGGCCGGTAGCTAGCATACTACACTGCAGCAGACGTGGCTCCCATAATGATCCCCTCCCCGACTGCTGCAGGGCTTTGCTCTCATCAAAGCTAATACACAATTCCCCTGTTGAAGACGGACGCGGGGTGCAGAGGAGGCTTGACAGCTGTGAATGAATGCCAAGCTACATATCCAGACTGAAGCCCCAAAAAGCCATTCATCAGACAGGTGGAATCCTGCAAATTGGCATTAGTAGGAGCTTGTAGTGAGGGAGGAGAGCTGTCATTCTTCTCCAGGCATCTACGTGTATAGGTTAAAATGTTGTCCCCAAGTTTTTCATCCAAACTGGGACACCATGTAATTAGTATTCACAGCTGAGTATACACTTTCTTTTGTTTTCTCGTCCTCAGAGGCCATGAATCACTTTTCGCTTGTTCTAAAAACTCTGAATTCACCTCCCCCAGGGTAACTCACATGTTGGCCATAAAACACATTTGCTACTTAATATTGCATCGCTTTTCAAATGCAGTAGAACGATGTTGGTGTTGTAAAGTGGTGAGTTTTCAGCTGTCAAACCAGCAGTTTCTCTGTTGGATTTCAGTTGGCACCTGGACAGTTGCATCTACATGTCAGACAGGCACGGCTGCACCCTTAATCTGAAAAGTGTCTGAAATGAACAGTTAGTGACAACAACAAATGGTAAGGAGGCGTGGGGAGGCATTGAGATGCGTCTGGGTTTCAGTGACAGCCAGTGACAGTCTGCCACTCCATAACTAATGAATGGCCGAATGGATTCTGGATTGAATGTTTTAATTAAGGGAAAACATATGCTCATCATGAGACTGATCAACTTTGATCTTATAAAGAAGTTACACTCTTCACATTTGTGTGTGTATTTGCAAAAGAGCAAAACAAACAGCAAAGGAAAGATAAGTCGAATAGCTTGAGTCAATAAATAATTACTCTATTGACTTAGACTGGAAATTGTGGATATGCATGTGTGTGCGTGTGTGTGGGTGTGTTTGTGTGTGTGTGTGTGTGTGTGTGTGATTAACAAAGAGAATAAGTAACCAAAAAGGCATTCATTCTTAAAACAGCCAAACCTTAATTAATATATACTCAACAAAAATATAAACGCAACACTTTTGTTTTTGCTCCCATTTTTCATGAGATGGACTTAAAGATCTAAAATTCATTCCAGATACACAATAATACCATTTCTCTCAAACATTGTTCACAAATCTGTCTAAATGTGTGATAGTGAGCACTTCTGCTTTGCTGAGATAATCCATCCCACCTCACAGGTGTGCCACATCAAGATGCTGATCTGACGTCATGATTAGTGCACAGGTGTGCCTTAGACTGTCCACAATAAAAGGCCACCCTGAAATGTGCAGTTTTGTCTCACAGCAAAATGACACAAGCATTGAGGGAGCGTGCAATTGGCATGCTGACAGCAGGAATGTCAACCAGATCTGTTGCTCGTGCATTGAATGTTCATTTCTCCACCATAAGCCGTCTCCAAAGGCGTTTCAGAACTTCGCACAGCCATTGAAGAGGAGTGGACCAACATTCCACAGGCCACAATTGACAATCTGATAAACTCTATGCGAAGAAGATGTGTTGCACTGCATGAGGCAAATGGTGGTCACACCAGATACTGACTGGTTCTGAGTCCCCAGACCCCCAATAAAGCAAAAAAATGCACATTTCAGAGTGGCCTTTTATTGTGGACAGTCTAAGGCACACCTGTGCACTAGTCATGATGTCAGATCAGCATCTTGATGTGGCACACCTGTGAGGTGGGATGGATTATCTCAGCAAAGCAGAAGTGCTCACTATCACAAATTTAGACAGATTTGTGAACAATGTTTGAGAGAAATGGTAATATTGTGTATCTGGAATGAATTTTAGATCTTTAAGTCCATCTCATGAAAAATGGGAGCAAAAACAAAAGTGTTGCGTTTATATTTTTGTTGAGTGTATGTTCAAAGGGTTGTAGATTCAGAAAAGAGGAATGGAAATGGAACAAAATTAAAAGGGTGCAAAGAAGTGCAAATGACCTAAATTTTACTGTCTTGAGGAGCTTTTATATTATATCCCACTAACCCTAAACGATCTCATTGTCACTGGTATCATTTCTCATCACCATTTATAACTAAAATTCTAAACCTATTCCTTTTTCCCCACAATAAATTGCTTCTGTCTGTTGCAGGTGTGACTTATCTGATGAAAGTCAAAGTCCCACATACTTTCCCAAACTTACATTAAAACAGCTTGTCACGACATACTGTTGCCTTCGTGAACGTAATGAATCATTTTAAAACAGCATGTGTTGTTCTGCTCTCCACACTATGTGCCTCGCATATCTGAGCCCATGTTGTTGTTTGACACCACATTTGTCATATTCCCCGTTGATAACGGTGAAAGTACAAAACATAGATTCACATCATGACACAGACTAATGTGCAAGAGTTGTGCTCCAACGGTAAGGGACATTTTTCAGGCCTGAACACTCCTTAAAGAATATGTAATTTTGTTGACGACTTTTTACAGGCTAAAGTTTGTAATATCAGTGTATTTCGCCATCTAGTTGTGAAATTCTACATTGTAATTCTTCATGCTAAACCCTCCCCCTTCGGAGAATTTACAGAAACTAAGGTGGCCTTCATGGACAATTAAGCTTAGTCATTCTGCAATATCAAGTGATAAGGTGAAGATGTATTTAGTTGTTTATTCTCTAAAACTCCTTCAACGTCTTCCAACAGGTGCATTTCCGACAAGAGTCCCAATGTATATAAAAATGTATCTTGCTACATGGTATGAAACATATTCCGTGTGAGATAAGAAGGTACTGTCGCTCAGATGAGTAAATGTGGGTGTTACATAGTGACCAAAATAATGAGATTGAGGTACAATCAAACAAATTGAGTTGCTTATTTCTACATGCTGTCTGGAAGAATTTCGCATCAAAGAGTCAACTGAGGTCGTCTAAGCATCTGATAGGGATTCTACCTCGACAACTAGGATAGCTATAAAGGTGTTCCAGGTGTGAAGCATCTGGCATGGGAACATGCAACTATATCGTATACCTTTGGGACACAGATGTCTGGGATCTCCTGTTTGGCCTGCTCCCACTGGGACCTGGACCCAGATTAGACTTTGAAGTGCTGCCTGTGACTTGCCACCTGTCGGATCTCATAAACTCAAATCCTGTCCATTTTTTTTTGCGTTCTCAGAATCCAGGGGAATCCTGATCTGTCCCCAGAGTGAAAAGAAGTCACTGAGCTGCAGGGACTCCTCTTATCATGCCGCCTTTCTGTGGAAAATCTCCCTGGACTAACTCATCTTTCCGCCTTCATCTTTCACTTAGCCCTTATTCTCTGAAACCTTAGGCCTTTTACCTGTCACCATAATCCTTCCGAAGGGGTCGGTCTGAGTCTCAATGTATCTCTCATCCTCAAGTACTTGTAGTCTGTCGAGGTCATGTTTGTCCAGTAACTTTCTGATATTATTTTCCTCTGACAAGCCACCAAGCTACAGTATGCAAATCTCTCTCTCTCTCCCCAGGCTGTTGCTGCCTCATCCAGGCGACTGGATCTGGATCATCGTCCCCGGGGGGATTTAACATCTCTTCTTAATGCCTCTCTTTCTAGTCTGTTTGCTACCCTGTCTGTCTCTCCTGTCAGTTTGAATCTGGCTTGCCTTTTCAGCTGTTGTGTGCTCTGTCCTCCTACCAGGTCTAAGTGATGGAGAGGAAGTCTTGAAGCTCAGGTCCTAATTTGTTTGTGCAACATCTGAAGTTGTTCAACGTCCTCGTGCATCCATATCATTTAAAGTAGTTTTACAGGTTGGTGTGTTCTGTGCTAACATCTGTTACATGTCGGTCCGAGCCCTCCTCTGTTGCTCTTGCTTTTTGATTTAGCTTCTTCAACTTCTAATTTTTGGTGACTTTTTCCTTATCCGAATGAAGGGTTTTATGGCCCAATGCTGCACAGATTGTTAAGCCCCCCTGAGGGAAACTATTATTTGGGAAATGGAGCTGTTAAAATAAAATTGACTTGACTTGACTTGACCCAGAAAAGCTGTTAAAAATGGACGGATGGATGGATGGATGGATACATACATCAACAACCATAGAGAATAATAAAATACTTTTTCTCCACTTGCAATAGCCACAATCAACCAGAATTCAAGAAGTATTTTGATTAAAAAACATGACAACAATAATGGACAAGCAGCAATGTGCATGTACTAATTGAGAAGCCTGCTATATTTATATACTCTTTATCACCACCTTTGAATAAAAGCCTCTTCTTCCTCTCTGGGGCCTGTTGAACGTCTTTCACAGGAACAGGAAATCCCAAAATGAAATAGAAGTCGAAGGTGGTTGAGATAAAGTGGGTGTGCCATGAAGCACCATATAAACATTCATCACAGGAGTGTCACAGCGTGATGATAACTAACAGTGTAAGAACACCCGAGGCTGCATTATTCCTTAAAAAGTTAATGCTTCCTGATGCCTGCCACGGCACCATTAAAAATGTATCGCCCAAGTTTATTTGATCCTTTCGGGTTTTGATGATGAAACATCTTTGTTGCACTTCTAACGGCGTGCGCTTGACATCTCCAAATCCAGCTGTTATTTCAGCTAACAGGAAATGACACCTCTCACTGACTAAAGTAATGTGAAGTCAGCCCTCAGTTTGACTGAGTCACCGGTGATCAGAGGCGTTCCTCTCACACAACAGGTAGAGACATTTTCCAGCTCAGTTTGGAGACCACGGAGAAGTTGGCTATAAAAAGTTAATTCTCTTATTCGCCACGTGTAATGCTGGGATCAGAATACAGAAAAACAAGAAAGAAGAAACGACTGACTTGTGAGAGGCACCAGCAACTGCACTCATCTTGCCGTCCGCCATGTTTACATTGTTGTGCAGGCTCACCCCTACGCCAAAGCGCTGTCAGCTGTGCTCCTATTGGTCAACGTTATGGAAGCAATGCAAGCAAAACATAAAAAAATCCTAATCTTTCTGGGAGCAGACATCGCTTGTCATCCATTATGAAATATCACTATGTGAGATAAAACGAGTGCAAGATGTTCATTGGTAGTTTCCGTGCCAACATGGCGCCCTACGTATCGCGGTTTGGACTATGTGTAGTGGTCTGACCCTGACATATTGATCTTGATTTAACAGATTCCCTTTCTTTTGCAACTATTCTGAGATGGATAGTTATTGTAGGTCAGAGTGAGTGTGAGTGAGAGGGAAACAAGTTAGGACATGCAGGACACTTGGAGGAGGAGAAATTGGTACAGTGTTTCCTTCCTTGGCATTGTGAACCAATATATGTGTTGTTGCTTGTGGGGATGTTGGATGGTGTGTGTTTGAGTTTGTGAACACAGGGAGAGCCAGCAGTCTGGGTTTCTGCTGGTACCAGGGGCTGACAAGCGATGAAAGCAGTGAGCAGTGTCTACTTAATACCATTAGATAAATTATACTCCCTATCAATCTGTCTGGCTCTTTTCATGGAGTGGCGTAAAATTGACAAGCCAGTCGAGTCTTACTAATCCTCTCAGTGGCTCATTGATGTCAATCTTCTTCTGCGGTAGTGTACACTCATTGCTGTTTTTAGTCAGTCTTTTTATTTATTTTTTCTATCTTAAGAATAGAATTGAAGTGTCCGTTAAAGGTCCACTATGCCGTTTCAGGGGAGGGGGATTCGTTTACATTTGCAGAGCCTCCAGGTAGTTTTTTTTTCCATATTTTATTCTAGGGTGAGGGTTAGGGTAGGGTTTCTATCTCCCAATAGGAAAGTCTTACTTCCATGAAACTTACCCCACCTATTAGCATCAGCCTTACAACTATACCCACCAAATGATTTGATGCTGGGATGAAGAGAAATAGATTTATAGGGAGGGTGCTTTTCAAGCCAGTCCATTCTTGTGCTATTTACATTGACCTCCATTAATTTCCTGAATCTAGGGTTAGGCTAGGGTTGCTATCTCCCACATGGAAAGACTTACATCCATGAAACTTTCTCTACTTACAAGAATCCATCCTACAACTATACCCACCAAAGTTTTTGATGCTGGGATAAACGGAAACAGATTTTGAGGGAGGGGTGGGTACTTTTCACAGCAAGCCAGTCTATTTTTGGGCTATTTACATTGAATTCCATTCATTTAGTTGAGGGTTAGGGTTAGGTTAAGGCTCCTGGAACGGAAGTGTCACTAAAATATGTTTGTTAACAGAACTGTGGGTCCTGCTGCTGTGAACAACCAAAATGTAACTGTAACTTTTAAGGTAGCTTTCTATACTCAAACAGTGTTCCAGGAATCCAATTTTTCTGACATACCCAAAGTTACATAGTGCACCTTTTAAATAATGTCTCACCTCTATTCCAACTAAAAAAGCAAATTCCTATACTGTTCACCAATAGCAGGTTGTCTTGCGTTCCACAGAGCAGCATGTCAGAAATGTAGCAAGCCATCAAATCTTATTGTCAATTTAACGTTTATTTAACCTCAATCCGTCATAGTATAAACTCTATAAACTGTATAATTAGCAAGAATGCTTGGTCACTCAGGCAGCTGTTTTTCCCACTTTGATAACCCCCAATTGAATGAAATGACAGTCCTGAGAACACAATTGTAGGAGGAAGTAAACGGCCCGGTACGGAGATAACAGAATATAACAGTGAGCTCCAAAAGCTTTTGTGACAAAATGGCGCTGGCGTCTTCCCAGCTGGCTAGTGTGTTTAGCTGAAAACTTAATTGTCCAGTTCCGAGCAAAGAAGATGGTGTACTTCAACGGAAACATTATCTCAACTAATCTTTTTTTTGTGATAATTATTAATTTTATTAGCATCAAATACATGGATTTGTAAAACATTGTGTAAAGAAGACTGAATTTACTAACGTTCATTTCTAGCGCTGGAAATGTGAATTTTGCCATATTAAACACTCCATATGAATGTTATGGGAGATGGCATTTAATTGGGGTCGAGACGTAATAATCTAACGCGATCAAGGGGAGCAGCTGCGATAAGTAGTACTTTTGCAGAGCATGAAGATCCATTTTGACTGAGATAAAGCTCTTCCAACTGACTAAATGTTAGGGCACAATAGTTTGTGACATTTGTGGACTGCATCATTTCCTAAGGTTTACAGAGATAGACAAATGATTGACACATTTAGTTTAAGAGGGGGAAAAAAGCACTCACAAAAAAAACTATTAAAATGCTGTGAGCGATATAACCTTGTTAAAATGAGATGTCTTCTTTAGCTAAACAAGTCTCTTGCACGCCAAATATGCCTCACTGGTTTGATTCTCCTTGGCACCACTGTCTCCACTTGATGTTTAATCAGGAGAACCTTTATGACCTGCCGGAAATGTGTTGATGTTGAAATGACAGTGATGAATTACCTCCGTGTGCTGTGACCTCAGGTGGTAATATTCACAACTTCATAATTTAATCTCCCCCCTTTTTCCCAACTTGCAGAATGCAGCAGAGTTGGATCATTCCTGTTCACTCTAATCAATACAACATCAAGTTGTTCCTTACAATTTTCAAAATTTAAGACACAAAAAGAAATGAGGAAGTTAAGCCACTAAATTCTCAAAAGATTTGGAGCAAATATAACACAAAAAGAGTCAGACTTCAAATGCCAGATGCGCACACAAATGCAATGACAAACCTTGTAAGGCATAAATACAGGGTTACAACTCATTTAAATGGCCATTTTGTATGACCTAGACTGAAGTATCACAGGTACTGAATGTGGTCAAGGCTAGTCCAAGGAGGCCACCAGTTGCTGTTTTAGTGGCTGTAAGGGTCAATGCCTCAGTCTGAAGAGATACAGACAGCCTTGGTCTTCTGTTTGTATTTTGATTTATAGAAGACTTCAAAAAAAGGTGTGGCTCGGTGATATACAAAGCCAGTGTTTTGTAATCAGTGTATATATGCAGAGGTATGCATGAACAAGTCTCTCTATGCCAACTCATGCATATTTTTTTAGTGGCTTAATTTGCATCGGCAAATGACCAAGCCTGGAAATCTATTTTGCCATTTTGCGAAAAATGATTTAATAGCAAATAAAAACACAGGGGAGTGGTAGATGGGAGATTTTGCTGTTGATAGCTTCCGCTGGCATCATGAAATATTCAGTTGAGTGCCCTGAAATTATATTATCACCTGATTCATTTGAATCTGTTAGACATATGTTGATGATAAAGCCGGGAAGATGTGGTTTCCCACCCGAGAAAATGGGGAAGAACTGATTACTGAATCAAAGTGACATATTCCTAATAATATCTTTCCTCACATTCTTGAAAAATGGATGATAAAAGGGTATGAAATAGATGTTATTCTGTGAGTAGGGTTTGTATTAAAGATGGCCTCTGAGATTCTGAAGAATGCTTGTTGTCAAAATCACTTTCTGTCAAAATCAGTGAATAGATCCTCACGACTCCTCATTCATGTGCAACCATACAAACCACTTAATTATATTGCTGTTACAGAATATTTGACTTGTACTTATTGATGCAAATATATATTCCTAGTGTTATTTCCAATGATTATAATGAGTAAATATTGTATGATGATGTACATATTTATATATATATATTCTTTTTAAGATAATTTTTTGGCATTGTTATGCTTTATTGATAGTGTAGAGAGAGTTGAAATGGGGCAGAGAGGGGAGTGACATGCAGAGAACGACCGCGGGCTGGAATCGAACCCGGGTCCGCTGCTGGCCGCTAAGGGCGCCCTCCATATTTTTTAATTCTCATTAACTTTTCGTAGAATTTTATTTGTGAGGCTATATTTCTCCTCCTGCATTTTACAAACTTATTTGTTATATTTGTTATTTGTTTCTTATTTTCTAAATAATTCTATTCTCAAGTTGGAGCAACTCTCAAAAACAGAATAAATGAAGTATTTCTGATTGTGATTCTGTATAGACTTGTAAGCCAAACTCAACTGAGAAGTACACATCCATATAGTTAATATGTTCTAAAGGAGGCGACTAAGTCATGCACTTCCTACATATAAATGTTATGTTATGTAATGTAATTCCTATTAAATCCAGATTTGGACATGATATATTATGCTGCACATCATTCTATACAAGAATGAGCTCTATTAATGGAGCCATGAAATAAATAACGACTCAGAAACAATTGTTGTTAATGTGTCTGCGAACCCTTCTGAACCTTTGAGCGATCGCCACACAGCACAGCGCACACTTGCATGTTAATCAACTGCACAATATCGACACTGTCCAAATCCACTAACCACTCACTATTCCTCTCACACTTGTGTTTAACCTGCGTATTTATCAGAGGAGATGTGAGGGGAGGAGAAGGAAACACAATGGCCGAAGAATTATTATGAAAACGTTGTTTGTTGACAGCTTACAGAGCCCCAATATAAAAAGAAAAATCTCCATACAGAATCTGTGGGCAAACAATATTGGATTCTGTGTGTACTTGGACCTAGTATAAGCCCTCTTCAGTCTTTTTCTTTTCTCGTTTTTTTCTTCAAATGTCAAGCCACAAAGAGCCTGAACCTGTCCGCCTGCTCCGGAGAAGAAAGCCATGATAAATCTACCATGATAACATGTTCAAGGAGTAATATCAACAGTCAAGTATTGTCCCTCCTTCTGCCTCAATAAAGATGCTGGTGTGAATGGTAGAATAGTAAACACATTTTCCTATTTTGCCTGTTTTCTTTTTAGCTGTGATTTTAATGGGTTTACGGAGCTTAAAAGGTACAGTGTGTAATATTGGAGTATGTTGGTGTCATCTAGTGAGGAAAGTTCTAAATTGCAACACTGTCTCTACCCCTTTCGTTTGGGGCATTTTATAGAAGCGGCTTTCAAGGACAAGAACCTAGTTATAAAGATGGCATCATCCACCACTGACTCAAGTCTTTCCACAATATCAAGTGACTACACAGATGAAGATGTATTACACATATTTTCATTCACCACTACATTTCCATATACAGATTTGAACCCAAAATCTGATAACATTTGAGTTTTTTTTCCCGGTTATGTTGCTGCAACACTGTCAATCAAGTTTTGGGCTTTCAAACTCTTAATAAATAATAGCTACGATCCCCCAAGCTACGATCTTTCATGAATATTTCACGTTAAAGTCAAAATAAAGCACTCAAGATTTGCGACCCAACTTATTTTTCAAAGGGCTTTAAAGGCTCAATGCCAAAACCTTCCCATCATCACGTGGAGACTTCTGTACTCTCTCATGCTTTCAGACGGCAGGGTTTCGCTACAAATGGCAGAACAGTTTCATGTCAGTAGGTGCACAAGGCTGCGAAAATATTTAAAGACATAGAACCAATAACTGAGCTGGCGACGCAGTACTTTCAAGTGAGTAATTTACCCTGTCCTTTTCTGCCTCTCTTGAATGACATCAAGGGGGGTAAAAAAAAAATCTGCTTTCACACTGTGTCAAGGAGAAGTAATTAATACCGTTAATACAGGGCCCGTCCTTGGCTCCTGTACCACACAGGTCGTTTTGACCCCTTGTCTCTCTATGGGGAACCACCGAACTGTGGAGGAGAGGCCTGCATGCTTCAAAGATTATCCCAAAAATAGAACAGAGGTTCTGTATGTGGGTAAAATGGGGGTGTACAAAAAAAAAAAAAAAAAAAAAAAAAAAAGCAGGCCCATATGTTCTTCCTTCTGGCCGTGAAACAAGCTGATCTAATTAAATCAAGTGCTAAGTTTTACACGAGTGGGACAAAGCTTCTCCTGCTGAGAAAGAGGTTCAAAGTCAAATTGCCTGCTATTCCTTTTTGGCACATTGCATCACATTACTGCAGGGCCAAGAGATGTGTTCCTTAAATCCCTCTCTCTCTCCACTTTAAAGTTGTCAACCACCTACACTGACAATAGAAAATGTGCTTTTCATGCTGATTGAACAAAGTTAAATCGTTTCAATGTCATTTTTGATTCTGAAGACATTTATGCTTTTCACAGCTTTACTGAGCAACTGAAATTCAACAATATTCCACATTGTATCCCTCGTGACACCAGCTGAGAGGAATATAGAAGACAAACACACACACACACACACACACAGGAGGACAAGACTTAATTCCTTTTCTGCATGCTAATGAAATCTGACAACACTTATTTGAATATCAATCTAAATGTGTACCAAGCTCATGTGTTATTTACCTGCATTTCTGCGGGGAACACATCGCCGGCTGTGTGCCTGTGTATTTACACATCAAACATCTCCCTCGTTACCCAATCACTGCATTTCCCTTTTTTTTCCTTCTTGTCGTTTAGTTTTCCTCCTCTCTCCGCTCTCATCTCATGGTTCAAACTCATTTCAAAAGAATAGTCTTATCTTGTGATCATTATCTTATTAAGCTTATAATCATAATCTTTAACAAGGCAGACCGTGGTGTATAATGCATTGCATTTGTTAGACGCGCTCTACTCTACCACTTATAATTTAATGAATGCATTAAAGGTGTCACAGTTTTCACACAGCACAGTTACTGAACCTAACAAGGTTTTAGGTAAGCTGATGAGAAAGCACTGATAATAAATGAGTACAACTCTAGCAGCTCATTTGAAGCCTCTGGACACTAAAGTATTGTCACTTTATCCCTGTGTGGGCGTGAAGCAACTGGGGTTGTATGGCATGTGCCAGTTCTCCGGGCAGTTTTTATTCCACCTTTTCTATTATAACAGTCAAATATATTTGCTTCTAAATACTCTGGAGTGTGCTTCCTCAGAAGACACCAATTGTGGGTTGAGCCCCTAATGCCGACCAGAAAGAAGGGTCTAATCAGCCAGAGACACTTATAACACTTCTCAAGCCCTATAATAATCACACAGCGTTCTCCGTAATCCGGCCACACGAAAAGCAATTTCCTCATGCAATACAATTCCTGATTTTGATTCCTATACTGCAAGTATGCTATTTACCTCTGAGTACATGGATTCTTACTTCCCCCATACTGATGTATGCAACAACGTTTGGTCAATGCCATTTTGACTCGTTATCGCCACCTACTGGCCTGTCATGATTAACTCAGCGTTTTCAATATTTTTGTGTTGCATTATACGGGGAGATATTCTGAAGGTGCGCCCCACCAAACGCATTTGATCATTTTGTGTCAAAAATGGCTCTACGTGCGTAACGCGCCTAGTCTCCCTCCCGATAATTTATTTCCCCTAATCAACCATGGCTGCGATCAGACCCGACACACCAGCGTGCATGTCCGCACAAAAACATCAACACGGCCAACATCTGTGCCACTGCCAAAAGACAAATAAACAGCAACTGAACGCCACTCGGAATGCACACAAACAGCAAGGCAGCAACATAACAAACACATGTACAGCAGCATTATGTGCACGGTGGCATAAAGGCAAGTAGCCAACATTACCCTACCTGGCTGTGACAGGGGACCATGGCTGGCGTAGATATAAACACCGGTGCTTCGCTGTGCTTGTCGGGAAAGTTCCCCGGACATAGCCGTCATGTTTGGGTTCATAATATGAGGCGCTAGCCGCACACAACCGGCTGAGATAACTATTGCTATTCGGAGCTAACTTGGTTTATCGGCTAAAGCACAGCCGCACATATTCACTGAATTAACCAGGAAGTCCATTCTCCTGGTGAAATTTCCCCACGTCTTCTATTCCCGAGCGGCTGTCATACAGCAACGGCTGCTCGCAAATACATTTTCCTCCTCTGTGTTTCTCAGCCTCTGTGTACACTGTTCTCCGATCGTGCCGATGTCCGTGACGTCGGCCATTCTCCAAGCTGATTGGCTAACGCGGCTAAGCGTCACGCGTAGGAACGTAACAAGTTCAATATTTTGAACTCCGCACGTAGGTGTGTATACGCGCCCCGCGCCTATTTGTTGCTTTAGCGCATGTAGCGTATCTACGCGCCTAAACCAATGGTTCCCTATGGAAAAATTGCCGCGTAACCAAGCCCCAACCTCAGCGATTTTTACCGGCATCCAATAAGGAAGTGACCTACAACTGTAGTAACCAGAAAGTGCCACTGGGGGTGGCGCCAAGACGAGCAGTTTTTCTTTAGTTATTATGCACCAAAAATATGGAACAAACTCCCAGAGAACTTGAGGTCTGCTGCAACTCTCAGTTCTTTTAAATCGAGTCTGAAGACTTTTTTGTTTCCATTTTAACCTGCAATTTTCATTTTATTTGCTTTTAAATGTTTTTAAATCGAGTTTTATAATGTGTATTGTGTATTCTAATCTTGCCCCTGTAAAGCACTTTGAGTGGCCTTGTGTCTGAATTGTGCTATATAAATAAACTTGCCTTGCCTTGCCTTGCCTTTGACTCACTTGTTAGATAGGCCGTTTTCAAAGTCTTATTAAACCTATTTACAGCCTGGGCCACAAAACCATTTTAGTCTGTATGTTTACGCGCCCCACACACATCCTACCTCTACTGCGCGTCTACCTCGCATCTGCGTCTGACTTTTTGTCACTGACCGTGTAATCAACGTAGAGCGAGCACACATCTAACCTCAGACGCACTGCTGATGCACGTTGGAGGCACGTCTGCAGCGACGCTCCCCTTTACCTCAGGAGGCTCGCCTATTTTTTTCTGAGAGCCGCGCGTCTCTCTCGGGTCTCTGTGCTTTAACTGATAGAGAAATACTCTGTTGACAGTCATACCAGCAGCATTCACTCAAGTTACACGATTTCCCGGTGTGTTTCTTTCAAAATAAAACATCCCTCAGTCGTATACGCAAATAATCCCTTTATTTCACGATTTAATTGTGCAATCGGCTGTTGGCGCAACTGGTCTACCTATTTCCTCTTGAGTGCTTTTATTATGAAGGGGCAGAACGTAAGTGTCAGCCGTGTAAATGTGTCTGACTAAAAGTTCGATGTTGTGAGCGCTAGAATAAAGTGCAGTTCAGTGAATGGAGTTCCCGTATCTTTATTTCTACAATGACAAAGTAGGACACACTATACACCCTCGGTTACAATGTGAACGAGAATAATCAAAGGGAAACAACAGAGAAAGACAGTGATTTTGAAGCAGCGCTGCAGCAGCAGCAGCAGTAGTAGCAGCAGTTGAGACGTTCCATGTGTGTCCGAGAGAAGTCCGACAGACGCAGCAGTAAGGTAAGGCGACGCGCTCCAGAGGTAGACGCAGGATGTGTGTGGAGGGCGTTATAGGTCATATCTCCATGACAACACTGAGGGGGGTGAATTTTTTTGGCCCACGCTAGTTTTTATTCTTTTGGAGGTTAAAATGTATTGACGCGATCTCTTGAGTGACAGCTCTCCGCCCGTTGTCCCTCACTTTGCCTCGGAGGTATAGAGCTGTTAAGCGGAAGTTCCTTACTTCCGGGATATGGGACCTCTCGGCTCGAAAAATTACAACGGTAGTCAATGGAAAGAAATTTATTATTTTCTGGTCCCAGTCATGAAATGCCTTCGATTACACATATGTTTTGTATGGATTTAGATGGTATTTTTTCGTGCAAAGAATGGAACAATTTAGCGAGTAGAAGCTGGATACGGTCAGGTTTTGTGCAGAGCGCTTTTGTGGACTACAGCTCTTCGCTGCTCTTGACACTTATGATATACGTCACCACCACTCGCACCGCTTAGCTCAGAAACATGGCTGTGTATTTAATGCACTTTACCGCCTTCTTTCAATGACAAGACAAAAGTCTTCAGCGTGGCGAAAACCACAACACAAGTGGACATGTGGAGAGTTTCAATTTCTCGAGTGGGGAGATTGTTGCCGTTGTCCACGCCAGCC
The DNA here is from genome assembly GCA_949357725.1 of Hyperoplus immaculatus. Lineage (NCBI taxonomy): Eukaryota > Metazoa > Chordata > Actinopteri > Uranoscopiformes > Ammodytidae > Hyperoplus > Hyperoplus immaculatus. Next base: position 23,046,142 of record OX442365.1, read on the forward strand.
ATTAGCATTAGCACTGTCCGTCGAGAAGTGGAGGGAATGTGTTGAGGTGACGTCGCAGAGGCGACAAAACTTGTAGTTGTTCTCGTAACATTTTTTCAAAAGCCGTTAGACGAATAATCATACAACATACCGTCAAACTCTTCACATTAAAAATTATCATTTAGACCCATACAAAACATATATGTAATCCAAGGCATTTAATGACTGGGACCAGAAAATAGTAGATTACTTTCCATAGACTCCCATTCATTTTTTTGCAGCCGAGAGGTCCCATACCCCGTAATTCCGCCACTTCCGCTTAACAGCTCTATAGAGCTGTTAAGCGGAAGTTGCTTACTTCCGGGGCATGGGACCTATCGGCTCGAAAAATTACAACGGTAGTCAATGGAAAGAAATGTATTATTTTCTGGTCCCAGTCATGAAATGCCTTCGATTACACATATGTTTTGTATGGATTTAGATGGTATTTTTTCGTGCAAAGAATGGAACAATTTAGCGAGTAGAAGCTGGATACGGTCAGGTTTTGTGCAGAGCGCTTTTGTGGACTACAGCTCTTCGCTGCTCTTGACACTTATGATATACGTCACCACCACTGGCACCTGCTTAGCTCAGAAACATGGCTGTGTCTTTAATGCACTTTACCGCCTTCTTTCAATGACAAGACAAAAGTCTTCAGCGTGGCGAAAATCACTACACAAGTGGACATGTGGAGTTTCAATTTCTCGAGTGGGGAGATTGTTGGTGTTGTCCACGCCAGCCATTAGCATTAGCACTGTCCGTCGAGAAGTGGAGGGAATGTGTTGAGGTGACGTCACAGAGGCGACAAGAATTGTTGTTCTCGTAACATTTTTTCAAAAGCCGTTAGACGAATAATCATACAACATACCGTCAAACTCTTCACATGAAAAATGATCATTTAGACCCATACAAAACATATATGTAATCCAAGGCATTTAGTGACTGGGACCAGAAAATAGTAGATTACTTTCCATAGACTCCCATTCATTTTTTTTCAGCCGAGAGGTCCCATGCCCCGTAATTCCGCCACTTCCGCTTAACAGCTCTATACGTCAGCTATCTCCCTCCCCCCGACGTGACGTCGATTCCCCTTTTCGGCAAGAGGAGTCAGGCGGAGTAAAAATCTCACAAGATGGCGACGCGCACAAACCAGGATTATTGGATGCCGTGTGAATAACTGAGGTCAGCCCGGATGCTACATCCATATTATTTACTATCTATGCGCGTAACGCGTTTGGTGTGGGTGCACCTTAATACATATTCGTGTGTACTGGATTTTTTTCTGCAAACTGAGGGGGGGCAGGGAGAAATGCTTGTTTTAAAATATACATGTACATGTGAACATGGCCTCAGTTAACAAGTCAGCTAAAACGGTTTTGGGGCGAGGGGCATGTTGATGTTTTCGAGTTTTCTATTTATGTTTGTTCTATAAAGTAGATTCTATGATAATAGTTTTATTTAATTCCTGCAATATTTTTATAATAAAATTGCTGACCTTGGAGATCCAACATTTGAATAATATGTATCTGTTTTTGCCTTTTAGAGACACACTTTGATCCCCATACATGTGCAGAAGACAGTGTTGTTCAGCTCCGTTCTGATTGGTTCAATGAGGGTCTAAGAGGGGATTGACTTTCAACTATGCAGATCACAACCATCTGAGTCGTGAGTATATTTGTCTTGCTGGTTATTTGACAAACCATGATGAAGATATTAATGTGAGATCAACACCATGCTAGTTTGTAGAATATACTTTTTCCTTGAGCTCCTCACATCCTTCCAACTAAAATACAAAAATACATTCTGCATTCCCAAGATCAGCATTAGGATGGCAGCCAGAGATGATAGCTATTTAGCATCAAATCCAATTTTGTGGTTTGGGGTCGCTGGAGACAAAAGCACATTATGGTTATTTAAATGTCATATCCCAAATGCAATATGATGATAATAATGAGGCTCGAACTGAGCTTAAAATATGATATTGGAGAGATGTGTGTGAACGCTTGTGTGGCCGTCCCCTAATCACATTAGAAAAGCGGCGTCTTGAAACTATAGCCACTCCTCAATCTCAGAGTCTATTAGAGCGGAAATGCCTGTTATTAATTTCCCAATATGGCTGTCCCTCTGTGTTAGTGACACTATCTCATTCTCCCCTCTCTCATTCATATGAAAGTAGGTCAGTGGTGCCGGGGCCTGAGCTATGAATGGGATTCTGTTAGCCCAAGAGTCCAGAGGCTCAAAGCAATTACACATTAACACGTGGCCCAGTCCCCAATTTCTCTTTCAAATACTTCACCCTTCAGCTCACCTCCCTAACCAGCCAATATACCACACATAACAGCTCTCTAACATCGGTTGGGACACAGGTGCGGACCCAGGGGTGTCTGAAAGTTATCCTAGGAGGGATAACCACTAAATCGTAAAAGCGACTACAGGGAAGGGGCGAAAACAAAAATGCACAGAGCTGTAAAGGGCCACACAGGCTACTTTTAATATATAACAAACTAAAGCAACAACAAAACCACCACTGCCAAGCAGCTGAAAGCATACACAAGTAAAACAGTTTATTTTGCAACACTTCACACAACCTCTCACTACCTCTGAAGGTGAGACAATGAGCAGCACAGAGCACTGGGGTCTCAGGGCAGATATAACCTCTTCACACCTGAGCTCAATTCGGCAATCATTGCCACACACACCTGATTGTAGTGAGTGAATCAGTCACCCTTCTCACTGAGTCGAAATCTCCCTTGCCCTCACCGAGCTGAAATATCCTGTGTCCTCACAATTCAATTATTGGACTTCTGTACGCTGTACGATTGAATCTAAAATATAACATTTATGTTATAAGTTTCTGACTTAACAAGCTCTCTCGTCAAATAACAATGAGTTAAAGCGACTGGGACCACTTAGCTGCCGTAACAAGTGACACCCAGAAATATATTCATTGCATATTTGATCTTGACTGGTGTATTATTCGTCTATTCAGGCTGTCTAAGAAATGGCCCTGCAGTAATTCCCAGACAGTGACATGTCAATAAATCCATACACACACATAACAACACTCACACTGATGTGCCAGCCCGATTCCTCAGGATTAGCTGAGCCTACAGATAGGGAGCATTTTCCACTTTCACATTTGGAGGTATGAATACAATTTTTTACTGATCTGAAGGAAATCTTTCACAGGCTATTATGGAAAGTAACTGAGAACATTTACTCAAGTACTGTGCTCTAGTACAATTTTGAGATACTTATACTATACTTAAATTCAATTTTACAACCCTTTATACTTGCTATATGTGCTCATCTTCACTTCAGAGGCAAATATCACACTTGTGTATCCCCTCTAAATTAATCTGACAGCTGTAGCCACTTCGTAAATTAAGATTTAACATGAAATTAAATTACAAACTTGTAACATACTCTAATAATTAAAGATGAAGCCATTGTTTGTCTAGAAGAGCATTGTTTTGGTATCTACTATGAATAATTTTACGACCCATGGAACCTTTTTTAAGTGCAGGGCACGAACCCTCAGATTAAAACCACACAACATAAATGTTCATAAAGTAATTAAAACTATAGCTCCACAAAAGTAAATAACATATAAAGGACAAAGGCTTTCATCTACAAGTACTTTTTAAATATGATACTTGTATGCACCTTGCTGGTAATACTTCACTATTTTACACAAGTAGTATTTCTAAGCAAGTATTTTTACAGCAACCTTTACTTGAGAAAATTATCCAAGAACATTTTATTCTTCCAGTCTTACCCCGCCCCGGCACACTGCATTGTTTGGAAAAACATTTGCTCCATTATGAATTTCCTTTTTTGCTCGGAGCGCATTTGCATGTCCCAAAGTGACCTCCTCCTTTTCACATATCCCAACTACCCCCACACCACAGCCAGAATATGCTCTTCTAAAAAAACAGTGGGTGCTGGGTACTGTAATAGTCTGTTGACACAATCCACCTATTGCCATAATTGGAGGAAGCTGAAAATCCCTAACTGCAGTTTTTTTCTCATTCTCCTCATCCTTAACCCACTTTAACACCCCTGCATCGCAAGTAGTTCTGTGTTAGATGTGGAATTAGCTTTTTTCCTCTGCTCATTTTAATTTTTGCTCTACTCACTCAGGATGCTGCCTCAGTTAAAAAAGAAAAAAAATGCATTCGAATCCACCCTGTAAACACCGCATTAATTATGGATCATGGTATCATGCACCAACAACTTTTTGTGTATTTATTTAATTTTTTAGTTTTGCTGTGCTAGGCTTAACACTCATTCACTGCGCAGGGCTTTTCTGCTAATTAGACATTTGGAAGTGCTGCAAGTCATCTTCACCACCATACATTTTGATCATCTGGTTTAGAGATGATAGAATATTGAATTTTGTATTGCATAGGAGGGCTGAACATTTGTTATTTTAATGATCACTGAGGAAGGGCTCCCATTGAATACATAGGCTTCATACAGTGGTGGAGTTGTCACACATATTATACATATATTTTTCTGGTTTATCATATATTAGTAAATAGAAGAAACATAGGAAGTGATACAAGTACACACATTAGCTGTTCAAAAAAGCCTAGGCAGGAAGATGCTTTAAGGCAGTCCGCTATCAAGGGAACAATCAATGGAGAACGTTTTCCTTGTGGAGTAGCCTACCTGTGGAACAAGAATTATGTGACACTATTAAAACATACATTGTTTTGCAATTAATGTTTAGCCTTACCTGTTGTGCAACTTGAATAGATATCCATACGTTCATTCCGTGTTTGAACACTTTTGAACACAGCCTAGAAGTTGTTCATGTGAAGACAGGACAATCTGTTGATTAGCTGCAAATGGCTGTGACCAAACGCATTGTGAAAGGCTCCGTTTGAAGGAGGCAAATGTGTAAAAATAACATGTTTTGAATTGATAACCTCTTGACAATCACCTCTGTTCTCCTGTATATGCATGTAAAGAGGGGGCCTCTTACACTTACACTATGGTGTCATTTAACATTTATTTTTTCATTTTAAATAATACAATAAATATACTACAATTGAACATTGGCTTTGGTAGAGTTACAAGTTCATCACTTCTTCTCCACTTCACAATAGTGGACAATGAGCATTGAAAAACTTGATGTATCCTGATGAATAAAACGTGGACCGGAGAACGTGTCCCTCTACAAAAAATTATAGCAACAAGAGAAAAAACTTTACAATTTCATGCATACAGATAGGTTTTAATGCTTCAAAAGACATACAAGAGTGGATGGCCACAGTAAACTTGAATTTATTGACATAAAAACCAATATAACTTCTATCCTCTTATCCTTACACAGGTTCGACAAGACTGTGAAAACAAACAAAACAGACAAGACAAATGGAAATCTACAAAATAAAAACAAAGCAAAAAAAAATTAAACAAAAAAAATGGCAGCATCACTGCTGGTTCTGGAAATTTACAAGAATTAGTTTTTTTTAATTATTATTAGTATTACTGAGAGCAAAGTGTTAAATTTGGGTGAACTGCATCACAATGGAAAATAAAGCCAAAGATCTACAAGCATATTGAGTTATCTTAACAAGATGGTTCAAGTCACATATTTTGAAGTTGAAAAATAAAATAAAGTTAAAAAGGAAACAAACCTATGTATGGAGGGCTGTAAAAAAAAATCTGTGGTAGATACTAGTGGTCATAAGCATAGAGAGTGCATAGTTTGAACAAAGAGCATAATTACAATAAGGGCAAAAATAGTAGAACGACAAGCAATTTTTTTTTGACGCTGCATAAGCAAAACTCTTTCATCAAGGGTAATTTGGTGACCTGTTTCTACTGCAGTTTGAATCCAGAAAAAAAAAGACTTTTCAAGTTGTTTCCCCATACGAAACATGTATGATTTCAAGCACCTGTACCCCTTTAAAGCTATTATACGTGTAAACCTTTGGTGGAAGTGGTTTCATACACCAGACAAAACTTTGGACCTACTCCCTTTATGCCGTGAACACTAGTCCACGTCTCAACTCCAATCAGTTTGACCGATGATTCGACGGCTAGAGCCGCAACGCAGCGCCATTTAAGAGCAATGATATGCAATAAGCAAACAGCACCATCTCCTTGTTACTCCAACATTTTGGTTCTTAGCTGTGCGGTTCCACTGAAGCAGGAGATAACATACGCCGCCATGCTGCACTGAGCTGTGAGTGGATGTGTAGAGAAATGGCATGCAAACACCACTCGCTGAAAACAAATACAAAAGACAAAAACAAAAAATGGCTGCAGCAAAAGATCCACCTACGTCAGACGCTGTGGTTGAGAGAGTCAAAGGGGGAGGGGAGAGTGGGGGGCTGCTGGTGATGCAATATTATCACCCCAAATGTTTCCTTTCATTTAAACAACAACATAAACAGAAAAATACATAGCACCACAGAAGAGAGAGAAATAGCACCTAGGTTTTGATTTCTTTGTGTTTTCATTCAAATGTGACATCTCCCATTGCAAAAGCCAGATAGAGGGGGAAAAAACATAACGGACACTGTTTATTAAGTTAATGATGTCGTCACCAAGGTAGGTGTTCTGTTTAGAGGGCATAAAAGGAGGAATGTATATTCATTTATTTATGCAAATCAAAACTGTCACATAATATCACAGAGCTTGTTTTTGTCTTTTTATTTCCATTCGGTTTTTAAATTACAACAAGGTGTGCTCCACAACTGCAACAAGACAGGACTTTCCCAAATGTCTTCAATTTTTTTTCTTTTTCAATTTACAAGTCGAATTTCCTCACTTTCGTGCAATTTTTTTTATAGATGTCATCCCCGTTATCAGTCGTCTCCTACCTCACAATTGATAAAGTCACATGCATGTTTTGAAGCCAGAAGTAATAAACATTACCAGGAAAAATATACAGAATGTACTTACAAACATTAAAATTATTTATATATATTTATATATATAAGATCCATTCCAAGAGAATGGGGAGACAATTATGCACAAACAATGCTCCCATAGTGAATGAGCAAACAAACTCAACAAAAGACAAGTTGGGAAGAAAAGCCAGGGGAGATGAATGGAAAAACTTAAAAAGAAGAATGAAAAAGCCAAATCAGATGGAGTCCATGGCAAATACTGCTGCTACCGTCCGGAACGGCTGCAGATCTCAGGGTCGCCTTCGTTGTTTTGGGCCAAAAATGAAAAACATTGAGCATGATGGCACGGTTGGGATTGTGTGCGTGCGAGTGTGTTGTGTATAGGAGGCAGGATCTGACATCCAGTTTCAAAACGTGCATATGATGGAGAAGGCACACTGAGGTTTTCAAGGTTATTTTTCGTTTTTTCCTCTATTCCTATAGAATTTCACCGTATTCTCAACTTGATTTCACTTTTTTAAACTTGTACTTGTTGCTTTATGGAAAAAAAAAAGTTGTTTTTTTACAAATAGAATTGTTCTATTCTCTTTTTTTTCAATAGTTTTTATTTTTTTCTGAGAAAACAAATATATGCTTTTTTAAATTTTTACTTTCTCCATTTGCTCAGTAAACAGTCTTTAGCCGACGAAACAGACAGGGCCCACTTCGAATCCAAACTTCTGCGTGGAACCGCCAAAGTCGTTGAACATGATGTCCACAAATGGCACCTGTTCCACTTTTGGTGTGTTGATCTCAAGTACTGTCTTTTCATAGCCCTTTTTCAACTGTGGGAGAGAGGAGATACACAGCAGGGGGTAGAGTTAGTGAGTGGGGGGAAATAAGTCTTCAGAAGCAAAAACATCACAGGCTGAGCCACTACAAAGACAAGAAGAACATAATTTCCTGACAGCGTTCATCAAAGGACCTCCACCAACCGCATGAATTTAAACACACACACACACACACACAAACCAGGGTACAACCCCGTGGATAGCCAAGTTAAAAATAAGACTTTATTACACCTTGTTAATGCCACTTAAAATAAAATGTAATGCGAACACCAAGGCAATACTGGCAAAAGTAGGAAGGCTCTAACGTGAATTCTCAAGAATTTGAAGGAACTTTTAATAGGTGAAAAATCTATTATAAACTCACATGTATATGCTCACATAGATATACTGTAAAAATAGATTAGTTAAAACTCTGTACACTCTGAATAACAAAATCAAAAAGTGCTTTGTCACATAACGAGCCTGCTCCAAGTTTTTATTGTATCCTACAAAATGACAAGAACTTTGAAAAGGATGTTCAATACTTTGTTGGCCTTATTTTTAGAATATTAAATTCAATGCTTTTAAGCCCCCGTGGGTACCCTGGCGCGCACACACACACACACACACACACACACACACACACACACACACACACACACACACACACACACACACACACACACACACACACACGTATCTGTAACTCACCGCACAGCCATCGACCACAGCGCGGATGTAGGGGTTGTTATCATAAGACATCTCCTCGTCGTTGGAGCCCAGGAAGCGGATGGCTTTGTCGTAGTTGTCCTTGTCCTGGTCGTGCCAGGCCACAGACTGGTAGCAGTTATACGTGATGTTCTGCCGCGCCGCCGCGCTCAGCAACCGCAAGAAGGTCATCTGAACCACGCCGATGGGGTTACCCTCCGCGTCCACGTACGAGAGCTGCAGGGAAGGGAAACAAAGAGTTGAGCAATATAATAGCAATAATAAAACACCAGCAAAAGAACAAGTGGAAAGAAAGAGTGGGCCGACAGGTAGAATAACATAAAAAAAAAATTCACTGAAAACAAACACTATCCTGTGCAGTTGTTTTTGTCTGGGGCCATTTTGTTTTAATTTATGACGAGTAAATGATGTTCCCGTTGTACTGTTGTATTTTGATTTCCACTACGTTTCTTAGTATCAACAGTGTATCAACAGAAAAAAGGAGGTGTTATCCAAGGACATGGAGTAAATATACTACCATGCTCATTTGCCAATTCTTCGATAAAAAATAATGTTGATATTCAATTTTTTTCCCCACTGGCAAATCACATGAAAAGATCAAAGTCAACAATATGTGATTTAGTCTAGAATTTTCCGACTTACCTTATCTGCTTGTGGCACTTAGCCACAAGCCTATTCAGTTGGGAACTATTTTCACCGGCTGATTAATACATGTTGATTTCACTTTTACGAGTATTAATATACAGTACAATAAATAAACTCCAAATAAATAACAGAGCCAATGTTCATCGTAAGGAAGAAAGCTTTTTTTTTAAGCAATAATGGAGCTCTAGATCAGCCTTTGGAGACACATACAATACATGTCAGTAGAATGACTTCATTGATTGTTTTGGTCTTTTCATGGGAAAAGACTCTTTTCTATTTGTGGATAATAACATATTGAATTTTACCCATCATATAAAGGCCACATTTCTTTAAAAAGACTATGAGGGAGGCTGCGGAACGTTTCCAAGGTCTAAATGCCTGGAAGCCGTACGGATGTTCAAGGCTTAATGTGGAAAGATGTGCATTTAAAGTACAGAAAAAATGAGCATAGCTAAACACCTCCTTTACGCAATTATGTAAAATATATATCCAATATGAGCAAATTATGGTAAGCGCAGGAAATGTAATTATCCTAATAGCGAATATGTTGCTGCAATGATATGTTGATTGCCTGGTAATTAACCTATAATAAACCATGAATTTTTCTTCAAAAGAGAGATATGTATCCCATTAATCTCATTTAACGCCTCGTAGTCCTGACTGAAAATAGAAGAGCTTTTAGAACCCGTCACAGCTCTGTGCATCAGTGACTATCTGCATACCAACCATCATGACTCCGTTAGATCCACATGTGTCGCTTTGGTCTTTCAGACAAACAGACTTACTGAGAGTGGAGCCCATGCAGCATCGTGCCATGCAAACCGTCTGGGAGTCTGGATGTGCTCTTTCTCCACTTGTACTCGCACGTAAGCCAACGTTCAAAAACACACACAGACACACGCACACCTCTCAGCCCGCATGCACAAACTAAACCAGAGTAACGACACTCAAGCTTGACATTAACAATTCATTGATTCTTTTAATTAGCTACTTATTAAGTAACACGATATAAACAAGGAAGATTTGCTTGTGAGTGTCGTCACTTTGGCTCAACATTCTGATGTTTTCATCCTCAGAGTGGAGGGGTATTGTTCCATGCTCTCCCCACCACTCTTCACCCACTTCCCCCCAGCGCAGCGTGTGGATCCAGCCCGACATCGCCAGAGAAACATTACCTCTTTATCATCACAGCCGCAAGTCAACAGTGACTGAGTTATCCAAAAGCCCCTGGGTGGTGACCGAGTGCCTGACCCGTTTGACTCAAGAGCTTCTGAGCCACATCTAAGTAGTGTTCTAGGGGATGTGCTGGGTGTGTGAGAGCGGCCGAATGGCTTCAGCAGAGAGGGCTTTACACTTATTTTACCCCCATTGTGAAGGTTGGATGACCCCACTAAGGCAGGAGACTGTGGAGATCTGCAACTTAAAATAGTCTAACGTGTAAGGATGAGAAGTGAAAAGTGATGTATTCACTCTGAGGTGCTTCTTTCTGCACTTAAGTATAAGTATGGAGCTATGTATGCTGCTGCTTCTTGAGTCATTGTAGTGTCACGGCACACGGTCATTCTCAGGAGATGCTCTCTTAATGGAGCAGAGGTGTGTCCGAGTGGATGTACAGTCAAGAATTTTAAGGTGAAACACTGCAGGTGAGTAAGGTAAAAAAAAAATGTACTTATGGAAGTCATCACGCAAATTTGCCAGGTGATTACTTGCATAAAAACAATTAATTTTGCTATTACAATTATTTTTTAGAAATAGTTGAAGGAATATTCGAATTTTGCACATTTTGGACTAAAATCTCAAAATTGACCAGTGCTTGAAAAAACAATGTTTTGCCTGCAGTGTCTGGCCTTTAACAGGGAATCGGTAGAAGCCAAATATCTAGTTTCACCAGTGTTAAATCTTGCCTGTATAGTCCACAAAACCTCTTCTCCATTTCCTTGTAAGAGCATCGCCTATGTTGTGGAACTGAAAGTGAATACAGCTTGTGCTCAATCATGCACACCACAATAACATAACAACCAACAAGCCAAGGTGCCAGTGCATATACCATACTTTGCAGAACCATGCAGAGCCTTGGGTAGACAGAGTCCCGGCCTTAAGACCAGGACTGTGTGAACCTCAGGCACGGGCCACTTACCAGGGAACCTCTCTTGTAGTGACTATACCATGTGCCTGGCGAGTCTTTGGGCCATTTTGCCATTTTGCTCTGGAAAAATATGAGAGGCGTTCAGGGAAGGGAAAAGGACGTAGGGAAGTCGGAAGTCTGGCTTACCAGTTTACCACGTTTGTATTCACTGAACCAGGAGCCGGGATTCTCCTTTGCCCAGGAGGTGAGCCTAGTCTGGGGGGTGTGGATCGGACAGAGGAAGGGAAAACAAGCAGTGTTAAAGAAAGGAGGGGAAAAAAATGTTTGCCCTCCTTAAAGGTGCACTATGTAACTTTGGGTGTGTCAGAGAAGTCAACATTGTTTAAGCTATATTCTCATAACTGAACAAATTGGATCTCTGGAACACTTTTTACATTTGGGTCCTGGTGCCTCGACATAATTAAGCTTTGATTGAATTATACAATACTAAGAATTATATTTAGAGTAAATATGTTTTGTGAACTAATTGCAGGCTCTGCAAATGTAAACAAAGCCCCCTTCCCTGAAACTGCATAGAGCACCTTTATGTTTTTCTTCCAGACCTGAAAACAGTATTGAGTGAAAATAAAACAGACCAACCAGTCCAGTTCAGGAGCAGGAATTTTTAGTCAGTCATTATGCCATTTTGCTGGAGTACAAACTGTAGCTGGCAGCTAATTGCTGTTGAAAAATTCATGAGTACACAGTGATTAATCAAGAAATGATTGCCTGCGAGGAGCTCTAACACCGCGGCCTCTGTCCCTGCTGTTCGGTGTTAGCGCGGAGCAGCCATGGTGCACTGACTTTGTGATGCCATTAAAAAAGCTGTGAATTGGCCAACGAGGGCACTGCTGCACTAATGATCCCAGCTATGACAATGATGAATTTCTCCATAATTAAATAGCAGGTTTTTCATACGGAACTGTCTTCAATTGCTTAATGCGATAATGAGTGATGAGCCAAGGATCACTTATGGGGAGATGGCATACATTAGACCCATGCTGCCATGAAGGTGACCCTCAATTTTAATTATATATATATATATAATTTTAATAAAAGGAAATATATACTGTAAGTGCATCTTTTCTATGACTTTCAAATTAAGAATTCTAGAATTCTTGACAGCATGTCTATGCTATGTGTGTGTGATTCTGTACAGCTCTTGACCGTGTGCTCTTATAATAACCCGTGCCAATCTAAAGGAGCGTGTGTGGGAGTGCCTGCTGTCTCTACTCGGAGACTGACAGCGCAGGCTTTTCTTTTCACCCAGCGCGACACAAATGAGAGCGTGCCCGCCACCGCACGCCACCGCTATAAAAAGTTCCTCCTTCATTATCCCGAGCTTAAGCAAACTCCTGTTCTCTCAGAGGGCTTCTGGTGAGTGGAGATCATTAAAATGGTCGTGCTGTTACACAAGCCTTAGACTTGTCAAAAGACAGCGCTCCCAATGTTTCTGCTTCTCCTCTCCTCGGCTCTACACACTCATGTATAATGAACTGAAAATCCTCTCAGTTTGCCTGTCACCTGCCAAAGGGCTCTGCTGTTGATAAAGTCCTTAATGGCGTTTCCAGCTAAATAAATTGGTACTTAAACAACAGATTGTGGAAGGGTTAGAGCAAATCAGTGTGTTTGAATGAGACAGGTGTCGCCCTGCATTTACCTTCTGTCAGAACTAAACTGAGATGTGGCGTGTTTGTAAACTGACTTTGTAAAATGCAGACTGCTGTCGTATTGGTTAAAACAAGTTTAGTTATATGGGTGCATGCAGGTACAATGGATTTACTGTTGCAACTAGCGCTGTCTTCTTAAGATGGTCAAGGTGTTTATGTAGTATGCACGGAGATATGTCCCAGAAGAGAGGAGGATTGAGCATGTTTACTGTCAATCAAATCACAAACTGGAGGCTATTTCATGCCGAATCATCTTGTTACCTTTTCTGCTTATCATTATTCTGCCTCAACCTGACTATCCACTGACTGTGTGTGTGTGTTTGTGTTTGTATACATGGCAGTCAAACTTACCCCTTCAGACTTCTTATCTGGGAAGATGCAGCTCTCTCCGCCCGCTGTGAAGTTGCAGTGAACCTTGAAGGAGTCTCGAGAGCAGCCCTGGTTAGGATCAATCCAGTAATCACCTGGAGGAATGGACAAAGAGAAAGAGAGAGAGAAAGATAAATCATAGAGCATATATTTAAAGCCTACACTTTCCGATATCATGTAGCCTGTGCTAAACTCACATGTCCATAGAGTATGTCCACACTATCAATATGCCTATATACATATGTTATACACGGAAAACTTTTAACTATTGCCTATCTTAATGCATACAACACATCCTTAATAGTTGGTGTTTCATATTAAATTCTGCATTAAATAGAAACATTTGGAGATTATATATTACAAACATTAATGATACCTGTTGTATGAATACATCATACAAAGATGAAAAGTTATACTTAAAATGAAATAATTATGTGTATATTATGTGTAAACAAGTGCAATTGATGCTGGCCATAAACCATGATTGATGGTTGATTTCAGGGCCTCAATTTACCTTTTTCACAATAGATCAATAAAGTCCAACAGGATGTTTATGTGTTCAATTTTAGTTTAAGTTTAATTCAATTTTAGTCAATTGTAGACAGGGTACATTGAAATGTGTCTTTTCACATATCCCTTCACAAATATCAGCCTCCTGTCCGGTGCCGGGGATCGATCCAGCGACCTCATGGTTACTGTTCTGACCCCTTACCTCTAGGCCTGCCACCCCCACACTGTGGAGGGGAAGGATTAGACAATAGACCTCACACCTGATTGTTATATTGCGTGTTAATACCAACCATCGGGGAAGTCGGGGTGGCAGAGCTGCAGGTCCTTGCAGGTGCGTGCGGGGTTGTTCTGCGTGCCCAGCGGATGCTTCATCTGCTCGATCTCCAGCTTGAGGGAGTTGAGCGAGCCGAAGATCTCCTCCATGCCGTCGTCGTAGTCCTTGTAGTTTGCGTCTCCGGCGGTGTCGTCCATCATCTGGCTGGCGTCGATGTTCCGGCGGCTCCTGCCCTTCATGGGGTTCATCATGGGCAGTGGGTGGATGACGTCACCGGGAGGGCCCTGTCGTCATGGAAATAGGAAAGAGGGAGGGGTCAGGATTATGTCAATGTTTTTAATACTACAGATAAGATAAGGGGTGACCCGGAAGACTTGACAATTCAATGGAAAGAGCCCGATACGAATGTGGTTATGAAACAAGGGTATGCTATTCCAGCGATATGGGGGTGCTGAATGTCTGATTTTACGTTGAGGGTTTCTCCCAAATAATCATGACACATCGCCTATTGTGCAATTAATATCAGCCTATTATACTGTTAATTCAATTTAGAAAATAACTCATGAGCTTTTAATCAACCACCTTAGTGTGCATGAATGGTAGACTAAGACACAATCAAAATTTGCCTTTAGTTCAACCAATCAGATTCGATTATGTAAATTCTTATACAGAGACACCCCTTAGATACGATTCAAAATGTACAATTCAAAAGTCTGATGTATTGACTTACAGGAGGGCCAGGAGGTCCAGTCGTACCAGTCTCTCCCTTTGGTCCAGTTTGACCCTGAGAAAGACAAATGAAAGCAATGTTTGATCATCAACCACAAGTGATTCAAAGGGTGTCATAAGAAACACATGTAACTGCTTTTGAAGGGGCGCAGCTTTCAGTGAAATACTCACGGATGACCCTTTAGCTCCTTTAGGACCGGGAGGACCCTGAAGACATACAGATGACAATGAGAAATCAATACAGCCTGAGACAAAACACACTATTGAGTAACACACACACACACACACACGAAGCGGTACAACACATGTCTTACAGGTAATCCTGGAGGACCGAGGGGACCGAGTGGACCAGTAGGACCTGCGATACCCTGAAGAGAAGAGAGAGTGTGTGAATCCGTGAAGCATTGTTTATGTACGACGCAACAGTATTGATTAGCATGAGGGATTTTAACACTGGTGACTACATTATGCCTGTGCTAAATAAGTTGAAGATTATGAATCACTTTCAGTTGGCTATATTATTGGCACACTTAACACTGATTTTGGTCAATAGCCTTTGGAACAAATTAACATGTGTAAGGGCCTTCTAACCAGCGTAGTTCTGTCCACTTACATTGTCTCCTTTAGAACCATGTGATCCAGATGGACCGGGAAGACCTCTGTCACCCTTCTCTCCCTGTTCACCTGGTGGGCCGATAAGACCAATAAGACCGGGGTGGCCCTGGGGAGAGAACACAACACACACACACCGTCAATACAACAGTCAATAATACAGCATCAAACAACATTAGCCCTATAATATGTCTATGTAACGTGGCCCACCCACTCATCATTAGTGGAATGATTTGACGGATGGAGGCAAACAACAACACATCAAATCAATCTGTTTGTAAAGAGGTTCCATTAGTCGTTTGCTTCTACGTCAAAACATTGACTTGGGCCAGATGCTGGAGTGGCTCACCTTTTCTCCCTTGACACCAGAGTCTCCTTTCATTCCTGGTAAACCAGGTGGGCCCTGTGAGACGGAGGACACATTAGAATAACATCAGTGGCAAACATTATGTCAGATATGTTGACACCCCGAGACATACTTTTATCACTATGTGTTTTTATATTGTTTTAATGCAAAATAGAACTTAAACTAAACCAAAGATCCGTTAGTTCAAAAGGCCTAGGAGTCACTTCCTACTCACCATGGGTCCGGGAGGTCCGTCTGGGCCTGGAGAACCAGGTAGACCTTGCTCTCCCTGCAGAGAAATGGCAAATACACAGTTAAAAAAACACATTTCTGTAAATGGCACACAGCTGCTTTTATCTTCAGCATACTTTATTGAAATGTGGTAACACCTGCACTTTAGAAAATGTTTTGTTTGAACAATTTGAACAGTTCATACACTACACAGCATCATGATTAATTGCTGTGAAAAGAAGAAAAACCTTCCACTTACAACTGGGCCAGGGATTCCTCTGAGACCTTCAGAACCGGGTTTGCCAGGTGATCCTTGAGGACCGACGGGGCCGGTCTTTCCTTGGGCTCCTTCCAAACCAGACTCTCCCTATTAAAGCAACAGAACAGACACAAAACATTGGATTCTTGCTCATTGGTTGGTTACTTTACATAGTTGGTGAACTAGGTTAACACTCAGTATATGTATGTTACCTTGTGTCCCTTCTCTCCTTGTCTTCCCTCAGGTCCTGATACTCCAGGGGGGCCCTTTAAAAAGATAACACAAGACATAGATTAATATCGTGGAATACACAGACCCAAAACACTGATAAGGGAGCAACAGACAGACACTTACTCTCTTTCCTGGTGGTCCGGAAGGACCAGACTCTCCAGTGGGTCCGGGAGAACCCTAGTGGAAATTTTAATTAAAAAAGGAAAATTAACCAGCATTCATGTATTATTTAAATGGCAATTATCATGAATATATACAGTATATGAATAGAGATAGATAGATAGACAGACAGACAGACAGACAGATTAAAAACCGCCACGCAACACTCACAGCTTGACCAGCCTCGCCGTCATCTCCCTTGTCACCAGGTGGACCGTCTAGCCCCTGCATTAACATGGAACAGAGTCTCCGTCATGATGCATTACATTCTAAACTAACTGTAACAATCTGACATTAACAGCTCATCTGATGACTCATTTAATACGTACAGCTGGGCCGTTCTCTCCAGGGGGACCGGGGTCACCGGGGAAACCGCTTGGACCCTGAAAATCAATACAAGTTGAATGACTATTTATGGGGAGAGAAGCTTATAGTTTAAGGACACAACAGCCTGGCTGAGGTAACACCAGTAGCAAGAGTACATTTGATTTGGACAATGAAATGTACTTGTTAAAGTGGAAAGTGTAAAGGGACTTACTGGGCTGCCTTTGGGACCATCATCTCCAGGGGGACCCTTAGGCCCAGCGGGTCCACCTGTACCAGCTGGACCGGACTCTCCCTTCTCTCCTCTCTCTCCTCTGGAACCCTGGGATCATAAGCAGTGTCTGAGTCATTCTAATTCACAGCCTTGCCATGATGCATGGTCATACACTTTGTTTGCATGCACAGCATATGTCCATTAAGGACCATATTCTGGCCAAGACAATATTTCAGATTCAAGTTGTTTACATGTGCAGAAGCTGTTTACATGGCAGTGGCTTATTGGGAATATAATGTTGACCAGGTTAATAGCAGAGTGTTTATGTGCATGTACATGTGGACATTGTCAATAAAGGAGTTTGTAGTCTAGCTATTCACCAACAAAGATACATTTTCTTTGGTGT
This sequence comes from Hyperoplus immaculatus, assembly GCA_949357725.1. Lineage (NCBI taxonomy): Eukaryota > Metazoa > Chordata > Actinopteri > Uranoscopiformes > Ammodytidae > Hyperoplus > Hyperoplus immaculatus. Next base: position 23,063,671 of record OX442365.1, read on the forward strand.
TGAAATGATTGTGGTCAGCCATCTTTGTTGTTACTTATTCATGTAGAAAAGGACATGAGAGAATGAGAAAACTCACTGGTGGGCCCAATTCTCCTTGAAGACCTGGAGTTCCTGTTTCACCAGCAGCACCCTGATGAGAGAGAGAGGGGGGGGGAGAGAGAGAGAGAGAGAGACATACATTATCAGAAAGGCGATTTGTTGATCCAACACGCTTCTAAAAACCCCCATCATTTACAGCAGCCCTTGCTGTCGCGGTGCCCTTGTCACCCAAATGGCCATAGAAAGAGATGACACAAGAGATCTCAATCCATCAAGTTTAGCGGCAGAGTGGGTGGCTGGGGCACGGGAAGGGTGCTGACCTTACTTTTCTACCCCGAACCCTGCTCATATATCTTGTCCTTGCTCCTCTTGCCTTATTGGACAGTTGCCCCTGTCCACTCACCTATAGACCAGGCCCTAACGTTACTCACTGTCACATAAGCCTAGCGTCCCTTCTGCTAGGTGGTTTTTACTGCGTATACAGTCTGCCACAACTGTTCCAAAGAAAATGTTTTGAACCCATGTCATGTTTGGGATACGGGAGCAAATGACGAATCGTGAGTTGCCGTGCTGCGATAAGCACATCAGACTATCTCTAGCAACAACATCAAAAGCTCTGTATTAAGGGGAATCTCCAAGTTTAATTAAGTACTTTTTTTAATAACTTTTTATTGCCTCTTTCCAACGTCAAGGTCATACTGGCAAAAGTAGGCAGGACATAATAGAAATTCTGACGCATTTTAAAGTACTTTTACTCACATAAATACACTCACATTGATATATGGCAATAGCTTTTGTGAAGTGTGTGTACTCTTAATAACAAAATCAAGAAGTGCTTATTCATCACATAACGACCCCTCTCCAAGTATGTAAAAGGTCAATCAAAACCTTTGTCAAGGAAGTTCAATACTTTTAAGGGCCTTATTTTAAGAATATTCAAATCAATGCGGTTTTTAATGGTTTTAAGACCTGCGGGTACCCTGGTAGTGTGGTATTGTGAACAGCAACTGATGCTCTTAAATTCAGTGGCTGCCTTCCAAAGCCTATATTGTCAAAAAAAATCCCCTCTAATCAGCCTGTCCGCCTGTTTAAAAAGCATTGCTGATCCTTTATATAAGAACCGTTACTTGTAATGTTGCTCCATCCTTACAGCAATCAGCTCATGTTCACTATAGGGCCGCTGATAAAAATCTGCGGAGAACAGTGAAACAGGGAGCATAAAAGACAGCTGCTCATCATGTATATATACTGTATATAAAGGTTGTGTTTAAGGAAAAAGCCTAGGCTTGGTTGCTTGCCAGCTCTCTGGGTTGGCTGATAAAATGCCACATCAGCTATAGAGCAATTAGGCCAAAGGAGCGCTGTGTTTTGTTTGCACGGGAGAAGGACAAGCTATCCTCAGGGAGTTTATGAAAGGGGCAAAAAGGTGATTCTATTGACCCGACCAGATAAAAACAAATTACACCATCACGACGGACAGAAAGCGAGATGGTGCATGCACTGCAGAAGGCTGCCAAAGAAGCAGGCCTTTCTATAGTGAAACAGCAGCAACAAATAAGAGCAGGAGCTGATTTTACGAGCGCACGCCTTTTAATAATACATTTATAATCTTAGAATTGCAAGTATAGGGCCCTTTGAGCATTTATTAATTCTCTAGCCACCCAGCAAATGAGAGTGTTGGGGATAGCAGCCTAACCACAGGAGTTGCTGTGCATCTGCGGTAAAAAATAAATAAAATAAATATCCCACTTAAAAGCGCATCATATGAAAAAGCAAGGGATATATTAATGGATGCAAATGCCGTGTGAAGAGACATCAGTATCATTTACAGTGTTCACCACAGGACACTCCAGAAAACTGCGAGCACAGTGAATCTGTCTCCTCCAAAGTGTTAGAAAAAGCAGCCAACCTGGATAACAAACAGAATCACATCTATCTTTGTAGTGAGGTGACAATGAGAAATGTGAACACAACCTGATGCCATGGTAGTCAGGGAAACACAACAGCAAGCCCATTTGTGAAAATTAGTTGTGTTGTCTACTCTAAAGGCTAAAATACTATTATAGGAATACCCTTCAGCAAGTTAAGCAGCATTCCATAATGGAAAATAACAACAGCTTCATGCTCCACCCATTCTCTTCATAATGATTATACAGCAGTCCTAATACGGGTTTTGCATTGTTAGGAGATGTAGCTTTTTCATTTGAAATAATGTTCCTGGAGACAATTAAATCACCATTTGTGTTCACAATTATGTTGAAATAAATAGTTTCAGAAGAAAATTATATCTTTGTGGTCCGGCTTCAGAGTTGCAGTACAATAAAATCTATCCATTTTTACTGCCTTAGTAAAATATTTTGTTGGTGCATTAACTTACAAGACAACAGGATAGTTACAACCACTATCAAATGAAGAAAAGAAGCACCAAATAACATCAGTGAAAGGGAGTTTATGTGACTTTGGAAAGAGTCTGTGTTTGCAATTACGCCAACTAAAAACATAGCACAACATTAAGAGATGGTTTACCTTTTCTCCAACAGCACCAGGGTTTCCAATACCACCGGGAGGTCCCTGAGGGCCGTCAGCTCCTGGGGGGCCAGAGGGGCCTCTGGGGCCAGGGGGACCGGGTGGACCCTACACCAGAGAGAGAGGAGACAGTTTATTTTTTTATTTTTATTTTATTTAACCTTTATTTAACCAGGCAAATTGCTTGAGGTCAAATGACCTCTTTTTCAAAACTGAGTTTAATAAGTAACAATACTTAAAACTGAAAAGTGTGTGTAATGTATGTAATTAATAGTATAAATTTGTATTCCCAATCAGGGCTCTTACCAGTTGACCAACGTCTCCAGTTTCACCTTTCTCGCCAGGTGGACCAGGCAAACCCTAAGGGAGTGAGAAGATGGTTAGATCATACTGTCTGAAGGTGAGACACTGTAGTTGAATAGGGTAACATTTTTAACTTATACATATCATCATGTTACTTACATCAAAATAATACATTTGTGTATTACAATTTTTTCCAGAAAAGTATAGTAAAATATACAATGTTAATTTTTAGACCTTTTATTTACAGTAGTTTGAAAGAAACAACAGATTGCAAGCAAAATAGTCAAATATCTCAAACATGACCAGCACTTGAAAAATAACTATATTTTTGCCTGACGTGTCTAGCCTTAATTATAGCATTTTTACCACAGATTTTTTTAATTTTAATTTTTTTCCTTGAATTTTCCACACCTGCAGCCCAACTGGGCCTGGAGGTCCGGGGAATCCTCTTGATCCTTCATCTCCCTTCTGTCCAAACAGACCCTGCTGACCTCTGGGACCAGGCTCGCCATCAGCACCCTGAGAAATGCAAAAGACAAAAAGTAGTCACCATCAGTAGAAACCAATGGTACAATGGTGGTACTGTGCCTTTAACAGATACAGTTGATGACATGTTGAATTATGATGTCACCCGATGCAAACAAGACACTTACAGCAGGACCGGGTGCTCCGACGGGTCCTTGAGGGCCGGTGGGACCAGGTGGACCCTGTGACGGAGGAACACAATCACCTTCACTATTTAAAACTTTCAAAATCCTTCAAGAAAAAACTACTAGCCTTACAGTTCCAGGCAGTTAGTTTATTAAATATATAATGTATTTACAATGATGCTGTAAATAAACCACAACTTACGTGTTCTCCTTTGTCACCCTTGCCTCCTTTCTGGCCTGGCTCTCCAAGCTCTCCCTGTGGGGACGAATTGATTGCAGTGTTAAACAAAGACAAGATTTAAAAAAAAAAGCTCATTCAAAGTTCTACACTAATGAGATAAAGAGGAAAGATAAAACGTGAGCATTAATAACGTTAAATTATTAATTGACACTCCTAAGGACAGAAACTGAAGCACACTCGACTCTATCCCACCTATTTTGGAGTTTTTTTTTCCCCAGTTTCTTTTTTTAGAGCAGTCTATGGATATTTCAATTAGAATCCTGCTTCCCTGACAAATGGTGACAAATATAGTTCCCATCTGAGGGGGGCTTATCGCGATGAGTCACTGGCACGGCTAATAGCAGCCAAAACAGAGAAGATAATTAGTCCCAATCTCAGCCTGTTTGCACCAGTGTTCCCAGAGTGAAGAACCTCGCACCATTCTTTCAAAGCCTCCCCATGCTGTGTGCGTTTGGAGAAATATTGTTAATAACCGCCAAAGGCATTTAGTCTTGGGCTGGAGTCAAGACAATGCTCCAAGATTAGTCCTTAAAATATAGGCCTTGCAGTGTGTTTGTTCCCCCATGGACAGGGACTTATAATGAGAAAGTGTCTGAATGTGTGTAAACATTTGCTCACAAGATCCTTATTTTATCTACAAAGTCAAATTCCCCTCTGCATTCTGTGTGTCTGTGTCTGCACCGCGAGGACCGTGGTGAGGCCAGTTTAAGAAGAGAGGCTTTCTTCAAAGGATAAGAGATTATCCTCTACGTATCTCAGCGGCTCATCTTCCTGGTAATGTTTTTCGGAACTGGTGAAGGAGTTGTTCTGAACGGCGAAGGGTCACTTTCACACACATTCCATCACTGCCACTATTCCTTTGTAAAGAAGTTTTTACAAGGCACGTTTCTCCTTTTAAAGATCTGCGTTCCGATACCAACTCTGTCCGATAAATTCCCCTTTGAACGCTTAAGTTCACGGGGAAAGAGACGAGGGGATATCTAACTGGGATCGCATCTGTAAAGTTTAGTGTCTTTGTAAGGCTGTGAGTGTGCATGGAAAACTGACTCACCTTGTCTCCGTCCTCTCCAGGTGGTCCAGGAGGTCCACCAGGTCCTGGCAGACCCACTGGTCCCTGGATACCATCTCGTCCAGCTGGGCCTTGAGGTCCTTTCTCTCCCTAAAGTAGTAAGTAAAACAAAATAAAACACAGTGATGTCTGTCATTGGAATGGTCTTGATGAAAAGATCAATAAAATTAAAAAAAAAAAGTCTGTGGTACGTGTTTGTATGTGACGTTCTTACCGGTCCGCCTTTCTCTCCTGCGGGGCCTGGCGGTCCCTGGGGTCCTGGTCGTCCTGGGAGACCGGTGGGTCCGGCTGGGCCAGAGGCGCCGCGCTCACCAGGAGAACCCTGTAAGCACCAAACAGCACAGTTTAGCAATCAGAGCGAAACACATCAAAATCATCAAAATGTTTTCACACTGAAATGAAATCATAATATCAGGCACATCTACCAAATAGGTCAGAGCTCTCTCTCTTATGTAAGTAGCAAACTGTGCATATCATTACATTATGTAAGAGCTTGGTTGAACTAAGTGTTGCTAAGAAGACAAACTCCCAGAGATGCAGAGAGAATATACAGAAAGGTGAGAGGGAGAGAGTGAGTGATGTGGATGCAGTGTATTGTACTCACAGCAGGGCCAGGTGGGCCATGAGGACCCTCATTCCCTTTCAGACCGTGAGCTCCCTGCAGAACAAAATAAAAAATAATATCTTGAGGAAAACAAACACATCTGTTGGGGAAGCACACTTCATCCTGTCTCACGCTGGACTCCCTCACTTCAGACAGACTCAGCGTGAGATGGAAAAAAAGAATCTCCTGTTGTCCCCAAACTGGAGGCTGTGAGCAGCGGGGGGAACTGTCCAGACTGCTGAGAACATCATTAACATTGCACAAAGAATAGGTGTTTCGCATCATTACTGCATCTTTCACACCAGAATTATCATGTAGACGCAGGGGTTTTAAACCCGCTAAAAATAGTCCATTTTCTTTCAAACTTGAAAAATGTAAAGCCTGAAATTGCTATTGCCCGCTGAACCCACAAACAATAATGTTTGTTTCTCAGTTGCCGGTGTAATGCTACAATGTGCGGACGTTGGCGCCAACGTCATCGTGCAAAAACAAGTGTGTTAAAGGGGCTGTAGAGTTAAAGACAAAGCTGTTTGTACATTGATTCCTGTTTATACTCTGCAGTAAGAACATTGTGTGAATTGCAATACTAGCAGGACATGACTTTGTCAAGTTGAAAAAAAAGATGTATATACACAGTATATATACAGTATATTAAAAATTCAAAGAAACAAACAGCTAAGGGCAAACTGTTCCTCTTCTGAAGCCCACATAGGGATCTGATATCATCTCTGATTCTTAAAGTTCACCACTCGTACAGGGATTTAATAGCCCAGAACTATTATGCAACAACAAAGCTTTTGAGAGATATTGAACTTGTTTGATGCTATTGTACTGAGCAAAGGGCTATACTCACCACAGGGCCGGGCAGACCTCTCTCTCCAGGGAAACCTCTCTGTCCAGGTGGGCCGTCCTTACCGGCTAGGCCAATAGGACCGGGGTCGCCCTGTAGGTCAAAACACAAAACCATTAAGCCTTCAAAAGCATTGTTAAATGTCTTTTTTGATTACATATTCCAAATGCAGTAGATGAGTGTAGTTACGTCAAGCAATGAAGACAAAAACTCAAACAAGGGTTGGGAAAGAAATAGCACTGTTATGAAAGGTATTTATTATGTTTCTATTATACTGAAAATAATAAAGCTTCAGAAATGACCTTGGCTCCTTCTTTCCCTGCAGCTCCGGGTAGACCCTGCTCACCGGGTGGGCCTGGGGGTCCTGGGTGGCCTCGATCTCCCATTGGTCCAGTCTCACCTGATGGTCCCTAAAGTAAGAAAACACACACACACAAACACACACAAATCAGACACTAAGGCTTATAACACAGGTGCAGAGGAGTTTTGAATTAGAAAAAAAAACTACACCTAGAGGAGCACTGTGAGCAAAATCAGCAGAATTTCATACTAAAAAGATGTTGTGAAATTCTCCATGGCGTGTGGAGGAAGCTGAGCAAATGCTGTGTGGGCAGCTTACTAGTCATTAAGGCCACATAGCTCTGGTATCATCAATGCTCTCGGCTGGCATTAGCAGAGCGGCTGCGATGGTAAAAGTCTGTTAAACGTTTATGCATAATGGATGAAGAGCCCATTACTAATATGAAAAAGGATAAACAACACTTTAGCCGCAGCACAAGGAGATATAGGTATGAAGGTAAATCCATTTTTTCTTCTCCGTAGAGACAAAATGCTGAGAGTGCTCTGGTAACATTACTAGTAAACATCTTAACGATGACTAATAGGTTTCTGTTGGCTTTTTGTACAAACACATATTGGGCGATTGCTTTACAACAACAAAAAAGTGTTACTTAAAAACACCTCAAAGCATATTAATCTCCATTAGGTTAGGCACATAATGTCCCTGCATAAAAGAAAACAATCAATATGAATTGTGCAACTAAAATAAACACAAGCAAAACAGCCAGATCAGACTCACCTGAGGTCCAACCACTCCTGGAGGACCAGGGGGGCCGGTCTTGCCTTGGAATCCCTGTTTAGAACAAGAGAAGAAGAAAAAAGACCCAAGTGTCACAACAACAGACTATTACATACAGATGAAGAGCTCAGTAATCATCAGACTGGTTTACTCACAGTCTCTCCTCTCTGTCCGGGGTGTCCAGGCAGTCCGTCTTTCCCTGCAGGTCCCTGAGAAAACACATACAAACGTGTGAACGCTGGTGCACAGAATGACAACGGGAAAAGCATGATGGGTTCATACCAGGGCTGTCAATCAATTCAAATATTTAATCCTGATTAATATTATCTAGAATAACCTCAAAAGGTACCTCAATGCTTTGGCGAGGGGAAGGATGGACCAGCCAGTGTTATTAAAGACTGGCAGTACTCCGGTGGTAACTCGACAGTATTATGCAAATAACTTTGGTCTTCTCAAGGAAACCATCTGGCAGGGCTATGAAGCCAAACTTGCCACTCAAAAGAACCTTTTCTTAATCCATTTCTTCTCATGGAGGCTTGTTTCTGGTTAAGAGCGTTGCAATACAAAAAGCTTCCTGATCCCTGAGAACATGCACCCACCAATCTCCCGTAAAAGGAATGTGTAATAACGTGTAAATAACACACATATGTTGACAGCCTTAGTTAATACACAGAGTGGTGTGTGGTGTATGAAGTTAGACTCACAGGTGGGCCCTTTGGTCCTGGGAAACCTGTTGGTCCCTGAGGGCCTGGCAGACCCTGAAACAAACATATAAGAGCTGGTCAGTAATCTCTTCATGGAATATCATAATCTGTTATGAAAAAATAATGATGAGAGTGATACGTACCCTCTCACCGGGAGGTCCTGGTGGGCCATCAGTTCCTGAGGTTCCCTGAAGAGACAAAGATAAGGAGTCAATGGTGTTCATGTGCTACAATATAAAGGCAAATAAATAATAAATAAATAATGATAAATAAATGATAGTGAAATATTCCAAGCACCTTTGGTCCAGCTTTTCCTGTGGGTCCTCTTGGCCCTCTCTCTCCTCGGGGGCCCTTGAGTAAAAGACAGAGTGATTAAAATCACAGAATAAAAGATCCTATGAGACATTTCTGTGACCCTGATAATAATAATGATATGCTTCACGGTTGAACTGGTGCGGGATACCCCTCCAGCATGCCCTGGTTCAACCTCCATTTTGGCTCAGTGTGCCAAGCTTGACCATCTGTATAGAAGCACGAGTTTGCTGAGTAAGACTAACCGTTGGTCCTCTCTGTCCGCGTGGGCCAGGCTTTCCCGCTGTTCCCTGTGGACACGAGGAAATACACACACACATGATCAAAGGGGGTGACACACACACACACACACACACACACACACACAAAACAACGTCTGCTGGCATTAGACTTGTGCTTAGAGAATGTATCTAATGCCAGCAGACAAGTTACATTTGCAAACCCATTACGGCAGAATTGAGCCGCTAAGGAGCTCTGAGATCATCTCTTATCATTAATCAGGAATGAGTTGTTTTGGAACTCATAATCAATATTAATCATCACTAACATCAGATTCTTTCAGCACCTCGGAACGGGACATTTAAATGAACCCTGATGCACAATATAATGACTATAAAGCGATTGTTACAATTAAAGTGGTTGCATGCAATACAACTTTAATGAGGAAAACAATTAAATCTTTTGTTGTGACTCTGAAGTTTCGAGCAAGTGTCGTGAAACTATAGTAATGGGACAACTATCCCCTCTCTCTCTGTCTGGGTAAAGCTTGGTCTTGTAAAACGTCCCAAATGTTTTCTGTGAAGATGAAAAGCTTTATGTGCCTTTCTGCACTCGGGGGGTGAACAACCATTACTCTTACAGGCAAGCTAATGGCCCGTTCCTTAAACAAAGAAAATGAAACATTGCTCAAGCCACCACACAGTGATAAACAATGCTTTCGGGTGTGCTTTCAAAATGAGTTGTGTAAGTGGTAACGAAGAAGGAATTGCAATTGTCTTTCTGTCCTGGGTTGGCATCAGTATTTTTAGGGCCAATGCAATTCAACTACCTTTGGGTTGATAAATCTGGACAATGGGGCAGGAGGAGCCTGTCTCCAGCACTACAACACTACTATCGATCGGTCCAACCCTTGTAGGTATAGGCAGAATAATAAGAAGTCTGTGTCACATACCCGTGTTCCTTTCTCTCCGTTGGCGCCAGGGAAACCGGCGAAACCCTGAGATCCCTGTTTGTGTGAGAGAGAGAGACAGAGACAGAGAGAGAGAGAGAGAGAGAGAGAGAAAGAGCAATTAATCATTTGAAAGACAAACCTTAAATATTATGCCCCTTGAGTTTTCCCAGTGATATCCCTAGCATATCAAATGCAACATGAGATTAAGTGTGCCATAAATAAAAGCAATAAAAGCAGTGTTTTATTGTTGTCAAATCAAGTAGCTGAGGGGCGGAAAACTAAGAAATGCACATTCAAATTCAGCAGCTCTTTGATCAGGGAGCTTCAAGCGTGTCTTAGTTGTCAGACGTTGGCTTTGCCCCGGAGAGACAAAAAGATGAGCCTCGGAAAATTGAAGCAACGCTGCCTCAACGGCGAGCACATGTATGCATTTTTCATTGTCTTTCAAATACACCCCAGAAGCATGCATGGGTGTAGCCAGCTGACATTTCAGCCAACTAAATTGAGTCCCAATTGTTGCAATTACCTTTGGTCCTTGTCTTCCTGGGTATCCTGGCAATCCGGGAACTCCAAGTTTACCCTGCAGATGAGAAAAAGCCAAATTAGTTTCCAGATAAGACATATACAGTATATGCTGACTTTTAGGCTGTAGTTTGGGTTATGCTGTCTCCTTTCAATAATTATTTGTTGGTCAATTCCCACATTCTGAATTGCATGATGCTTGTGATGCATACATTTATTATGAGACACTAGCAGAGTACTAATCTGACTTTGTACATAAAATCAGTAAAAATGTCTATACGGTGTTGATCTAATGAAAATGTCTCGCCAATCTATATGCAAAACAAGCAGACTGCATCGGGCCCACGTTATACAAAATAAATTAGTTTAGCTGAGAAACATAAACTATATAATATTCTTATCATAGTTGTAATGCATTAAATGCATTTGAAATATGAACAAGCACCTGCTGAACAAAACAGCAGTGTTTATTAGAACAGGCTCAGTGTTTGAACGCTGAAATGTTGGCTCTAATTAAATATGAAAATGACTCAGCTGTTACCTCATGTGAGATCCGAATACAGACCAGTGACCCCCCCCCCCCCCTCTTATGCAGCATTACCGCTATAATACAAATATGTGTACAGAAGAGATTCAGAACTAGCAGTACTCAGTAAGGAGAAAGTTTTAAGGACAATGCAGAGATACACTGGGGTTAATGTGGAACATAGCCACAGTTTTCCCTCCAACTTTGGCTATTGACAGACTGTGCACAAGTGTGTTAGTGCACTCTCAATGATACTCAACATCTGTTCCAGACCATCAAGGTGCGGCATCGGCCGGAAAATGAGATTGTTTTTCTTTTTACCACAAAAAGTAGCTGAAATATTGTCAGCAGTACTTTACCCAGTGTTGTAATTTAACAATACAGACTGCAAAGAACGGAGTCCATTTGATCCTCCCAGCTGGTTCAAGGGCAGCAGCATGAGAAATCGGTTGCTGTTCGGTAGAGAACGATTGGATAAACTATCTTGCTTATTAAACCCTGCTGTGCTATCATCCTAGATCAAACACGAGGGATGATACACAATAACACATTTTTTTCTTCTGTTTTATCCATCTGTGTAAAGTTGAGGCAGAGGACACAGAGTGATATCAGTGCTTTGGTTTTGGAGCCTTACCTTCTCACCAGTCGGCCCAAGAGGACCAGCGTCTCCTGGGAGACCTGAGCGACCCTTTGGCCCCTCGGGACCGTCTTCTCCTCTAGGTCCTGCTGACCCAAGCTCTCCCTGGAAAGCACAGGAAGAACTTATATTAGAAAATATTTAGACTTAAACACAATGCTAGAGATACTGTCCACATCAGGTCAAAAGACATACTTGTATACACACTTGAATCTCTATGCAGGCGTTTATCGCCAACATGCAAACGAAACTGCGTCCACTCAACAAAATAGTTTATAGATTATTCTTTTGCAAAACCTTCATAAGCTTATTGATTTTTAAATGTGTACAACTCGAAAACTGATTTTTCTTGTTGAGCAAACAGCTCTGTCAGTATTAGGTAATCTGGGTTGGCCTTTTAAATCGGTTGTGTTGCTTAAGAAAAAAATCAAAGAACACTATTTTCACTGGCTGCGTTCCACTTAAAGCAGTAAGAGATCCTTGTATTGCTTTCCTCTCTGTGCGTGTGCTCGCCTTCTAGCAGGACACACACTAAGTGACAGAGTACAAACTCCCTCCGACAGGCAGTCACTGCTGCCGAGAGCCAGTGGTGTGTGAAAGGTATCTAGTTAAAGCCTTGTGCGGAGTTGCACTTGCGAGCGAGGACACACACCCACACTTCCAAGTACACATCAGGCAAACTGTACTTGACTCACACTTGCAAGCTCATCAAAGAGAACACTTTCAATTGAGCACTTGTGCACACACACACACGCACGCACACACACACACGCACGCACACACACACACACACACACACACACACACACACACACACACACACACACACACACACAAACACACACATACACACACACACACACACACTTTTTTCATAGGCATGCTTAAAACTGAGTCATTTAGATTCTAGTCCATATGTGGAGAGGGCTTCCTCAAATCCTTGCTTTCATCTTGATCTGCTACATCTCCAGAGGAAAACAGGCCGAATCCCGATGTCTCTCTCTCGGGTTTGATGGGGTTTAAAATGCCATTGATTTCTCCTTCCTTTCTGTACTGGGCTATAGACAAGCCCGGTCAGGGTTTCCAGGTTTTGATGTTTCAAGCACGGGCTATAGAGATAGTTCTCTTTCTGTAAAAGACCGTTTCAAACTACTTGACATTGTAAATACGTCTGTGGTGCATTTTGGCGAAGGACCCCTTTCAGAAACTAAAGTTGCTGAAGTTCCTGACCGACTAGAAAAGTGGCAGCAGAGATGGGAACAGGAAATTTAAAAACTGCTTACGTAAACACATATGTATGCATGCACACACACTTAAAGCTGGCAATAGAAAACACCTTATGTTGGCTCATTACCCATAATTCCACACAAGTGACACAGGCTAAGGTCATAAGTGGCTGACATGTCAAAACTAAGCCCTATATAAAAAATGCTATGAGTGCAGAAGTTAGAGTTTTTGTTATTTGTTGAATTAATTTGTTCGATTTTTCCAGCATTTTCAAAAATGTGATTGACACATAGTGTTGGGTACAATATAAACATAGAAGGCCTTACCCTGTCACCCTTGATACCCATGTCTCCCTTGAAGCCGGGGAAGCCATCTTCTCCCTAGAATGAAAGGAGACAGAGAGGTGAGGATGTAACGAAGGAGAAAGAATGGGATAATACATGTGCTGAAATCATTTGTGTAGTATTCCTATACTCAGACACACACTTTCAAAAAACACGCACACATATATTTAGAACACACACACACACTGATGTGGAGTCTTGGCAAGATCCTCTGTTGCCATAGAAACTCTTGATTGTCTCTTTTTTTTTGTACCAGCAAAATTGAGATCAGTTTCACAGGATTTCATCTCATCAGGAGTTTATCATTACCATCCTACAAGACCCCACCATCAGCATCTCCTTAAATGTTAAAGGCCTACTTCACCGGTTTGAATATGAAGGTGTATTGTATTCTGAGATCCTATGTAGTATAAATGTGCAAAAAAAATTGAAATCGGTTCATCCTAGCCTGAGAAAAGGCAGAAAGAGTGTTTTTTTAACCCTATATTTCTCTTTCTCGTGACATCACAGAAAGAGAAATATAGGGTTAAAAAAAAACTTACTTTGTAAATATTACTGTGATGTCTTTTACTGTGACAAAAAAAAACACTCTTTCTGCCTTTTCTCAGGCTAGGATGAACCGATTTCAATTTTTTTCGCACATTTATACTACATAGGATCTCAGAATTCAATACACCTTCTTATTCAAACCGGTGAAGTAGGCCTTTAAGTATAACTCAAACAAATACATAAAAAGTCACTTCCTTTCACACGTCCTTAGCTAACACAGTCTGAGCTCTCTTACCTTTTCACCCTTGCCTCCTTTAAGACCGCGAACACCATCGGCTCCCTGGGATGCAAAGAAATACAGGTGTTACAGGCAGACAGGGTGGCATATACACACAGGATAGGACTCAATTGTTGAGTATTCAGGTCCACCATGAGCCTTTTCCAAAATACGGCTCTAATAAGTCACTGTTGTTCACTGCTCTTTTAATGCCTCCTTAATATTCCAAAAATGCATTGAGGGGCTTTTGTCAAATAAAGCACAAACTTACATATTGTTAGGTTGCAGTAACCTTGTACCATATTATAGCTTTGTAGGAGCTTTACCTTCTTTAAACCATTGCCTTTACCACAAAGACCAACCAAGGCCCTTCTTCTTGACCCAACACTGTACTTTCACTGTCCATAAATAGCAAGCGGAGGCATATAACCACCAGGCGGTAGCTCTAGTTTCTAATGTGTCAAATTCATTACAAGCTGTGCCCTCCATAGCGCTGCAGGCTACTCAATGTAATGAATGCGTGTCTGCAGTTCAGGATATAACTGTAAAATCCTCCATATTACTTTTCTTGACCATTCATCTGCTCTGCCTAGAGGGAGAAGACACTTCAGACTTCAGCCGTGTAACAGAGGGCACTGTGAGCCAGGAGTCAAGCCACTCTCTCAGTAGGAAGCTTTAATGACCGGATCAATCCTGCCCTGTGGACTAAAGATTTTATTTGATGGGATTTCTCTTGTCTTGGTTTTATTAGCTATTGATGATAGGACATAAGAGAGGGCTGGAGGCAGTTATCAAGCCGTAGTGTCTAACCCTTAACCAAGCACCATGTTGGCACAGTAAACAGAAACATTTCATTTTAAGTCTTTTTGCACAAAGAAGGTTGTTGTTTCTGTGGAAGCTATAGAACCGTCCCAGACAAAGCTTACAGTCAATTAGCAGGAGGCTTTTAAATCGTTAACAGCTTTTTACAAAATCACTTTGTTGTTGGACAAACTTGGAAAATAAAGCAGGCACATGTCAATACGATAATGGGACAACTATGTGCCCACAACAGTTGCTAATAGCACAACTATCTGAATATATCATTCATTAATTACATTGTGGTTGATAATCATCTCACCTTCACGCCTCTGGGCCCAGGATAACCAATAGGTCCTTGAGGGCCAGCAGGTCCCTGTGGAGACAAGATGTTTGGTAAGAGCTTGTACCACACACAGTGTAACACACGCAGCTACAGTTATTTAGATGAATTCAAAATGTCTAGATTAATTCACATTCATGCAAATGTGTTTTAACTAGGACAAAGGGAGAGAAGACATTTAGAAAAGTGTACATAAAATTAGCGAAATAACAAAAATCCAAGCTCCAAAACTAAGACTAGTGCAGAACGAAATCAAACTTACCAAGTGTCCTTTGTCTCCATTAGGCCCCTCCTTTCCAGGGTGACCCTGTGAATAATTAAAATAAATATAATTGCATCTCATTTCAGGATAATTACCACCATAAATACTACAGCGCCCCCCTTAAAACTGAGGGATTAAGCTCTAAAAGGACGTGAGGATGTATCAAAGTGGAAAATCAGAATTAAAGGGCTTTTTCTCATTTGGGAATTTTTTATCCTTAATGCACAGTATTTACAGAGGCACTACCGGATATTACTTTGCTCTAAAAGCCGCCCCAGACTGCCGTTTTGGGACTTCACAATACATTACACACAAACTGTACACAGATGTGCACAAACACACAACGAGCGAGACACAAAAACACACATCTGAAATGGATGTCCGGTAAAAAGAAAGAAAAAAAATCGAAAGGAAGTTGATTGCGTTCTCGTGAGACAAAAGGAGCTGAGCTAGACCTCTGATGGGTTTTTAGTGACGTGAGAGAGAAGATGGAGAGAATAGAATAGATACGGAGAGGACAGAAATGCAGGGCAGGGAGGGGCCGCAGAGAGAGGATGAAGAGGTTGATGGAAAACGCAACAAATGGACGAATAAAAAAAGTAATAGCTGAGTGTGTAGATGGCAGGGGGCTATTTCTATCCCAAAAATATTCTGAAAGCTTCTAAAGGACAAGAGGACATTGTACAGCGTTGTTTTGCTCCTCTATCTCTCTTTCAACAAATGCCTCCTTTTCTTTCTCTCCAGTTATCCATATTGCACGGCCTCTCTTGTCCCATAGTCTCTTAGGTGCCACCTGGTGCCTTCTAAGGCACATCTGCCATTAGCGCAGGTGTCTGCAGCGCTGTCTGTGCCAAGAGAGTATTTGCATGTATATGTGTGTGTGTGTGTGTGTGTGTGTGTGTGTGTGTGTGTGTGTGTGTGTGTGTGTGTGTGTGTGTGTGTGTGTGTGTGGGAGGGTTGATACACTGTTACACAGCTGTGCAAACGTGTTGTATCATACATATGTTTCAGCCAAATAATTACCAGAGTGTGTTTCTGAATGTGGGAAGTGGGTTTCTGAACATTAACATGTCGTTTCCTACAGTGAAAGTGTATGAACAAATAAGGAGAGAAAGAGACATTCTGTGTTACTGTCCTTCGTTTATTTGCATGTAAACTCACCGGTGGACCATCAGCTCCTGGCATTCCTGGCAAACCTGGTTTTCCAAAAGGTCCCTAGATAGAAAACAAGACCATATGTTAGGGCACATAAAACATCACAAAGTACGACAAAACAGTCAAAGGTTATACTGTAGATATCATAAGAGAGAAAAACAAGAGCCTACAGCCATGCCAGAGGCTATTTGAGGCACAGTGGTGTTGTGAACTAAATGCTAACTTCAGCATGCTCACTTGCTGATGTTGAGCAGGTAGTTATACCATGTTCTCACCATTTATAATGAAGCGTGTGAGCGTGTGAGCAAGCTAACATTTGCTTATTACCAATAAACATTAAGTATAGATGAGGCTAAAAGGAACATTAGCTTAACGTATATTTAGTTGTGAATACAATTCAAATGTTGACGTCAACCTCCTGGTGGCGTAAGAGTAACAGTCAGAGCATCACTAAAGTCAGTAGAATGTACAAAATGGCAAACGTCGAAATTTGGCTGCAGGATTTAATATCCTTGTTCTTATTCATAGTTTATTGTGGTGAATCCTGTCCTTAAAAAGACAACATTAACCATTGAGCTATTGGCTTTGTGTAAAAGATGTTGTGATAAATGGACTACTGTACTGTTAACAGTGTCAATTTACATGTCAACAATGACCAAAATGGGCTGCTTATTGCTACTAGGAAACTTTTCCAAATGAATAATCTTTATTCTATTCTATTTTGCTTCATCAAATATCTTATATTTTATTTATATTCGGGAGACACACAATACCTGCATTATTCATCCTTTCAAACTGGTCCATAATAAACTTAATACCCTCTGTATAAGCTCCAAAAACTGATTTAGCAGCAATTGGCTTAAAAATGTATCAGGATTTAAATTTCTCTGTACTGTCGACTCGGCACTATTTGGTCCTGCATTGGAGACAGAGGCGTTTGCATAACAGTCTGATAAGCATTTGGAAGTGAATAAGATGGCAAGATTGGCTTTCTGCACATGCAAATGAATGAGACAATTTCCTGCAATTTTATAAATGTTGGGGTCCGTGTTTATTAACATGTTATTGAGCTGGCGGTTGTTTGCCCCCCTCCCCACCCCCCGATTTGCAGAAAATGGTATGTTTCACAATATATTACAGTTAGTCAGTGATCATGTGATAACTTACTTTTTCTCCTGGGGGTCCGATGGCTCCTTGGGGCCCTGGAAGTCCCTGTGGAGAGGATTCAAAATGCTTAGTACATGTTATTTGATAAAGGAAATAAATATCTTTTATCAAAACCACTTTTTCATCACTGACCTGGGCGCCTGGGTTGCCTTGTTGTCCGGGAGGTCCTGGCTCTCCTTGAGGTCCCTGTAAAAATCAATATATATATTAATAAATCATACAGGACATTTCAGGAAACTCATTACAAAAAAAAGACTGATGACTTTTTTTACTTGTCCCATGTAAAGGTTAGAGTGATTTGTTGCTCCATATGGTCCATTAAAAGTGAAATGTTGCTCTGAACAGATATAAACTGGAAGCTGTCCATTGGCACATTGCTATATTATTACCATTTTATACCTTAATAGGACATAACTTTAAGACAAATGGCACAATATCCTGCTCTGGGTTTAAGGTAGACGACAAACACACACACACACACACACACACAAACACACACACACACACACACACACACACACACACACACACATTCCCACACCTGCTTTCCTAATTAAAGAAACTAGCTGAACCACAAACACGAAACACCTTCCCGCTCAGATAAATGGCAATCAATTACGTTGCCCCAGTCCCACAGATTGAGGAAGCAGTTGATCTTCCATCTCTACCTAGTTGGAATAAGACCCAACAGAACAGACAAGCTGCTGCAGCCAGGGATTCTCTCATTATGGACTAAGGCGGTAGAAGAAATTGACCCGCAATGATAAAAAGTGGCCATGGTGGACTGCTCCAATGGATCTAATCTATTGTTCATTATCTGCTAAGTATCCTCTGATTGGACTAGTGTGTGTTTGTGCGAGTGTAATAAGAGTGAGGGAGGGGCTCATGAGGTAATGTTCTGAATTTGAAAGTTAAAATTAAATTACTATATTTCAGACTGTGTGTGTCTGTGAATGTGGGTTGGAATTGGAGAATGCCTGACACTGAAAATTGGCAATTTGATTAATGCCAGTTTCACTTACAATGCTTCCTTTGGGTCCATTGTGGCCATCCATTCCAGTAACGCCCTAAAACAGACAAGATGAACACCACATTTAGCACATACATACATGACATACAAGGCCAATCTTTACGAACATATACACTGAAAGAGTTGGTATATTTGGAACACTTCATGGTGTTAAATCTCACTCCAAGCCATAGACAAACATAAAAAGTGTTTGTAGACCACACTCATGCATCTGTACGTTATGAAATTGAAGGTGTGATTTATTGAATTTGGGATCACTACATCTTGTGCAGGGATATTTGTTCAAAATAAGCTACTTGATTGATGTGCGCTGTCCATGTTAAATCAAATCTGTTGAAACAATATAAACATTTTGTACTCGCTTGCATCTGCTGAAGTCAAACTCAATAACATTACGCTAGCTCTTTGTGTATGCTGTCTGAAATATATTGGGTTTTGTATTTCCCTGTGGAGTGTTGTTTGTAGTGTCTTTTGTTTGCATTGTCTATGAGATGGTAAAAAAAAAAAAATTCTGCTTTGTAAACAATAAATCCAAGGCTAACAGGTAGTGGATATGAAGAGAGGACTCACAGGGGGTCCGGGAGCTCCCTGAGGTCCTTTTGGTCCGAGCAAACCACGGGGCCCCTAGGACAGAAGAAAAGGAAATTAGATTGAGAGCTATATCACACCTGTGAAAGTATGATGAATTATTAAACATGTTATGTTGAATTATACTTCTGCAAACAACACCGGCTTGCCAAATGTCCTTGAGTATATTATACAGAGTCAGATTGTGAGGGAAAAAAACTCTTACATTTTTTTTTTTAATTCCCCCACGGCTATCCCTGCCAAACACTGCTTTGCATTTCTGTGCTTTTGCCTCACAGCTACAGTTACCTAACAAGACGTATTGCCCTGGCGCATGGTGAATGCAAACCAATGTAGCACACCCTGGTGGCCATAATAAGTCATAGCAGCAGTTATCGAGGGCTTTCTGATGCTTTCTCCCTCTCTCCGCGGGGAATATCCTGCCTGGGAGTGTGGGCGGCTATAATAACAGGCTTGATGTGAGCTGCCTGCATTTTTTCACCTCCAAAGATTCAATTGTATATATATAGCACTAGCAAAGCCTGGTCGTTAAGACACTTTTCTAGCAGCATAAGGCACAAGAAGTCAGTGGGCTGCAGTCTGAAAAATTATATGACATCATAAGAGCGTATGATTGCTCTCCATCATAGTGATATGATGAGAGCGGGGCCTTGAGCCTCCAGAGCTGCCATAGAATCTCTCCACAGTGTAAGGCTTGGTGGTAATGCATGCGATCACTCACTGATTCACCAGGAAGTCCCCTTGGCCCGATCTCTCCATCATCTCCCTGGGAAAAAAGAGAGAGAGAAGGGGTCAGAATGTGGAACAGGGGGTGAGGATGGAGGAAAAAAGTCAGGGTGTACAGGCATCTTTGTGAGGACTAGTTTAAGCTTTTAACAATTGTAGTGAGGACATTTTTTCGAAAAGTGAGGACATTTTGCCTGGTACTCACTTCTTCAAAGGGCTGTTTGAGGGTATATTTAAGGTTAAGGTTATAATTAGGTTTATGTAAGGGTTAGTGTAAGGGTTGGGGTAAGGCATACAATGTTGGTGGTGAGGTTAAGTGGTAAGTGGTATGTCAATGAATGTCCTCACAAGTATAGCCGTACAAATGTGTGTGTGTGTGTGTGTTTCGAGGATAGGGAGAGATAATGGGAAGGCAAAAAGACAACTCAAAGGGGACGAGGGGATCAGGTTGCATCAGCTGTGGGTAATGAGGATGGTGAGAGAGATTAGAAGCAGATAAAGGTGGGCAAAGATCAAACAATATAAAGGAGACAATGGAGTGAGAGAAGGAGGAGAGAGTTCAGGTTGGAATTCGGGGGGTTGTGGGTGCAGAGAAGGTGAGTTTGTTCATAGGAAGAAGTTCAACTCAGAATAAATTCGGTCTTCCAAGAGAATGAAAGGTGGGGAAAGAAAGAAAAAGAAAGGGTTTGAAATAGTATATTTTTCATTCTTACCCTCTCTCCATCTTCTCCAGTGCTGCCAGGAGGTCCAGAGGGTCCGTTTTCACCCTACAACCATAAACATGTCCAGTTAAGTCAAGACAAGGCACGGCATAAACACAGGTGTTTTCAAGCACTGGTCAATTTTGAGATTTTTGGCTGTTTTGCTTCTTTCATACTAGTAAATATGATGTAAAAATGCATACATCAACTAAACCTTCCATAATCCTTCTTAGCACTATTCATCATCTAAACAAAAACACACATTTGCAAGGTGCACTTTTTAAAAATGGATTGTAAAACAACTCACTCTGTGTCCTTTCTCACCAGGAAGTCCGGCCAGACCGTCAAACCCTCGGTCTCCCTGAAGAGGAAACACAACAAAATCACACATCTCTTTGTCACATATCTCAGGGCTTCAAAACACACTATTAAAGTGGTATGACGCAATTTGGCACAATGAAGATCATTATAAAATATGGCCGACATAATACCTTGGGTCCAGACTGTCCTGGCATGCCCCTGGCACCGTCGGATCCGGAACGACCCTGTAAACACAACAACAGTTAAACAACATGACGGCTATCAGATCCATACACTGTGATTTACAATGAAGACTAGAATACACCTGATATTTAATTATGCAGGCTGAAAGGTTTATAAACTATATATGTGTGAGTACCAGAGGGTGATATGTTTAAGGCTTTCACGTTGTGCCACACTTACCCTCCTGCCAGGCTTTCCAGAGGGTCCAGGGGGTCCCAAAGGTCCACGTGGTCCCTGAAAAATAAATCACTTACATTAAAAGAATTTCTTAAAAGTATTTTAAAGATCTCCACCTTGGAAATATTCAATCAAAAACAAGGAAAGTTGCATATAATGTCACCTTTAATGTTTACAGAAAACAATTTGTTATAAATGTTGCAATACTGCAATAGTTTACACTACAAAAATATTTTTAGATAGCATTTGTTTGGTTTAAATGTGTCTGTTTTAGGTAAAAGAAATCATTTTGCAAGCTGAATTTTGCATTTACCTGAGGACCTCCGTCTCCAGACTCTCCCTTCAGTCCTGATACACCAGGAGGACCCTGAGTAGAAGAAGAAAAAAATGAGAGATTGGATCAACGCTTAATCAATACCAGTTGATAACTAAGCAACAAACTGTTCGTATAGTCGTTTGTCTACTGTGCACAGCAATAAATGCAGAGAACCATTGTGAGATAACATTTCTATTGATTCTGTGTCTGTGTTCACTGTGAGGGGATTTCAATTACGTACCAGGGGGCCGGATCTGCCAGTCAAACCCATTGGACCTGTGGGGCCACGCATAGCCAGCTGAACACAGGGAGGAAAAGTTTAGATTTAGTTCATCCATATTGCATAATGTAATATAAGCTTCTGCTGTAGGCCTGTTTGTATTCAGCCTGTTCATTTGTATATGAAATATTATGCTTGTGAACAACTTGCTGTCTACTATAGTGTTACAATGAAATACACAATATAAAATATAATAGGTATGATCATAAAAGGGGGGGAAAAAGTAATGTAGGAAAGGTACTTTGAATGCTAATGTCAAAAGACATAAACAATTAATGTAAAACTTTTTATTTTTTTATATAATACAGTATTTAAGCAGCAAATATGGCACAGAAAAAAGCAATATTTACAAATAAAAATTAACCAAACAATACAAAAAAGTAAGATATATTAGGAAAATAATGTTTAGGGAATGAAGAAAAAATAAATGCACATTAATACATGCTATATGCAGTGTCATAGACAAATGCTGCAGTGTTGTGTCTGAACTGTTACCCTAGCCTGCTGCATGATGGCCTGCATCTGGGCCTCTTGTGCTGATACTTGAGGTCCCTTCTGTCCACCGTCACCACCACCGCTCATTCTGAACTGTGGAGGAAATAGAGAATGGTGAGACTTAACTCTAAGACAAAGATGACACCAGCACACGGTGTGCACTGGCAAAACGCAATAAGTTTGAGGAGTGAAAAAATGTGGCATGACTAATATTCTTGCAGTGAAGTCAAAACTTTAGTTGAAATTGTAACTATCTATTTCCAGAAATATCTTAGTATTTATAAAATGCAGTAACCCCATCCCAAAACTATGCAACAGCTGAACTAAGCATCAGCCTACAGCTGGCAAAGCAGCACCATTGATGGCATTCTCAGCAGGGCCAGGAGCTTCAAATTCTACTGGCATCTGGTGGCGAAACGCCGGTATTGCACCATAGGTAAAAAAAATAAAAATTAAATCCCCGCTTATGGTGCAACACAGGTTTGTGTGGGCCAAGCATCTTTGGGTTGGGTTTCATAGCACAGTTCTCAAGAGGCTGACTGTCAATAGCAACACAACAATTAACTACTGGACAGGATTTCATCGTCACAGCAACATTGTTACAAAGAGGCAACACACATTTTGTTCATATTTCAGAACATCCCTGTTGTGTTGAATGTACTGTAGCCCACCCACCATGAAGCAATTTTTACTCAAAGAAAACCCTTTTTTTGTGCAAATCATAGAGTTTATTCTTCTGTGTAAATTTCTGCCTGGTTTGATAGTAATGGCTCTTGTCCTTTCTATTTTAGTCACAATCAAAAATGTGAGGCCATTTATTGTTATTTCTATGCCTGCCAATCATTGAGCCTTTTGGTCTTTGATTCTTTCCCTCTTCATCATTGTTATGTTTGTTCTTTTTGTCATCCCTACTGCAATATTCATTCCTTTACTGACATTCTTTTGCATCATCGAAAAATGTTCCGCTTCATTAACTGGTTGACGAACGAGGCCATTGAAAGGACAAAAAAAAAACATTGGGAACGATGGGAACGGCAGATGCATCTAGTGGATGAATGTGAAATGGGCAATTTCAATGTGAAGATCCGTTGTTTAATTATCGTTGCTGATTCCAGGATTTTCAACAGTGAGTGTGAGAGCCAACTGGCAAAAAAATAAAAACACAGTGAAACAACAACAATGCATGTTTCTCATTAGGCTTGGAGGATCAGATTTCAAGATGTGCGTTCTACCAGGCGATGCAACAGAACGGCTTGAGCTCCTGTCCAGACGGAGCATGCCACATGGCTCGAACCAGACAGCTCTGTGGACCCCTGAAAACCACCACTTCACATCTGTACAACTAATCAGCTCCAACGGCAGCAGTTTCAGACATCTTCCAAGCACAAAAAGGTTTAAAAAAACATATATAATATAGACAGCCTAGGAAGTCGTTAGCTTGGCTGTTAGCTAACTGTTGCAGCCTAATCATTGGATGCAGCTGAAGCCACAGTAGAGAACCAACTAGCATTGCTTTTGCTTCCCGTGTAAAGCTAGGTGGACTGCCTGGAGGGACACATGATAGCACAGCTTAAATACTGGCTAAAGAATATGGAAAAAGTTGAAACTATATACTGTAGGTACATACAATCCTTTCATATGTAGATTTGAATTTATGGAGACCAAACAAACCACAGGTGATTGAGAGGGGAGGAGGCTAGCCGACTAACTAAACACACCATAAGGGGCTGCTAATGCACAGATTTACATTGCAAAATATTTGTCTGTGCTTTCAAATGGTTTCAAAAGGAAACCCCCTTTATTTCCACTACATTGTGTAAACCAAATGTCTGAGTTATTGATAAAACAGGGAAAGATGCATCACACTTGGCTTGATCAAGGCTCAACAAGGATATGAAGCCACATGGCAAATGTTTTCACGCTGTAAGTGGGTTCACATGAAAACTGACAGCGTTTCCTATTTTGCTATTTTTTTATATTTTTTAAACAACTGTTATATACTTACAGGCAGCATCAGGACAGTTCCAGGGGGTCCTGGCAGACCATCAGCACCAGGAAGACCAGCACGACCTGGAGGACCCTTTGATGGAAAATAACACACACATTAGTACACACACACAGACAAGAAACATGGTTAACTTCTGTTCTTCTTAGCTTTGGAAATCAGAGCTCTACATAAACATATTCATACTCACTCTCTCTCCAGAATCTCCAGGGCCACCGGGTGAGCCAGAGGAACCTGGGGGTCCGGGCAGACCCTATTTGGAAACAAAAAGGATCTCATTTTACACACACATCATACATACATTAGTGAAACACAAAAGACACAGGCCATATTTGCTCGGCTAAAGTTCTCGCCTTTATCCTGCAAAGTGGTCACACATGGGCGAAAGGAATGCATGAGGCAATATGGGACAGCTCGTTGAGTTGTAAATCCTTTGTGTGAGGCGCCCTTTATTTGTCTATAGCTCAACGCGTGAATGGCCCGGCCTCTGCGGGACTCCATCTGCAGGGTGTAAGGAGCAACTGTGTCTGAGAGATTCTTCATAGATAAATAATTTAGTCCTTCAACATCTGGGCAAGTCCATATCTCTTCAGGGGAACTGTTTTGGCCACTCCCTTTGCATTAGGAATGAGGCAGCCAGGGATTTTTTATTTTTTATTACAGCAAAGCCCTAAAACGTGCCTTTTTCCTATCCAAAGCGGACATAGCATAAACAAAGGAATGGGTGACCGTCACTGGCTTTAATATCACAATGAAAGAGAGTACAATAAAAAATGTTAAGAAGGAGGTTGTTAAAACGACTTACTGTTGGCCCTTCAGGCCCAGGCGGACCCTCCACCAGCATTCCCTGAAACACACAAGCACAAAAATCATCAGACACCAAAACAATCCCCACAACCCTCTCATAAACTCAGCCATAAGTATATGTATGGATGCAACAATCTCACAGCGTATATAAACCCTGGATTGCATATTTCGTGACCATTAATGCAGATCTCTGGCTGAAGGGGTTAAGTGTACACGCGTACATGTCCCAACACACCTGCCCATCGACTTTCCATCTCAAGGTCTCTTTACTGTACATTCCTGCCTGTCATTTCAGTTATGCCGGCAATTAATCCACGGAGAACAGGAGGGTGAATGACTGCAGACGCCCTGAGGTGCACTCACACTACCTGGACAAGCTGACGGGAAGCACCAATCAAGTTGAGGTAACATTAATTTGTTCAAACTGGCAGACAGGATATGATCGTTGATTATGTATGCATATAGCCGGTTAATGCATGTATCTGTGCTTTGAATTATTTATTAAAATATTCTGGAATTATCCGAGAGAATTTCTAACATACTGTATATTGTTTAGGCAAGAGACAGCAGGCCACCTTAGTTGGGTGTGGACTCACGAGCATCTGACTTACAGATGCCTTGTGGCAGCTCTGCGGCTTCAGAGATATTGCTTTATTTGTTTGCTCTTTGCGGTAACATTTTGGCATCCTGCTTTGTTTGGATGACAGACAGACAACCACACATTATCCAAACTAACTTGAATTATGTGATTTCAGCATTTTTTTTTTCATCAACCACCCAAGCTGTACCCAACTGAGTGTTTTCATGGTAAAATTATTGCAATTGATCTTTGACTCTCCCCAGATTGTGCCTGCAGTGTGTGTGTGTGTGTGTGTGTGTGATGGGAGAGTGGCTAGACTATGGGGAATAGTGTATGTGTTAACGCCTGTGTGTAATAATGTCTATCTCTGTTTTTTGTATGTTTACAAGAGACAAGACACACTGGGTGGTGATGTGTGTGCAAACTGGTTTACGAACATACATACACACACACACACACACACACACACACACACACACACACACACACACACACACACACAGTCAAATAGGAAGTGATTGTAGACACACACTCCATTCTGCTCTCACATAAACATGAAGACACTCCGTCACAGCGGCATGTATACTTGGTGGAGCTCAGTGACATTTGTTTGAAAGGAAACAGCTGTAGCTGTATAAGAGGTATAAATGATTTCCATGTCTGAAGGACCTTTGCATTGACATCATTTTCAAAATCTTACCTGTACTGTATATGTGAGAGTATGAATTCGGGATGGATGTATTTGTATCTGTTCTGTGTCTTTAAAAATCTTCAAAATAAATGTCTTTCTTTCACCCCTTTTGTTTTATTTTTTCCTTCCCTCCATCCATGTCCCCCTGTGTTTACACACTACCCACACAGTGTTTAGATTTATATTGATAATCTCTGCATGGCCACTGACAAAGGTCTGGTAGACCCTAACAAGTTTGTTTGGCCTTAGGATTCTCATTCAGAAGTGAGGGGAGGATTGTGTTTGACATAGATCGTTCATATGCACTCGCAAATATAAACATCCATGCCCAAGTTATGTTGTTCAAACAGTGATACTCACAGGCTCAATAACAGCAGGCTCTCCCTTCTGTCCCTTCTCACCGCGAGCTCCGGCGTCGACCTACAAACCAAACACATAGAAACAAACACAATCAGCCCCCCTTCCTCATGCTATCCTCCTCATCTTCCAGATCCTGTAATTGCAGGTTAAAATGTGTACTATGTAACTTTGGCTATGTCAGAAAAAGTGAACATTTTCTAAGGTGTATTGTCACAACTGAATAAATAAAACTTCCTTCACAGGACAATTGGATTCCTGGAGTAAAAAACCTAACTTAACAGTTACTGTTTCACTATTGTTGTTTACAGCAGCAGGGCTCATAGTGTTGTTCACAAACATATTCTAATCTTACAGTTGGTTTCAGTTGCCTCAAAATATCTTTATATTTTTTAAGTTTTCGATTCATGATGATAGAATTATTCAATATAAAGAATAACACGTAGAGAAGATATGTTTTTCGAAAAGACTCTGCAAACGTGAACAAATCCCTTGAAACTGCACAGTGCACCTTTAATCCTTCCATTGTTTTGTATTACCTGTCCGTAATATTCGTCGGTGGCGGCGGGCAGCACTTTGCCCTCTGTGTCTCCGTAGTCCAGGTCTCCGTAGGCGTCATACACGTCGGTGTAGTCGGTGATGGATTCCTCCTTGAAGTTCTCCAGATCCTTGTAGTCGTCTTCTCCGCCCAGGCCCGTCAGAGTGCCGTTGGACCGGCCCGAGCCGGCGCTGGCAGACCCACCGCGAGAGGAAGAAGATCCTCCAGACACAGAGCCACCACCACCACCACCGCCGCCTACAGATACAGAGCCTCCACCTCCAGCAGACCCGCCTCCAAGGGTAGAACTGCTGCTGCTGCCTCCACCTCCACCGCCAAGGTTGATTGTGCTGCTGCTGCTGCTGCTGCTGCTAGAGCCGCCGCCGCCGCCACCACCACCGCCACCACCACCGAGATTAATAGTACTGCTGCTGCTGCTGCTGCTACCGCCTCCACCAGTGGTGTAGTCACTGTCCGTGCCATATGCGTATCCATCTCCGTATTCATCATAAGCATCTCCTGTCTATAAGAAAAACACATGATTTGAACGATTATAAATTGTTCGGTCTAATAAAATGTATGAAAATGACTGGATAATGCCGAGATCGACTTCCTCAGTTAATAATATTGTTTTTTGATGAATCGATTTTTTTAAGCAATGCCCCTTTAAAAAAAAAAAAATAGATACACATTTGATTTGCGTCTCACACCTGAATTGTTGCATTTAACATAAGGGCGGGGCCCAAAGAAGCTCATGCTTATGCATTATTACACACATTAGTGCAAGTAGGCCTCACATGTAAAGATTCTTTTTTTTTTTACAGCTTATCAATAATCAAATTCATACAGCAATCAATTGAGGATTGTCAGTGTGATTTGAATGTCAACCTACTGATGTCCTATTGATGGTCACTGAAGAAGATCCTCCCCCTGCTCCTCCGCTGTTGATGACCATCCTGTCTGTTTCAGTCTTTGCTCCCAGGTCGATCTTGCCCCCGGCTGCTGCCAGGTCCAGCTCGGCCCCACCGATGCCGACGCTGCTGCCTGAGATGGTGACGCGTCTGGAGGGTTCTGCGTCGGGGCCTGCGGTGGCCTCGTCGTAGTAGGTCTCGTAGTTTCCATAACTGTCTCCGTAGTCGTAAGGGCTGGTCTCCTCTCCGTAGGCGTCCTTCCCACCGTCGGTGGCAGTGCTCGATGAAGAGCTGCTGGACGACCCGGCGGACGAGCCAGTGGAAACCGAGGTCAAAACTTTGCCGCTAGCGTCGCCGGTACCGCCCCTCACAACATCCTCCAATGTGGTCACCACGGTGTCTTCTGCTGGCTGTATGGCATAGAGGAGTGAGTTTCAAATGAGATATTTTTATAAGTAGCTATAATACGAGTAACTTTTCAATATTTCTGAAGCAGTCTCATTTTTCCTCTGATGATCACAAACTTACATGTAACAGCAAACGAGACCATCAGTGCAAAATATGATGTTTTTATATAGTTTTTCTTAATGCCTTAGTCATGGGTATGTTCACCCAGGATCAACAGCTGGCGTCATTAAAAACACTACTGCTTTTGTCCAAAGGGGCCACTAGAGTTAAACACAAGCTGAAAGTTCCTTGTAAACACTTTAAAGGAATCATTTTTAAAAAATACGAGTTATGCATACTTACTAAAATGATCATATTAAAATAAGATAATTGTGTGACGAACACTGGCGTGGATGATATTGTTGATGGTTCATTTGGTGCATTTAAAACAATTAAATGAACATCAACGCATGAAGCCCATTATCATATGCAGACTACCTTGACTTGTGTTGCGAATGAAGTCCCATTTGTCGAACTAGCAACTTTGGCGCCGTCCGTGTCCTCATAGTAAGGGTATTCATAATAGTAGCTGTCCTCCTCGGTGTTCTAAAGGAGAGAAACATAACAGTGAGACCCAGAGAGAAAAACAAACTATCAATTGTTAAACACATGCTTTTTAAATATGATCCAGTGCTCTCCATCTCTCTGTCCCTGCTGGGTCAGGCTGATATATGCGTGACAGACTGTCCAATCGATCAGAGGAACACAGGGATGCTTTCTACTCGCGAAACCTCATACTGTACCTCCCTGTTGCAACTTGTTACAACTGAATGACAAATTACTTTTCCATGGCTACCTTAAAGAATCTGTCACCCTTCTTAACATGAAATATTATTTATTTTTTGCAGGCCCTCCGGCGAGGAAAAGGTCAAGGGGAAGACCTTCCTGTCCATTTTTTAACACTTCCCCTGACACGCCTCTTACAGTACTTCACACGCTCCCAGTGTATTAGTATTCAGTGTGGCAAACATCACAGCGCAGGGATGCAGGCTTAGGCAAGCACAGCATCATTCCTGAACATTATGAACTAACTGCATATGGCCTGATAACCCTGTTCTTCCCAGTCAGCGCTTTCCTCTGGCAGAGTGGAAGTTCTCTACTTG
Organism: Hyperoplus immaculatus; assembly: GCA_949357725.1. NCBI lineage: Eukaryota > Metazoa > Chordata > Actinopteri > Uranoscopiformes > Ammodytidae > Hyperoplus > Hyperoplus immaculatus. The sequence goes on from OX442365.1 coordinate 23,093,260, forward strand.
CATAAGCCAAGAGCATTTTTGTTTTCAACCCAAAACTGATCCAAGTATTTAAGACAATTATGAACTCTAAGGCAAATGAACTTCCTTGAATAAGGACAGCCAATGAAAACGCTTTGGTTGGTTTTTCTTGCCTCCAGTAATGGCCTTGACTTTATTTTTTAAAAACTGCGATGCAAGCAGCGCTGAGTTCAAAGGAACAAGTTAAAATGATTTAAAAAAAAAATGTATGTTAAGAAGAAATATACTTTATACTCACATATTCGTCCGTGTTGGGGTCCTGGGCCTGAGGCTGCTCGGGCACTGGAACTTCACAGTCGGGGCTGTAGTGCTCACAGTAGTCATAGGCAGCACGGTGGTCTGCTACAATCATTAGCTGCTGGATGTCTCCCTGGGAAACCACAAGAGGACAGGAAGTTGTGACACTCGCACTCCGACACACAACTGCAACAAGCACCGAGCATGTTTATATAAACAAGTCAATAATGGACGGAGACGGCGGTCTCACACTCGGCGACCTGTAGGGGGAATAAAAATGAAAAGCGTATAAACAAATAAAGAGAAGGGGGAGAACATCTGTGTGCAGCGCTGCTACATGCACAACAGGCAGTTCCTCCTGAAAACTAGGTCAAGCCAGGGGAATCGAAGTATGACTAAATGATGAAGAACTTTGTCCGCGGTCCAAGAGTGTCGTTACACATGGGAGTGTGAGACAGAAAAGCACGCAGCAAACACAGTGGAGTTACAAGAGAACATGAAACAATTGACTTCATGAGGCCGTGGACACACATAAACACGCACATCCAAAGGCACACACACACACACACACACACACACACACACACACACACACACTCTTTACCAAGATTGAGGATTTTGAATAGCATACACAAGCCCTGCCCCAGATTTTGAACGGGACATGAGGGATTTTCCTTCTGCGCTGATGTGTTAAGACGAACAAATCAACTTAGACGAACATGAGCAGACCTGCAGTTACAGATAACTGACCTGAGCCCTTTGACTTGAAGAAGTGTGTGTGTGTGCATATACTAAGTCGAGGTGTGGAAGGGTTTGAACTGTAGCAGAATTCTGTGATTTTAAGACAGAGGAAGATGGATAGAAAAAGAGCAAGAGAGAACAAGAGGGGAAAAGGCTCAGAAGGATCCCCGGGCTACATAGGGAGCTGGGTGTGTGTGGGTTTTGCCACATGTTTTTCGGGAACAGAAGGCATATGGCACCGCAAGGCTGTATTGTGTCTATCCAAACGTGTCCTAATCAAACTTCCAAAACCAGTGATGTCATTCCACAACCATCAAACACAAATTTCAACTCAGCTGAAACACATTTATTTCCGGGTGGTGTGAGAATCATGTAGCGACGCAGCTATGGCAACCGCGGAGGATGACGTGTTTTTTTTAATTATGTCAAATTGCAATCCCCAACACTTCTTTCCATCTTATAGCCTAGTCTTCGTGTGTAGCCGTCTTTCTTTCTTTTTTTTACTGACAAACATAAAATGGTATTGCATTTGTGGTCTAACCAGTGACAGTTCAGTGAAGCACACCCATCCCACTGCGGTACTCGAACATTACCACACAGTACTCCCTGTCGCGAATCCTTTAGTAACCCTTTCCAAATCCCCCCACAAGATGATGTTCCCTGCTACATCCTTGGCTTATGTTATCAGAAGGGTTTATGGGAGATGCACGATAAACAAATCCCAATACTTCCTCTGTGACTGAAAGCCTGGTGGAGCGGCCAATACACAGTTCTCCTAGGAAACTTTCAAATGGAATCCCTTGAGCGGGAAAGTCCAGATCTATAGGATTAGGGTTGGGCAGTATGATGGTATATACCGTGCGACGATAGAAAGTTACACATAATATGTTCATGTCAAGCTTGAAAAAGAAATGTTGAAAGCTAGAGTGAAATAATTATCAAACATTTGCACACAAGTTTATTTTGATAGCTTTTCAAAATAAAAATGTGTAAATCTGTCAGAAAAGTGTTGCACTGACTGACTGACTGAAGTCAGACTGGTTTGATGTTTTGCAACAGTTTCTTGTTTGTATGGAAACGATCTAATAGACAAATAAAATATGAAAATAATTGAATGTGATGGAAGTTGAGCATGATTATTTGAAGCCATTATTAATTGAAATTACAGAAAAAGAAAAATACTATATTGGGATAAATACCATTACCATGATATGAAATTATTATCTGAAGATTTTGACCATACCGCCAGACCCTAATAAGGAGCCTTGACTTGGCCTCAGTCTGAGTTTGTCTCTCCCTTATCCTGGCACGACTGTGTGCTGCACACAGCTGCACTTAAAGGGGATGATGGGAATTTCAGTGTTTGAAATGAGGTCACATTCAATAAGGAATAATAAGCCCCTCACTACAACAAAACAGCCCTTGCTATTCTGGAGCGTTGCAACTGCTATTCACATGCCATTCTCTCTCTTTACTCTCTTTTCTCCTCTCCCAGAGCAGCCCAAGGAATGTCAGCCAAGTAGATGATCCTGACCACAAGCGGTGTGATCCTAATTGTACCGAGATGACATAATTAATCAAACACCTATACTAATGAGGACATCTTCGCAGCACTGAGAGCACCATGGCAGAATGTGTTTAATGATGTGTGACATGTACACAGAGAAAGAAAGAAAGAAAGAAAGAAAGAAAGAAAGAAAGAAAGAAAGAAAGAAAGAAAGAAAGAAAGAAAGAAAGAAAGAAAGAAAGAAAGAAAGAAAGAAAGGGAGTGCGCATGCCTCCAAAGAAAAGTGTGCTGTTCTAAGGATCTTATCAAGGCTAGAAAAGCTGATGGCTGCATTTGATTGCGCTAACTCTACAGCCAATGGGATGTGAGAGGGGGAGCTGGACAGGGAATGTAGACCCGAGTAGGTTGAGATGTGTTCAGTTACATCGGACCATTCAACATAGCAGTTCCAGCCGTCTGAAGTTTTATTTTGTCTTAAAGGTTGTAGACTATAAAGAAGGGAGGCAAGGCATTGAGCAATGCACAAAACAACTTCAGATGGGCAGGCAAGGAGAAGTTAGACACAAACATTTTTCACTTAGAGGGGGAGTCAGAGTTACAACTTAAAAAATTGAGTGTGGAAAATGGCATTACTTCTATTCCTTATTATGGGTGGAGCTCAGAAAACACTGGATCCTACATTTCCCAGAAAGCAACTTCATAGCGTCTCTTTATTAGTTCATCTCTGCCTGGTTAATGATGCAAATGTCAATCTGTAAAGACATCACCATGACAACATGGGATATTTTCTCAAACTTGAGAAAAAGGCAGAAGGTATTATGCAAATATTTAACAAACTGTGCAATATTCTCTCTGAGCAGTACATTGACTTAAGTCAACATTGGATTCAAAAAAGTCATGCATAAATATAGAATAATTTTAAACTGCAAACACTGAAAATGTCTTTCATGGGCTCCATTACAAAAAGATGCTTGCTTAGTTCCTCACCCTCCTCCAATTTTACAAATAAACACACAGCACATGCATTCCCATGGAAAGTGTACACCTTCACAGGAAAACCATTGTCAAAGTCTTGAGCGCCCATGACAAGGACTAAAGCTGGTTCTCATTTCCTTTCTTTGAGCCAGCAGAGCTGCTCTTTTCACCACACGTCACTCCACAGATTCCGGTGCCAAGCGTTATATAAGCTGCTGTTTTACAGATGTAGGGAAGCAGTAAATATTCCTATACTGTTCTCCAGCTGTATGCCAATGCCAAATGTTTCATTTAGCATTCTGCCACTGAAGGGTCTGCTCAGTACAGCAACCCATTAGCATGAGATATTTACTCCATTGCTGTGTGCATGGAGGCTACATCTCTATATTTTGATGCCAGGAGAAACTGCAACGCAACTACAATAGGTGCAGAGTCAGGGATTCAGAATTCCATAAAGCTGATTGGTTAACCAAAGACTTCAAAAGAACAGGAAGTTACAGCTTATGCCTCACCTCAAATGTCACATCAACAGAAGCTGCTATTTGACACAAAAGCAGAGGGAAATATGCCAACACATGCAAACACAGACACACACACAAACACCACCAATTCCACACCCAAACAGAGCACACAGCAAAGGGAAAAAATAACCCCTGGAATTATACAATCATACCTAAACCCTTAAGTAAACCATAAAAATACATACAATCATCTTCCCTATTTGGGAAAGGACAGTGACATTTCTCATACTGGAGCATCACGTGGCACATGAGAGTGGTGCTTAAGGCAGTTTTCAGACAATAACAGGGCTGTCAGCATCTCCCTTGACTCAGCTGAAATATGACTCTGGTCCGGGCCAACGCGCTCCTGGTGAAAAAGCCGCCGCCTGTGGTTGGAAGCAAACTGCCTCCTTCCCTTCGCATGTGAAAGAAACTGCTGAATACACTTGCATGTGCACACTAAAACATGCACGTGCATTCATGAGTAAGTTTACGACTAGATTGGTGCAAAAGAGTAAATCCAGACTGATCAATAACACTTCAAAACAGTTAGATTAATTCATTCTATCTGTATTTAATTTAATAAAATGTCCTCAATTTGTTACCCTTTTTTGCCCCCACACACCTATCCCAGCTGGGTGTTCTGGTTGTGTCCAGGTGGGGGCAGGAGAGAGCTCTAGGGAGCATTTAGCCAAACATTTGTCTCCATCTGAACCTGAGCCAGGATCATGCAGGGTGGACGGGTTCACTGTGTTCCCTCTTCCCAAAAAAAAAAGAAAGTACGATGCATGTGACGGACAGCAATATTGGTGCGGTCTCAAAATCATTACAAAACAGTAGCCAGCGAATGAGTTGGAATAAATGAATAACGAAAAAAAACGTAAAGGTACACTATGAAACTCTGGGTGTGTCAGATGAGTGGACATTTTCTAAAGGTATATTCTCATGACTGTATAAATTAACTTTCCTCACAGGAAAATCGAATCCCTCGAATACGTTTGAAGTAAGAACGTTTCACTGTTGTGTTTACAAACTTATTCTAGTCTTACTTTTGGTTCCAGGTGCCTCAAAAAATTCTGTTGTGATTGATGATGATGATAGAATTATTCAAGAAGACTGAGAATTAGATTAAGAGAAAAAATTTTTCGTACACTAACTACAGCTCTGCAAATGCATAAAAACTGCATAGTGTACCTTTAAAGAAGAAAAACTCTAGTTTCACATAATTTTTTTCTTCTGTCCATATGTCAGCACAGGAAAATAGGTACTAGGGGGGCCCCCACAGAGCAGCAGGATGAGACCCTGGGAGGTCCAAGCATTTTCAGGTGCGTTAACTTTCACAACATATTTACACAGTCACCACCAGCGAGCTGGGAGCCAGGGCCTTGGTCGCACTGCCAGCCCACACCGGCACGCTCGCACAGTCCCAGCGCCTGGGCATACTCCAACCTGACCACCAAAACCAAACAACACATTGCAGAGGTCAGCTCGCCGCACAGAGGCCATAAATCAGCATTGGACGTACACACACACACACACACACACACACACACGCACACGCAAACGCACACACACAAGTGCACGTGGACACACAAACAAACCAGATATACATTGTTTTGTTTGTTTTTTTCGTGCAGACGTACGTGTTTAGAATCAAGCAGAGAAATTCCACTCCAACACATTTACAGAATGAAAACTTTACCAGACATCCCGTTTATATTTTCACCCACATACACTTTCCCCTCCAGACTGTAGCTAACTCCTAGCGCTCAGAGCAGCTGCCAAGAGCAACACGCCCGTCTGCCACCCCACTTACCCACACTACCCAGCAGTACATAAAACCATTCCCTCACCTCTTTGCCATTGTCCTGTTTTTGGATCCCAACCTTGGCCTCTCCATCATCTCAACCCCACTCCCTTATGTATAACATTAAACATTGTGCGACTCTAAGGACTATCAGCAGCCATATTCCAATTTCCCGTTCGTTTTGGGTTAGTGGAAACCAGAGCGGTTGGCTTCATCCAACAGAGGTACAGTAGATTCTTACCAGTGTATGACTTGGCCATTTGCTTGAAATCTACGTCGAAAAAAAAAGTGCTCAGGGCACACTTCAGGGCTTGCTGACACAGTAAAGGAATAACAGAGGGAATAAGGGGGCGAAAGACTAACATCTGACATGAGTTAGGGAAATTCTCTTAATTACCCATGGTGGAAACTCCATCTTCCCTGGGGCTACTGAAGTCTACGTCCGATTCCAGTTGGAATTGTATAGAAGTAGTGTGCTCTGACAGTCAAGCATGACATATAGCACGGACAAGATATTGTAACCAAACGTGACTGGGAAAAGTTAACAATATGATTCAATGCTGTAGCTTTTGCAAAGCGTTTTTGGTGCTTCAAGGTATGTTGACTACAACACTAAACCAGAAGACACCTTTATAAAGTGAAATTATGGTTCCATTGTTACAGCTGAAACTTCTTTAGTTGAAGCAGTAATGATCGATTATCAATTGTGTGACGAAGGCTTCAAAGAAAAATTTTCCCAGATACATATGGATTACTCTGAATCCAGCTGGGACTGATCGCAGCATTGAGTCAGAACTCTCCTAAAATCTATCTCAGATGCATCATACACAATAAACTAGCAACTGTGTGTAAGATGAGTGTTTCAGGTATCTACTTGTCCAGATAGTTTGCTGAATATAAATCAACCAAAACGGTTGGTGGTTGTATGTGTCTGACAATATTACCAAGGACTAATTTGTGGTCACACCTCTAAAATTGGATCCCTGAAACACTGTTTGAAGTTAGAAAGTTACCTGTAAAGTTACTGTTTCACTGTTGTCATTTACAACTGCAGGGCCCACAGTTTTTTTAAAACATATGCTGGTCTAGAGTTTGGTTTCAGGTTCCTCAAAATAATGTTGGTTTGATTAATGACGATAGAATTATTCAACACTAAGAATTACAGAGTAAATATGTCTCGTAAACTTACTGCAGGTTCTGCAAATGAAATCAAATCCCCGTCCTCTGAAACTGCATAGTGCACCTTTAAATTTCCAAGTTAGGTACTTTTTTTTCCTTCTTCCTTTTTGCAAGAGAAAGGGTCTAGGTGCTTTAGTGAATAGTGTTGAACCACTGATTCAAAAGCTTCACAAACAGATCCCAGTCAAAGCCTGGCTACTTCAGGCAAACACATTGTACTGCTACGTACCTCAGACACCGGGCCAAAATGGGCTTAAAATAAGATTCAGAATTTCGGAAAATATGAATAAATATGGAAAGTGGTGTCAACTTTCAACTTGTAAACCATTGTAAATCAGGGAGTGCCTCAAAAGGTAAACACATTTTTTTCCTCAGATGAGTGACACGTGAACTGTAAATAAGGCTCGCTGAGCGAACGGCCGGAAAACTCCTGAGGTAAGGATGAGGAAACAGGATGTGTAAATCTCATCATGCCATCACAATATTAAAGCTCTTAATGAGCATCAAGCTCATGTGTGTCATGTTTTTATTACTTTTTCCTGGCTCTGCTTGCACCATTGGAGGCCCCACAACCCACTTCATCCCAGGTCCCTATTAAAAGCCTCCCAGGCCTTTGCACTGTTTCTCTTAAGCTTATCATTGTTGCCTTCGACTCCCACACTCATTCCAATTCCAGCTCTAATCCTTTATTTTTAATTTATCTTACCCATAATCCTCTTCTTCTCAAGCCCATCACACTTTCACATATCCCCAATTTATCACCTCCCTCCCACACACATGGCCGTTCACCCCCCCTCCTTGCCACTGGTTCAGACCATCAGTCTGGAACAGCCTATCAGCGGATACCAAGGAAACCTCTGGATGATGTCATGTGGTATGGCTCCCCTTCCAAGACTGACATCAGTGGAGAGACAAGCTCCTCACTCTTTCCAGAGTTTGACCCAAAAGTAAGTTTTGTTTTTTTTCTCAACACTAAAACCTCCCCCTGATCTACTCTGCTATTTTAACGTGCCAAATGTAAGTCTTTCTGTGACAAAAAGTGCCATGACGATATGACAACATTCAAACTAGATAAAGGTGCTTCAGCTCTGCTTTTGGAGGCCAGGCAAAACATGCTGTGTTTGCAAGGCTCCCCTCTTTCGATTCACTCAAGCTCCTTTTGTGGATTTGTGGACTCAAGAGTGAAGCCAAGCAGCCCCTCTGTCTAGTTTGTGTTCCTTCAAACCAGCCACAACCATTTATTCCACTGTATACGCTACTTAGAACCAAGAGACAGGCATTAAATTATCTCTGGTTATTCTTGGCACTATCAATGGGAAACAACAGTTGAACACGGAAATCAGGGAGACACATTTTGCAGATGATCTGTGTCATCCAGGCCCTGATTTATGAACAACAGGGATTAAAATACACTGGAAATACACTATGCTCATAGCAAACTTCACTAAAGGATGATGTGTTCTTAATGACTGATTTTAACATGTACATTACAGTCATTTTGAAGGAGTAATTACTATTTAATTAGCAAAAGATGAACGTTGTTTACCAGTTTTTAAAAAAAAATACCTGTCTTCTTACATAATCATCACGTTAATTACCTTAATAGTCTTTACAGGCACACACTACAGTACTCTTATTCATGCTACCGAGAAGAGAAAAAAACATTATGGTACTTATAGACGATCTCTCTGAGACCACAATAACCATGTCAGAAACCAAACCACAAACCACTTTGGCATACAGTAAGTACTACTTGCCTTCTGACAGCTGTATGTAAAGAAAAGGCCCAATGTCCTTAAAGAACTTTACAGGCAAAAGAAACACGCCACTCATTGTAATTCAAAGTATTTCGGATTCTGATTCTGATGCAAGGAAATCTACTGTAAATTAAAAACTTGAGAGCAATCTACAAACCGTCAAAAACAGCTCTGTGAAGTGAAAAGTTCAAAACTGCTCTTGCTCTTTTTTGATATTCCCCCTTTCACATGCTGTTTTTCTAAAGAGATTGACTGGAAACCCTCGGCTCTAACGTCCACTGTATTAATTGGCCTGTCGGTATGGTATCAAATACTGTTTTTTTTTTGTGTGTTTTCGTGCTCAACACCTCCTGGTGGTAACCGACTCTGGCAAAAGTCAACACAGGAACAGACTAAACTACAGAGGGGGGAGAAGAAGAAAAAAAAGGGAGTACAGGGAGTGCAGCCCAAGCATAATTTGGAAACTATGTGGCATATTTTCCATTTTCTGCATGCAATGGAGCCTGTCCTGTCTCCTAAACTGGCAGACACACAGCAGGAGGCCTCTAAACATCTCTCACAAACGATATGTCTGTTCCCACGGTAACAGCTGGACTATTATCGCGGCTCTGATTTAAATTGTTCCTGTATCAATCTACCGATGACGAGTAACGCCACGGGCAATCGAGAAAGTACAGCAAAGTTACAACTGTACCGGATAAATGCAGTCATCTCGCTGGCAACATGGAGGAATTTACTAGAAGCCATTAGGCTAATGGGAAATAAAGCCTATAACACAGATACTCAAGCGTTCCCACCGAGAACATTTGTATTTATGCCTCATTGAATAGTTCAAGTCAAAAACTTAACTAAAAATGTGTCCAAGAAACATAAAGATAGTGCTGTACTTCCCTACTCTCATAACACCATCTAAAACTATTTTGGAAAAAAATACATTCATATTCAGTACGCTACATAATGTATTTTATTACATAAAATGTGGCATTGGTTGTGTGGCAAGGATTAATGGTTTTGAATGAGTAGAGGGAAAGGAGTGGACTTTAAGTTTTATATCCCATCATATATCTATCTCCCCTATGGCTTACTTGAGGGAATGTGTGCGTGTTTGGGGGGGTGATGTCATATTTCTTTTTGTCTATTCTGGTTGTGCTGCAGGGAGGTCAAAGGTCAGCTGGCTCAGCATCAGTCACATCAGTCAGCCTCTGTTACTAATTATTATTGAGGGCCTCAGACTCGCAGGCTAATCCCCCTTTAAACAAGCACAACTCCTAACGGGACAAAGACAACACTATTCCTTGTGCTTCTCTGTGTGTGTGTGTGTCCCTCACAGAGGTCATGTATAAGAGCCACACATAGCCCCACAAAAGCCTGTTTAAGGAGGAACCATCAAACTCGTTCAAATGTTTCACTTCCTGTAAAAGAAAAAAATATTGTATGATATGATTCACAGTTCTGCCTATAATAAACCCCAAAGGTCTTCCTGTCACTATGCCAGATAAACATTAATCTTTCATCCCAATCAACAAAGCATTTATACTCATAAAAGGAAGGAAGGAAGAAGGGAAGCATTCGCATAATGAGAACCTGTCACAGCTTGTGAAAAAAATCCTCTTCAAACTAAACTGCTGCAGCCAATTCAGATAAAGAATCCATACATGAAATCAAAGACAGATATATGACAGTTTCGACATATCTGTTGGAACTGGGGTTGACACAATAAAGCAAAACTTCACAACAGCAAACAACAGATGCCGAGTTGTCATTATGTCTTCGTGTGGAAAATGTGGAATATATGGCACCTTAAATTAAATATGATTTGCGGGTTGAGTGCATGCTGGGTATGGGTGGGAGGCAGAGGTTAGGGGATTAGATAACATGTTTTAGAGGATGTGGTCGCTACCACAGTCTCCATTCCGTGCGAAGTGAAACACAGAATGGAGATTTGGGATGACCATTCGCGCCACAGTCACATGTGTATGTACTTCAGTTAGAATCAAATGATCTCAATTTGCTTTTATCTAATTTGCTGAAGGACTTTAAATCAAAGTCAAGTTGGCCTGGCTATCATCGCCAACAAAGACTGGTGTGCAGACTTGTTGAAAAGAGCATGTAATGTGAGATGAAAATTGCATAGGGCTGTCAAACCTATAAATCAATTCACTCACCCCACTCAATTTGTACAATTTGTTCACAAAGTCACGAATGTACCAAATGCACGCTAGTTTTTCCTTTTGGACCAAAAGGATAGAAAGGATAGTGTGTATTTGTTAAGAACAATACTAAGCAAATGCTGAAGCAATACACAATAAATCCATAATAAATAAAATGACCGATTAAAAAACATGAGTGCAATGCCTACCTCAAAGACTTCTTCGTCAAGTATTCTAGTTCCAAACACGATAATTCCCTTGGTATCGATGATGGGGTGGGGGCTTCGGAGCAGCTTCTGGGTGGTCTTCTTTTTACAGTCCAGAATGAGGGTGATGGTTTGCTGGTGCACACTGATGGCCACTCGATGCCATCTGAAAAGGGGACGTGAAGTTAGTCACACACTTACCGGGTTACACGCTGCCTCATTTACACACATACTAACGCACTACTTAAAGGCCCTTCTGTGTTCGGCCTACCGTTTCAAATTTAAATATATTCCATTCTGTTTTCTGGGGTGAAACCAAATCTAATTGTTACTTTCTTAACTGCCATTGATTTGGTGACACAAACTGAATTTAACACTGTGCCTGCAAACAGAAAATCCACACTTGAGGATGCATTCCAAATTATGGGCAATAATTTTAAAGGTGGAGTCAGCAATTCAGGAGAATGTTTGTTGTCAAAATCAGTGAATATTTCTTCCCTGTCTGCTACCTGTCCGTACTGTGTGTGCGCAGACAGAGATTGACATTGAACGAGTGCACCTACTTTCCGTCGGCTAGATTGACTCCTCTGAAGAGGGGGTAGTCCTCGGGGCTGGGTTTGCCCGTGTGGTCCTCGTACAGGAACACTGGAGAGCGTCCCACTTCCAGACCGAGCTGCTGGATGCCTTGTTCATTGTACAGAGACAATAGGAAGGACTGGCTACCCTTCTTGGGCTTCACTGTAGCCAAGATGGAAAAGTCCTCTGGGAACACATCACCTGGCAGGAACATTTGTGGGTTGGACAGAGAGAGAGAAAGAGAGAAAGAAAGAGAGAGAAAAGTTTTTAGAGAATTATACCTCACTGTAACCATTCATCATCATGAAGAGGAATGAAATATTACAATTGTGCTCAGGAAGTGTGTAATCTTATTATTGTTTTAGGGAGGCTGACAGTGTTCTTGGGTTTCAGGATAATGTTAGTTGCTATTGTTACTTTTGATGGAAAGTAATACTCCAAAAACAAAAAGATCATTTAGATTGGGAAGAATTGGGAAGATGGACTTTGAGCACTAAAAGGAAACATCAGCGGATTTGAAAAGTGCCCAAAAAATGTAACAGAATCGTATTAATCTGAAAAGGGGAGGCTGGTCAGAGGAAAGAACCCGTTAGAAGTTAAAAAATGCAAAGTGGAGCAATTCCAGCAAAGCACAGGATGAGAAGCATAATGAAAAAAGCATGTGATCCTGGGAGACTTTGTTGAACTATCCCTCAAACCATTCCTTTCCTTCTTCTCTGATCGATCTAACAGACTCCGAGTCGCTCCAGCAGAGCTTTGGAGAAAAGTATTTTACGGTAGAGAGACACATCAGTATGGAAATGGAAATACCAATAATAATTTGCTATTAAAACACATAAAAGATACAGAAAGCGACACGTTGCCTCCCATCTAAATGCCTCCGCTGTGCAGGCAGCCGCAACTATGTCCGCCATTTTGCTTAAGTATGAGGCACATCTGCCAGACAGATTTTCCCTTAGTGGGGTTTACTCGGGACCCCAGAAAGAGGGCGGCCTTTCCAGCAATCTGAGGAGACTGTTTTTGCTCGCTGATGGTTCAGACTACACTTGAGGCAAACAGAGATTTCTGATCTGTTTTTGGTTTGGAGGGGGTAAAAAAAAATCTGACTTTATTGAAAGCACTTTTGATAAGAGAAACCAGCTATGCCAATTATGTTTGACATAATTACACATAACCCACTTGGATTCCAGTAGCAGAAGATCATTACTGTTCAGTATGCGCAAAGCAGACATTTCCAGACAACCGGAAAAGAGAGGCAGGGTTTGTGGGTGCAGTGGTTTTGTAGCACCTCCTGCAACAAACCCCCTTCCACCATTTACACAATGCTAAGACACAGGGCTGGAAAATGTTAAAAACTGGAATCACTTTGGTTTGTATATAGCCAATCAGAAGCTGAGGAGAAAACGATGCCTAAGATGGAATGTGGTGTGGAAACCTGAGGCTAGGAAGAGAAAAGGAGAGAAGAGAAGAAGAGAAGCCCTTGTACCAAATTTTGCCACCATCATCCATTGACTTTCTTTACTTTTTTACATTCTTTTTTCCCCATGTCAGCATCTGGGTGTCTGTTAGCCTGCATTTTTTCTTTGATTCCTTTACTGATGCCAGGCATCAAATCATATCATGCGGAGAGCACATGCCTTGGCAGTGTGCTCCCTCAGGAATTCAGCTGGGCTCATACTGTATTCCCTCGCATTGGAGAAGTTTGGTGACAGATACATGAAGTCTTAGGGCAGAATATTATGAAATGAATGTGTCATGATGCAAAAAATTAAAGCCTACGATAATATCTTACTTGTTGTTTTAAAGATGTGTGTAATTACAATAGCAAGTATGCAAAATATCGTCAATTATCGTTATCTGAAAAATCCCTCAAAATATTGAGATATAAGTTTGACTTAACTTTGACTGTTTGAGTCAGTATATTTCTCCTAAGATGAAGAAGATAAAATGAGCACTCCTCCTCCCTCTCTCCTCAGGACCTCATAGCAAAGTGGGAGGGCATGGGGAGGGGTGGTTGTGTGTTTGTGTGTGTGTGTGTGTGTGTGTGGGGCAGGGGGGTCTTACAGAAAAGATCGGGTTTCTCTGGAATGTGTCTTTCAAAGCGTGAATTCAGGCCACCAGATGAGAGATACCTCATTCCTGGTTCAGCGTGTGTGTGTGTGTGTGTGTGTGTGTGTGTGTGTGTGTGTGTGTGTGTGTGTGTGTGTGTGTGTGTGTGTGTGTGTGTGTGTGTGTGTGTGTGTGGACATGGTGGGAATGGAAAAGGCTGCGGTGTCAGAAGCCCTGGGAGTTTGCACTGGCAGCAGCAGCACCACACCAGTGTGCCACTACATTGGTCTGGGAGACTCCAGACATCTCAGCAAGACACTCAGGCACAACACAACAATTTCCTTCAGATTAAATAGCCGACTCAAGCTACCTTTTTATTTTGATAAGTGTGAAATAGTAAGCTTTAAAAAGGTGGAGTCGGTGATTCTGCAGAAAGGCTTGTTATCAAAATCACTTAATCACAAAATATGTTAATATCTCCCCATGATCCGCTACCCATCCCTATTGTGTGTGCACTGAAAAAAACAGCTGTGAACTGGTATGTAAATAAATGGTATGTTAACAAAGGGGGCCCACCTTAACTATCAACATTCCCCGTTACCAAGCCTGGGCTGTGTATTAACACTGGATTTTTTTTTCAGCGTGCACACAGTACAGCCAGGTAGTGGAATAGTGAGGAGAAATTCACTGATTTTGAAAACAAGCATTCTCCAGAATCTCACACTCCAACTTTGATTTTCCCTTGGAAAATTCTGTGGAAGAACCCCAGCATTGATAGCGTTGATAGCGAGCGGTCCTATTTACAAGTCAAAATAGACAGACAGTGGTTTTCCACTCTGTCTCCCATTTCAAGCTGTTTGGCGTTTGACATCTACACCTCAATTATTCCTCCACCACACTTACAGAGTCTCAAAAGTCAGGGCGGGGCAAGAGCAGTGCCAGCCCTTCGACTGATCCTCTGTACCATCTGCCAGCGTGCATACAGGCAGGTAAATGGGGTAGGAAAAAAAAGTCCTGTGTCCGTGTAATTGGTCACTCTTTCATCACTGTGTCCAAATCCCTCGCTCTGTACAAGACGGGCAGCATTCCATGGGGATTGCACATTTGCTGCAGAGACAACAACGTGAACCTGTCTGTTTTTGGTGTGTGAAAATGGACAAAGAGATACACATAGCGACAGAGAGGAAGATGGATGTGTGTGTTTTTACATTTTCCTGTCTTTTTAGGCGTCATTCATTCAAAAATCGCAACTTCTGAAGCACTTACATCAATTAAAGTTCCCATAATCATAGCAGGGTTTGTTTAAATGTTGTAAATTGTCTGATCTCTGATACATTTTCATCTTAAAAGCATGCATAAAATGCATTTTTAAGACCTGTACATAGTATTTTTTGATTTATAAATTTAAAAAGGCTCTATCCGAAATAACAAAAATAGGGATATTTCTGAGATAATAAATCCAAGGACTATGTCACTCCTGAGTTTCCTATAGGCTAACAACAGGACCATTATTGCCTTTACGGCTTGTGATTTTTAGTCTAGCTATTTGAACGCCACTGTCTGACTAGCCACAGCGGCCCAGAATGCCAAGTGACAGCTCACAGTAGGAGCCACTGCTTCAAGCTGTCCTTGCTGGTTGTGATAATGCTATTGTCCATCATGGCAAACAACCCAGACAGTGGGTGAAAAAAAATGCTCAAACTTCCCAAATTCTCAAAGCCATGAATGCATGGCAACTTGAATGTGTATATATTTTTCCATGGATGCTCTTTCTCATAGATTTATGTGGCTTCAGAGAGACGAGGCGTGAGGACAGACTATGGAGAGATGACATGTGTGTGGCATAAAAGTTAAATGCTGCAGACGTCTTCACTCCACATTCACATAATAAAAGGTAAGAAAGAACTCTTGTGCTTTCAGTGCCTCGGTAGTTTGAAATGAATCATCCCTTCCACATGTTTGCCTAATGATTGCATGTCTGCACTCGCTCTTTTTCCAACACATCATCACATACTCTCTGTGGTTATGGGGTCACGGGCCAGTGTGTTCTCAATCACAGCAACTGTTTGTCTTTTTTAACATTACCAACCTTATGGTCATAACAAAACGAGCATGTTTGCATGCCCTTTGTTTTTTCTATATGTGTTGATAATTTAAGTGCAAAACTGCACCTCCAGGCTTCGGGCCAAAGTCATAACTCAGTAGCAGAAGTAGTCTAAGGGAAAAAGAGGAGGTGGATAAAATGATCTCACAAGTTCTGCTGCCTTCTGGATTTTATTAGCTGTACGTTTTCTTAATGCCGAGGCGAGACAGGCACCACATCACAGACGCTTCTTGCTAGATTTTAAGGCCTTAAACCACAAGACAAGCTAGTTATTCCGTTTGCACCTTAAGACTGTGGTGGTGCCTGTTATGAAAAGTTGGTTTTGTTTTATGTGGACTGTTATTTTGGAGGATCCAGAGTCGCTTGTGTGTAATTATAGCATGTGTGTCCTCACAGAGGCTCCTATTGGCTCTGCTGCCATGGAGCTTCAAAGTGAACTGTATTTGTGGGATATGCTGGCCATAGGAGCCCTGTGGCTCTACTTCTAAGCTCCAAAGAGAAGCCATGATACGGATCAAAGGTCCTCTAAGGCCAATGCAGCGTCTCAGAGGACCACAACAGGACTGTCCTCCAATCTAAGCTTTGCACACAGGAAGGGCTATTTCTCACTCTCTTCTGCATCTAACCCACACCACAATTATTCTATTTTATATATATATATATATATATATATATATATATATATATATATATATATATATATATATATATATATATATATATATATATATATATATATATATATATATATATATATATATATATATATATCTTTTTTTTAAACTTATACTGTATTTCTGTGCATGAAAACCGATCACATTTATTTCAGAAACTGGCTAGTTGACTCAAAGGCAGCCAAGTATGTCTCACCAGACAGAGTATAGACAAAATGCAGAGGGAGAAAACACTGCAGCAGTCTGGGCGAAATGATACAGGGAAAGATTATGGCGCTTGAGGGGAAAATAAAAAGAGAGAAGGAAGGAGGAAAGAGTGAGGAAAGATGGCCGGAGAGGGAGGAGAGAAGGGAAAAAGCAACACAGAGCAGTAACCCAAAGCCACGTCAGCACAATAGAACAAGGCAAAAGTGGAACCCCAGACTCCCCTCCCCTCTACTACACCACCCTCATTTTTTACTGCATTTCCATCGTCCGGCTCCTCCTCTAGCATCAAGGATTACAGGGCTGGATTTCTCATGCATCTGGTGTGCGTTTTCCACGGAGGAGGATTTGCATGCATCATCTTTATCTCATTCCTAAATGGTCTTTAAAACATTTGAATGTTTGTGACTAAGCAATAGGACTAACTAAGTTACCACGAGGTGGTGTCCAGATGAGCTCCACATCTCTCATCTCGTTCCTTTGTATGAGAACAAGGTTTACAGTAAAAGCTTTTTAGACGTAGTGGATGTTTTAGTAAAGGATAAAGAAGTTAACAAGTGCGTGAAAGATGAAACAGCAAGCGCACGATGCCTAAACTCTAGTAAAGCAGAGATATAGTTGACATAAATAATCAAGTTATAGTAGCCATAAAAGTGCTACCTTGAGGGGATGGAAAGGAACGGGCCAGGTGGGAGCCAATACAAATTGCTTTCCAGACACGTTTAAATGTTAGAATCCCAGTTTACTATGACATGGGGTGAGAGGTCATAAAGCCGAACAGATGGCAAGACTGTGGAGAAGAGATAACTTGGAAGATAAAGTTAAAGATCTTGGAAAAGCATCTGTAGTGATTAACCTGGAGTGCAGTAGGGAAAAATGACATGGCTTTGAAGTGGTCTGTTTGATGTTGAGTGAAAAAGCTTTAAGAAACAAAGAGATGGTGGTGTTCATTTTCAGATTTAGGGAAGTAACTGAGTGTGTGTAGTCAGATACATACCTGGATACAGCTGTTTGGTGGGGGCGCTGAGCTGGGCGTCTTTGGATACTCTGTAAGCCACATCGGGTCCTTGCGTCGACCTCCGATGTGAGCACAAACCCGTTGATTTTGTAACACCCTCGGGTAAACTGGGAAAATCTAAAATCTTCAAGAGGTCTGCTGGTTCCACTATTGAGAGGGAGAAATGACACAAAGAAAAAAGGATGTTAGCTTTTTTTAAATGGGTTGAAATAGCACTTTAAATGGTCTTGATTTCTGTCTGAACTCCATAGCACGCATTGCTATATTGACAGCCCATATGCAGTAGCATATTGTATTTTACAATGCATATATAGAAACAGCCTTTTTAACATACAGCCTAGTATTTATACTTATAAAATAAGCCTTGATTATGGACAATATCTTTAACCATGCCCTCTATTTTCTTTTGCAGACTCAGAAACTCTAGCAGGAGATTGCACTGTTGTGGTTGGGAGAAGATTTCTGTAATCTGTCTAGGCGCTAAACAGGGGATGTGCCCATTTATAGATCACCATGATCATGGGTTACAGCTAAAGCAAAAAACCCAAACATCCTATGCCGAATCTACCACCGCCTCCCCTTTTCTCCCCAACCATGCAATTAGCACACTTTCAGGCCGTCCGTCCTGGCTGTAACCAGGCCACCACAGAAGAAGCTTGGGTCACAACAATGTGACACAGGGTTTGACCCTGAACCGCACTCTCTCGCACTCCAAAACCACCCAGGACAAAACAGCTGTTCCAGCAGCCAGATGCACACACAACAAGCTACACAGTGACACCCATTACATCCAGCCTTGTCCCAGAAAAAGTCTGGACAGAAAAAGGGTCATGTCTATAGGGACAGTCACATAAGGACACGGCGGGGTGGGGGCATTCGGGAAGGTTTTAGAGGAGGGTAAACACTAAAGTGAGGAATATAAACAGGGGTACAACAGAAGGATTTTATGACGCAGGAGCCAAAAAAAAGACAATAGCAAGTATGCCGTGGGATTCTGCAGGATTTTTTTTTTCGTGTGCTGTGACGTGAATGTGTGAGTCTCAGAGGCAACCCACACGCAGGTACAGCGGTGATAGTGTCAGGCTACAGAGACCACACACATGGTTTAGGAAGAAAGTCAAAAAAAAACTTTCAATAGCCCCCATCCATCTCAGAGTGAAAGGGAGGCTGGGAAAGGTGGAAAGGGGAATGGCCAGAGCGCTAGTGTTTGTGCATTCTGCGTCACCCTGCAACAACCTCCAGCTGGATGTCGTTACACATGACTCACGTGAGGCTCATATCACAAAAAAAGTCTAAAAAAAATGACATTCTTGTACAGAGGGTCTCCATTTAAGAACACTTTGGCTACATGTCTTTTTCCACATCTGTACAGTGATCGTGGAAAAAAAGACGGTAATAATAACGTTCTCATCGTAAGCTGCAGTCCGATCCCATGTCGTCTACTTTATCCTATTATCGACTAAATAACAACCATCTGCCTGACAACAAATGCAAAACACGATTGGAAAAAAAACATCAGTTTGCAGACAGCAGTCGATTACTCAACGAGTGAAATGAGACATATACACACTTAACAACGGTGCATACCTTTTTATACACACAAGAGTCTGGAATAAAGTCTGTTAAAAGCATTTTGTGGGAGGACTGGAGTCAGATCAATTTGGTGTGTGGTGATTTAAAAATCAAGATGTTCTCATCTCATCTCACTCTTTCTGTCTCAGAGGAAGTCTATTAGGTATGCCTTTCTACACGTGTGAATGTCCAGATGGGTATCACTGCTTTGGGGGACATGTTAGGCAGAGGCTCACAGATCTGTACCAGCAGCAGCTCATCTGTGGAAAAAATATATACATCAAAGCACCACACCCATCTGTTTCAAGGATGACGGAGCCTGAAAGTAGGCGAAGGGTCTAAAAGAAAAAAGACAGCTTTGTCTGTCATCGGCTCATAATGAAGAGACGGACAGAAAGTCAACCGAGCAGCCAGGAGATGTCTATCATTCAGCGCGATGACAGAGGTTCATTTAATGAGCTTGTCTCTGGGCGCTGTGTTACACCCTAATAATAAGGATGGATGGGATGTGAAAGTGATGTGAAATGTAGTTCTGTTACAAATGCTGCTCTGACTGACCTGACATTAATCAGAAGCTTTGTTGTGCATCGTTAACACATTATTGGTCTATAATAATATGAAAGGTTATGATGCACATGGTGGAAATCTGTTACACTGCTTGCTTGACAACTACGCACCCAGAGAACAATGATGCTTTTACATCAGCTTAATTTACAAACACTCTATAGCAATCTAGAGTTTAGCATTATTAAATCCAACATGGCAGATGAACAAACTGCTTGTTAAAAACTGTATTGTAGACAATCCCTAAAAATCTTGGGCCATTGTTGTTAAAAGTGCAGAATTGCTAAAAAAAACAGTTTGGAACAAATGTTTCATGTAGAAGCCAAAACAAGTCTTCTAACCTGCCAAAATCCAACAGCAAAGGATCCCGGGGAGATAAATCAATTGATCATTGTGGGTTCCAGAGCAACAGTCCGTACAAGGCATGGGAATAGGCTTGTTAAACACTGTGACCACTGTCTAAATAATGGAGCTTACACGTCAGAATAAACCCACACTGCATTGTTAAGTGTCTACTAGTAAAGGCTGCCACATTCGTATGAGGTGACACTGTAAAATTAAAAAGTTAGGCAACTGTCTTTACTAGATATTTGAGTTTTGAGGGCGAATAAAAGTCTTAAGTTTTAAGGAAAGCTGCCTACATTTGAGCCAATTAATAATCTAATTCATAATAATTATTCATTTAATGGAACTCAAGTTGAGTTCTACATACTCAGAATTCTAAAAAGTAGAAGTTGTGCCACTTATTATTATTTGTTCAGACCGTTTTAACACTGTTTATTGTTTAAACTATCATTCTGACCAACTCAAAAATCTAGTGCAGACAGTTGAAATCCCCTAACTTTTCAATTTTACAGTGTAGTCTGTGATTCTCAGACCTAGAACTAAACTGCCATAGCCTCCCTTTTCCTTCTCCTGCTGATTCACCTTCATGTGGACTTTTCCTCCCAAACACATGCCCTTGTTTCCTTATATGGACACAACCTTGGGATTCCCTGCTGCTCGAGTCTCCGGTGGTGACAGGTACACAAACTTATTTCATACTGTATATTACCTCATATTTTCAAGGTATAACAAATTATTCCCCTACCCATAATATTCATATAGCCATTAGAGTACTTCAAGATCATCCTGTCAACGAGGCAATTTATTAGCTGTCATTCCAGTCACTTTGCAGAAAGGTCACAAATGCTGTTTGTGCTTTCACACTTATTTGTGAAGTCTGTCTTCACACCTGAGTGTCTAAACACTAGCACATATCCATTAGCGGTGTCTGATGGCAAACTATTTATCATTTTTTTTCGAACAAGCCACAACCATTTTATTTGTTTGCAGTTGACAACAACACACGAACGGTGATAAATTATTAAAATAAATTCCTTTGGGCAGCAGGAGCCTAAGCCCAGGCTGCAATATGGTGTATTCATAACAATCGCAGCATCATAATAGCAGCCAGTTCAGCACCACGGGGAAAGCAGGAAAAGGGGGGAGGTCTGTAAGGAGCATCCAGTCGATGCTAACCGTGTCACGACCCCTGCTGAGGAGTGTTGCTTTTGCTAATCCACACTGACACAAACTAATCCCATGAAGATCAGCGGCTTTTTGGGAAGGAAAAGATTGTCATCGGGACTTCCCCTTAACCCCCATTCCATACCTGTTAACTGCTCTTTCCTTCCACCAGTCAGTCTGTTACACTATCAAACTGTTCCACTTGCTCATTTTAATTTCCCAGTTTCCTTTTCCCTATATTTGTTAGCATCCAAGGTCTTGGATCCCCTGATGGATCTAAAAGTGTCCACAGGGCCTCCAGGTCACGCAGAGGTTAGCCAGGAGGAAAGGGCTAATGAGTAGCTTACGAGATAATTGAAAGGAAGGTGAAAGGACAGCATCATATATCTCTGACCGGACATCAGCTTGAAAAAGATAGACCTGATCGGAAACTCATCTGAGAAAGACCAAATTAATGAAAAAATGACCTCCAATAAAGCGATGATGTAAAGAGCCAAATATAGGATGACAAATTAATAACCGAGCCAATTTGTCTTTGAGGAATCGAAACCAGACAAGCTCTTCAGAGAGCGACAAACATTATCAACTATATTTCCTTCCCACTTCTACATGTTCTCACACACCTCCATTCATAGATTCCTCTCACCGGCAGTCGACCCTGCAGCGGAAGCTGTCCTGGCCACATCCTAAGCCACAGGTGTGGGTCTGAGTCCTACCTTGTTAAAGCTGAGATGTTTACCCACTTAGCACAGCTGATCCCTTAGGGAGACCAACACCTCTGGCACTAGATGCTTAAAAAAACGTTTCCCTCTGACCACAGGCCCTCACATCCAAGAGGCAGGTTCTCCCCACACACACAGAAACTGTTTATATGACACAGTCTTGTGTACATTTGCTTTTAGTCCTTCTGATGTCCCTCGTCTGCTATACTTTTAATACTTTCAGGCAACTTAGCATGACACACACACACACACACACACACACACACACACACACACAAAAAAGCAATACTGTAAACATAGCGCACCCTTTAAGACCTGAGACCTTTCATTTGTAAATAAAAACCGCTTATTACCTTTTGCCTATGGTGTTCTACATACATCATCACTCCAGTAAGCTACAGAGTCTTTGCTGTCCAATGTCTACATTCATTTACAACACAATAATATAAGACATTATATTAAGGAAAAATGTGAATAGCTGAACTAAGGTAAGGAATCACACAGGATTAATTCATTTGGACTTGGTTGATATAAACATTACTTCCTAAAACATGTGTATTGCTATGAAGTGCTTGTGTTCAAAGTTTTCTCCTCAAAGATAAACTCCTACTGAGATGGGGTGTTAAGTTTCCACTTCTACTCCCACAGTTGAGTCTTCCCGAGTCGACCCATGTGTACGATGGAAACTTGTTAGTGAAATTCAGGATTTAGTAAGCAAAAAGTGCTGTATCTTTGATGTGATGCACTAAAAAGAGGAGCAATTACATTTGAGCCTTTTATGGTTTTGTTTGTCAGACATGGGTTGGACGAGGCTGTGGCATAGTAAAGGATAATTAATTCATAAAAGTCTATAGTCTGATTAAGTGTGAGTTATTGTAAAACGTGGGCGACACTTACTACTCTACAGTCGACTGCTACAGAGAAAAGTGGGTGCGATGCGGTTTTGCAAATATCTCCTCCTCCCTACGTCCCTACACGTTCCAATCCCTTCCACACGTTTTCTTTCTTTCTCTGAACAGTAGCTTGAGTGCCAGATTCATAATCCTGCTCTCGGCTCAGTGCCAAGATTGTGGTGGATCCCATTCCATCCCTACCTATCCCCATCTAGCATTGATTTCCACAAATGCACACATACATGCCTGGATGGGACCAATCTGATCCAATGTTGGTATCAGGTGAGATATAGCTGCAATCCACTCATCGGAAAATGCCACCAATCAACAAATCGATCCTAATCGAATGTTTTGCAAGTTGTTGTTGCTGCTTAACAATAAAGACCTACTTAATTGTCACGTTCAGATTGAGGAAACAGCAAGCAGCTTATTAGAGCTTTATGTTGTATGGATATTTATTTATTTGAATAGCATCAACCCAAATATTTTCCTTAAACTTTCAAAGCCTTGCAAAGGAATTAAGTCTTGATCTACTTCTGTATTAAAACTGTTTAAAAAAGGTCAAATAAATGGGTTTGAAAACATTTAAACCTTTATGAATTTTTGAATTCTACATTAGAATCGCCGTGTTGCTTGAGCTTTATCCTTCCTTACACATATCACCACCAACAAAGACATTTATAATAATTTTGATATCGGACAGTATCAGTATCAGTATCAGCCGATATCCAAAACCCAGATATCAGAATTGGATCGGAACTGAAAAACAGTGGATTGGTGCATCTCTAGCGCGCACACACACACCCACACACATTCTTTAAAAACACTTAGTGACTCCAGACGGCACCACTTCATTTGACAGGAGGAGGGGTGCCGGGTCCCGACCACTGAATTAGGACTTTTTCATGGGGTGGGGGGGGTGGGGTGGGATTAACATTCTTCTCTTTTTCCCTGCCCCCTATCCTCCTCCTCCTGCAGAACCTTCCTGAAGTGAGGCCTGACTCTGCGGGCACATGCTTGACCTGGTGCTGAGGACAAGGAGTAATTAGCAGGCATAAAGTGAGGACCCTGCCTCTTTTGGAAACCAGCACAGCCGAAAACAAAAAAGCCCAATGAGTGACTTCCCCCTCCTAGAGCGCATCACACACAGGGAGGGAGTAAAAGTTGCTTTTTTTTCTCACCTAATTCTGTTATAAAACTTTAACTAAAGCCAACTGTTGGGAAGCCGGAACCTCACTGTGAATACAGCAGGTAGCAATTTTAGACCCTGACTCTAATTACTTAATGCAGTTTAACTTTAAGGCATTCTTCCTCGCTGACAAATTATAAGTGGAATTCATAAGCAATAAAAGGTACTCTTGCTGAATTTATTACATTCAGGGGGATTTTCAGCCACAGCTTCACTTGGTACAGTATATAACAGTTTATCTCAAGCAGGATTATGCTATCTAATGCTTAAAAAGTTTAGATTGACATTACTTTCTCTTGTCTTCATACATCATATAGTCATAATAGCCATTTGTGGCCAGATAATCTGCTGCTGAGTCAAAGTTTGGGGCAAAATGATTGCTTTACATTCTAGAAATTCCAAACATTAATCCATATCTGAATTGCTAAAAAGCTGAGATGGTTAACCACCTGGATCCTGATACAAGGCCTAATCAAAGCTTAAACTCAGTAAATACCGTAAATGGCATTTGCAGTGTGAAAAGTGTTCATATTCGCTTAATGATTAGTATTTTTTCCAACACAACTCATGCAAAATACTATAGCATTAAGATATGAGGTCCAAAAACTGAGAAACTATTCAATCAATATTGACCTTCAGTTGTTGCTTCTGGATGTCATGTGACCAGACCTGGGGCTCATACTGTGGGCATTACGCTTGCTAGATTGAACGCATTACACACACTGCATGGACATCCTGTGAGAGAACACACACTATAGCAGAACTGCAACACATGGGTAAGTAAACTAACGCCAGCACAAACCTGGATGGGATGTTAAGTCTGCAGGACAGCAACCAATCACACATAGCGCTGCACTTCAGTACATTTAACCCTGCTAAACAAAACCACTTTCATAGAGATTAACGAGGAATCATCTTCTCCAAAGCTCACTCTGATAATAACATTTAACACTAATTACCTTACAGTTAATAATACAAAACTGTCAACTAAGCAACATAATACTTGAATGGATATGGTGTGAGGTGAGATTAAAAATCACTTTAAAATAACAAATAACACATTCCTCCTCTTAAAAAATAATTTAAAAGCAATGAAAAAAGCTTATTCTCGATTCAATACAGAGGAGGTTTTCCAGCCTTACTTGGTCTGGTATGACAAGTAGTTTATGGTTGCCTAGTGGTAGCTAATGTTAGCAAACGCCGGATTGTGCTGTATACCTGACTGTATGAGTCAGTGCCATTATAACTTGTCTACTTTTGCTTGTCTATTACCACATGTGGCCACAGAGGGAGCAGTTTAACAAAAGTTATAACATTTATGTTAAGGTTCTAGCAATAGCAATAGCAATCACGATGCTGTCGGCGGACCTTCGTTTTGAATAAAGATGAAAGAACTCGACTACAACAGAGAGTTTTTTTTTAAGTAGCAAGGTTCAAAGGCAACTGGCGACAGTGTTTATACTGGCAAGAGCAAAATCAAGTCTGCAAATGAGCTCACATGCCATTATCAGTTAGGTTTCCTTTTATCAGGCAGCTTTAATCCAGACTTCTCAGGACACTGACCCAGTGACCTGGGCTGGAGCTGCACGTGAACGCAGCAGCGGGGAGGAGGAGGCTTTGAGGAAGGAAAGAGACGAGTGAGATCTTATTGTTTATACGCCAAATGCCTAGATTCCCCTGGTCGTTATCAACTCATTCTGACATTCTTTAGGTGACACTTAGAGCCTCTGGAAACATGGTCTAAATGAGTAATAATCAATATATGATATCAAAGTTGCGTGTTTCACTAAGGTTTTACAAAAAAACAGATTGAAACTCAATATTCATAAATATTATAAAATTTGGATAAAAAACAGCTTTTTCCCTCTCGACTGTTTGATAAGACCGAGTGGGCGTGGCCGTATCAAACGGTCTCCATGGCAACAGCCATTGTTTTTAATAGCACATCCGGAGAAAGAACTGCTGTGATTGGTTCAAAATACTTTAGCCAACTTAAATGACAATATCTTTATTTTGGATTGATACATTAGCCAAACTCTTTTCTGATGCTTACTATCATGCAACTAACTACCCACATTACTTAATAAGAAGGATTTGGTTTACAGAGGCTTTAAAGAAAGACAGACACAGACTTCGAAAAAAAATCCACCCAGAATGTACAGACAAAGCCTTGCACATTCAGCCCTATACACCCACAGATGTACTGCTGGCTCGCACACACAAATACGAGGCACGCAGTCCTGAAAGATGATCCAGAAAACAGAGCGCTTTTCTGACTGGATCTTCTCCTGTGTACTCTCTGAGGCTCTGTACTTTAGCCTGACTCTTATTGCTTTAACAGGGAGAATACCAGATGGTTTACTTCACTGTCTGTCTCCGCACTGCAGCTCACAGCGGTGGGGATAAATCACCAACTGCCGTGCACCACAGACTAAGATGGAAAAACTGAGTCGGGATTCCACGGTGCACCTATGAACGCTCATTTTAAAGCAGGAATCTACAGTCAATGGTACTTTGGAGGCAGATGTGTGATGGCCGTTGTCTCTGTCTTTCTTTTGTACTTCTTCTTCTTATTCCACCCTCTGTAGTAGTTATGTCTCCATTTGGATTTATTTTCCAACCTCCATTAGCAACTGTATTTCCCTCAGCTTGTTTGATCTTTTCCAAAAGTGTAGCATTTTCCTCATTCTGTCATTCCAACAGCATATCTGGTTTTGCCGGCTGGCTGCTGAGAAACGTGTGATAAAAGACGGCCCTGCAGCACTGACATGACAGAACCATTTCCGCTGACACACACTGGCACGTAACCATTATTCCGGCACTGACACAAAAACTACTCAAGCTGAATCTAATAAATATGAAATCCTGCAGAACAGTGAAGCTTTTCAATTTGTTAAAGCTCACATAGTATGCACTTTGCTGTCAATTTTATATGGTCTAAGTAGTCCCTAATACTTATTTTTTTAAATGTTTGCTGAAAAACCCGTTCAGATAATTTATTGTAGCAAGCCTCTATACCCTGATGTTCCTCTGGTCTCAGGATGACCTATATTGGTGTCTGCAGCCTGCGATCTGGCTGGCCCCTCCCACCGTCTCTGCCGTGCTCTCGTGATACTAGAGAGACACAACGTGACTGCGAACACAGTGTTTACCCGGAGCGAAGCCATACTTTGAACAGTTTGATATGACCTGACATGATTAAAACCAGTGAAAACAGTAGCTTCACAGTTTGATTTCTACAGGAATAACTCCCCACCCTTTGTGGTGTTAAAAACGAGGCATTATTAAACTGCAATGGGAAAGCTAAGTTAGTGTAATAGAAGCAAACGTTAGATGCTACATCCGAAGCTACATGTGCGCTAACGGCTAAAAATAACACTCAGACAATTTAAAACCAGTGAAAACAGTAGCTTCACAGTTTGATTTCTACAGGAATAACTTCCCACCCTTTGTGGTGTTAAAAACGAGGCATTATTAAACTGCAACAGGAAAGCTAAATTAGTGTAATAGAAGCAAACGTTGGGTGCTACTCCCGAAGCTACATGCTACACTAGGTAAATAACAGCCAAACAACCTTTGAGGAGATTCCTTTTAGTTTCACCGATGGAATTACTACACAAGTAGCTCCCTAAGCTTTGTCTCGTTATGAACGCGGCATTATTAAGACTGCTGTGATTAAGATAAATTAGTGGATTATGAGCAGAATGCTTCTGTGTTGGTTTATGCAACACTCTGCATGGTTTGCTGTACTAGGGCATCTTGTCGCTTAGCGGGGAAAACAACATGGCTGTCGCTCGGAAAATTTTCCATCGGATCTCGAGGCCGTGGACCAATAAGAAATGGGGGGACTACTGCACGGTGGAAGTTTCTGGTTACTAATGTGGGGGGGAAGCATCATGAAGCATGGACATATAAAGAGAATATGGGTGGCTATATAAGTGGCTTCTTCTCGCTGTGACGACATATCGGGAAGAATTCTGAACGGAGTACATTGGGGGGAGGGGTGGGGGTTTCAGAAAGGGGGAGAGTGAGAAAAGGAGAGATTGCTATTTTTTTATATATTTTGGCAGTCTCTAGGCACACCGTGGGCCCATGGATATGTTAGAACACATTTAAAAAGTGCATTTAGCATAATATGGGACCTTTAAGGACTACCCAGCAATGGCACACGAGTAACAAGTATTGTAGGCCTATCAAACCTAAATTGGCACATCTCCAACAATCCACTGAGGTGCTATGACTCTTAGCTAATGATGGGAATCAATCCAAACATGTATTGTTTCTGCACATAGGAAAAAAAGTTTCATCATCATCATCAGTATACCATTAACTTTTGCCAAGAACCCAGTCACCAATATTCCATCACAAGAGTGACTGAAATATCCTGAATAGCAGGGATATATCATGTCAAAATCATGTCAAAATTAAATGTTTTGATTATAATTGTTAATTTATTTGAACAGCCATTTCACAATACACAAGCGATCATGTCAACAATGGCTCAGCGGAAAGGAAATCACTGACAGAGGATGGGAGTTTTAAAAAAGCATGGAAAGTGTGATGAAACACGAAAACGGCAAAAAACAAAAGGAACATTTATGTTATCAATCATTGTTCGTGTGATGATGATAATAGCACACACTCATAGTAATTGCAACCTGGGGTAAGTAAAGCTTGCCATCTGTTGAGCCAAATGATCTGCCTGAGTTACAGTGACAGCCAAATCGACCATCAATTCATCTCCTACTGACATTTAACCAGTGTCATACTTGAGCAACATCCACCCTGTGGTTGAACAGAAGTTATTGTGACTGTAAAGTGCCAGACTGACAGTAGAATACCTAAAAAAAAAACTCATCCACTATGAATCATCAAAATCGGCATTCCAATTTCATGTCCAAGATTAATTGAGAGTTTTCTTTGTGAAATGAAAAAAACTTCTGAAACAAGTTTGAAGAGAGGATGGAGAGTTGAGAAACAGACCCTGTCTCCTATCGTGATTTTTATAGATGCTACTAACTATAGGCTATGCAACCCGCTTTATTTTACCCATTATGTCTCATGACAAATCGTGTGTGGTTAATTTTGCATGACAAAAGCTTTTTAGCTAAGGTTAGGGAAAGATTGTGGTTTGGTGAACATATTACAGTAAACAGACATTGTGTCTCTTTCTTCAAGTCATTGTTAACTTTCTAAATATGGAACAGTCACCGAAGTATTTCCCTAAACATGCTGCTGATGCTATGATATCGTAGAGATAACACAAATATGATGTCAGGGATTATCATAAACTGATGATGGCCTACATTTGGTGTCAACATGTTGTGACTTGACAGATACAGTATATTATAAAAAAATAAAACAGATGGAATAAAATTTTTGGCTAAATAGATCTACTGTTGCAATTATTGGACATACAATATAGTTACAATTTCAAGGAGACAGTGATGCTCAAAGACTAATTGCTGTTGGTTCTTAAAGAGGACCTATTATGCTACTTTTCTGGTCTTAATTTCTTGTTTTACACTGCTATAGAGCAACCTGACACGAATCACATCACAAAAAACTATGTAGATTTTCGGGAAGCTCTTTCTCTTATTTTGGCGATCCAGCACATCCTGTCAACACTTGAGTGTGTGTGCTTTGGCTCCCTCCGCCTGTGCTTCGGCCATCTCCGCTCCCCTCTCCCCCCTCCTGCAAACCCCACTCCGTTGTGATTGGTTACCTTCCTTCCGGAACACTTTCAGTGGCGGGAAGCGCGAGCATGGACCTATAAGGGCGCGAGGCAGACGCGAGGCAGACGCGAACAGGGAAGTGACAGCATTACCATACATGGAAACATCCGCGTGGAGACGTCACAAAGTTTTATGCGACGTCACAAATTATGAAAGGGTAGACCGCTTTGAACACGTGACTTCTCGACTGGCTAGAATAGTGTTTAGTGCTCTGCACAGACACCCCAGACGGTCAGCAGGGAATATGTCGAAATGCATGTAAGTCATTATTTGATAATTTAGTATGGTTAAGCATGACTATGAATCATCATAACAACGTTTATAGGTCATAAAAGTCAAAAAGCATCATAGGTCCTCTTTAATTATTCTAGCAGCAGATCTCCTTCAGCTCGCTTCACCACAAACCAGTGTTTGCGGTGAAACCCTAGCTTGGTCCGTTGCTGCAACAAAATGGCATTAATTAAACGTTATTAGAAAATAGTGTTGACTGGGCAAAAACATGTCCAACTGTAATGCCGCCTTTCCATTACAGCTCCTACTAATTTCATCACATAATAAAGTAAAAATAGAATACATCTGAGGACAGTGACGTTTCAGGAGTGACCAGAAACCATTGTATATCCCCTAGGATAGAAATGCTTACACTCAGTATTTCTACAGCCCAGGCTGTGGCTAAGGCGCTTTGGCTGGGGAAGGGGGATTGGGGTTGGAAAGGATGAGTCATACATTGCTTTCCATGCTCAATGATTATAATACCCCATTACAGAGAAAAGCACTGTGTCCCAGCTGAAGTGAATGCTCGGGTTTGTGAGCCTGGACCAGACTTTAACTTTTAACTCTGCCATGGACTCCATGCTGCTATAAAGCATAGTGTTAAAAACCAAAGACAGGAGTGGGAATGGCATCATGAGGTTGCACATCCAACTTTTACATCACTGATGTGTTCCGTGTTCACGTTTCGTACACCACTGCCTCCATTTTGTTCCCATTTGATTTGTGAAAAAGGAGAAGAGAACACAACGTCCATTTCGATTACAATTTGGAACTGATGCGATCGTTTTTTGTTCAAGTGTTGTTTTAGCAGATCCTTTCTTTTGTCACAACACATTTGAATCTGGCTTCAAATGAAGCATGCTTTGTCATTAGTAGGCCTACAGAGCACCATTGAGGAGCAACAGTTATTTGACCCTTGATTAGTCTGTAAAGGAATGGACAGTATACCCTCTAGAATAGGGCAAATAATGCCCTATTTGTGCTGGACAAAGGATCTCCTAAACTCTAACATGGGGTCAAAAACTGGTGCCGCATATTTTGTTTTATCTCCCATGTTGTTATCAGGCATGAGAGGTGATTTACAGGCTCCTTTCCACAAAGCATGCATTTACAAGCTGAAGTGGCACATGCAATTGCAGGGTCACTGCCTCTCTCCACAGTCCAGCTAACTCAGATTCCTTCCTCTTCGCCATGGCAATACATAGGCACACACAAGAAGCCTTTTTTCCTCTCTGCCACTTATCTGATTTAGTTGGACACGACCAAAGGATTGCCACTTAAAGGTATGTAATAACTACAGTTACATGTCTGACTGGGAACGAGCGATGATGTCACTTTCTCTTGACTCAAAAAGCATCATGGCGGCCTTGTAGCTCTGTGATAATGCAAAGCCACATCTATGTCTGCCTCGCACATTGAGCAAACTGTGTCAGATTGATTTTGACAGACCTAAAAGAAACTATATGTTCAAATTTAAAAATAATTGCACAATTATCGAAGTTGTTTAATACAGTTATTTAAATGGATGTGGGATAAGGAAAACCAAAAGCACTTTTGTTCTATAGCATCTTTGAGGCCAACAATCTGTTAGCATCCTGTACAATTTACAAAACAAAGCACACCGGAAATTATGCAATGTGTTCAATTCTGCATGGATGCAATGTGTTCAATTCTGCATGGATTCAATCCATGGGGCTATTTTTTTCTAATTGGCCTCATCTTCATGCACCATGACAAAAGGTCAATTAAAAGAATATCATGGATAAGTCATATTGACTTATCCATTAAATTCCTTTAGAATAAATCCTTTGTCCAGAAATAAAGAGACTGTAAATGAAAAACAGCAGGGGACCAGCTGCATTCGACCTTTAACCCTGTCATAAAGTTGGCTCGCTTAAATAAAAGGGGCCTTTTAATGACCCGGGGTTTATTTGTGTACAAAACCTGGCTGATACGCAAGGCACACTGCTATTATTATTACAAACTAAGCTATAAGGATTCAGATGTTATTCGATTAGGAGTTTTCTGCAAAACCAGCGCTGAATGGTGTATTTTCTTTTTGAAAAATGCAACAGATTTTTTTTTCACAGCCCTCTGTTCCACCACGAATGGGAAGAAAACATCTGGAAGACATTTTTTCTGGCTTTTTGGAGGGCTTAGCAGACAGCACAATGGAACTTATCGATTCCAGATGTGAAGGAGCACAGTGAAACAGCGAGGCCTTCTTCTGTTTACCCCTTTGAAATGTACATGTATGTATAATATATAGTACAATTCTTGACAAATCATATTTCCTGATTTCTTAGTAGATTCACTAGGGCTTTGAATACTTCTCGCCTATAACCATCAGTGGCTTTGGCCAAAATCCATCCTTGTTTTCATTTGCAAAAGGTATTCAAAGAATGTTATTTCAGTATTTTTGATGACTAAAGTACTCTGCTCAAGTAGGTTCTGGCTCTGTGTGAATGTTTGTTACGGACAAAGACCATCCAAAAAAACATCTGGTTAATTAATGATAATAAACCACCACGAAAAAGCAGTCAAAACAGGTTTTATAAGACTTGTGAAAAAGGTCCATTGATTGAGGAAACAAAGTTAGAAAAGCCAACTCAGCAGAAATACAATGGAAACCATTTGGACAAGATGCTTGACTTGGTCTACATTTGATTGTAAAACTATTCGTCAACTGTGGTCCCACACTAGGGGGGAATAAAGGATTATATTACATTTAAATGAATCTCAATAAGTCAGACATCTGAAAATGTCAACTAGCTAGACACTGTCTAGACAGACAGAACACCTTTAATACCTAAAGGTTTCAATTCAAATTCTACATCTCAGGCTACAGATGGCAATGGTATTATATAAGAGTACAGAATCCCAAAAAATTGTAATAGAGTCCCTTCATAAAAGCCCTCAAACACCGGCCTAAAATATGTCACTACAAACTCTTTGTCTTTGACCTCCAAGAGTCAAATGGGAGAATTCACTGAACCAAGGAGCGGTGGAGCTTCTACAGCAAGAATTCCTTTCTTCAGGCAGTGAAACTGTAAACCTGACAGCGGTGGCAATCCCAAAGTCCTGACCCTCACCTCTGAACTCCAACCCCTGTTCTCATTCTTAACCTCTATGCCTTAGAAGCCTTCTGTTATTACCGCTTTTGACATAGGTTTAAAAGAAAGGTTTCCTCATTAATGCCAATCCAAGATGACCTCCCTTTAGAACTGTGGGCTATGACTTCACTCAAATCTCTCTAGTTAAAGCTTTACCTCTGTGACCCCAGGTTGCTGTTGACTTCAAACTATCTGGTAACTTAAGTGTGCAAAAAATAATTATACACTGTCAACAAGACACATATCAATGTTTGTTCTGTCAGAAGCTAAAATGCTTTTTCATGACATTAATACATTTTATTTTGATGATGACATATCAGGCTAACAGGCTAACGAGCATACTTATCATTTTCAGGTTCAGTTCTTCAGGACAACCTTAAAGCCACACTAATATTTTTCATATTAAAAAAGGACTGCATTTCCCTTTTGTAACAAACCCACAGAAAAGTATCAACCGACACTAGTCTCAGCTCTATGGAGCAATTAGCATATTTCTAACCATTTGGCTTTAACAGGCCACAACTTGTTTCACTGTTGCTGTTTTCAATTTTGTCTCACAACAGCAAAAAGCTGTTTTCAGTGAAAAAGCTTGGGCCTACTACACCAACTGTATGCCTCCTTCCCAGCACCAAAAGGCAGATACAAAGTTAGCAGCTAGTTAGCTAATTAGCTTAGTGGAACATCCAAGCTAAACACCTGGATATTTTCCCCTTGAGTTTGTGGAAACCCAAACCGAGCTAAAAACTGAAAGTGGATATTGAAGTTCATGTTACTTTTTGTCTGCTGGATGTGATAATAGGCTACCTGTTTGCTAACAACACACACAGCAATTTATTAATTGTGTGTTATTTTTGCTGCCTCCAGGTGGTGAAAAAAATAATGCAGCTTTATAAACTAAAACTCTTTTATTATTAATTTGAAATAAAGATAGTTTTTTACAGGTTAAATTATGCTAATCAGCACAATTACTACCTTTATTCATATTACATTTTTATTATAGCAAGATTCTACAAGTCCAGATCCATTGTGAAACGAGTTATTGGACCCCAAACACCTATGAAAGCACCATTTAAGGATTACATTAGTTGTCAATCATCAAGACCTTTAATGTATACCTGCATTTAAATGCAAGCACACTGTGCATAGAGTTGAAGCCCTACATAACCAGTGATGGTGTGCCTGGTCAGCCTCTGCCTGCTTTCAGATGAAAGTGCATTAAGGCCCTGTCTGAGGGTAGAGAGGTCATCTGGTTTGGGTCAAGATGATTTTTTTTAACAGCTGACAAACTAAATAATTGTTTGTAAAAACAGTTTAGGTCCCACACTCTCTCTCCCAACCCAATTCAAGTCCAGCTCCACATCTAGTCATCAAAAATGAACCAGATCCAGATCCAAGCCATATACAGTACCTAAGTTTTGTCTGTTAACAGCCAATATAGTTTATAGGCAACATGGAAATAAACACGATGCAGTTATTCCATAATTTTGTTTTAACAGCATAGCCAGTGTGAACTTGTAAAACCACCTCAGCTGAATCTGTCTTTAAATTGAGCGTCTGGCCTAGTCAGGTGCAACGTCACATTCACGCCATCGGCACAATCTTGGACACTTTCTGACTGTGCACAAAGCAGACGGAAGAAGCCACCTGTTCACCTCAAACCCCTGTGTCAGAACCTCACAGTAGACAGCAGACCACCAACCATGCCAGGCAGTCTTACAGGGCTAAGAATACATGTAGGCCAGACCCTAGGCCCATGGCAACAGCACTGCACAACCTCTGAACACCCACGGGGGACAAAACAAAAGTGCCACATCAGAGTGTCTAATGATTTATTTATTTTTGAAGCACAGGCCTATCCTCCATCAAGCCTAAATATGGACCAGGTTTAACTGGTATTTAAGTGACATACCAAACTTTCTACACCCAGATATTTACACTCCGAGTTAACAAGCATGGGGACAATTTGTAGAATGCAATTAGTGAAATATGTGGGGTTTCGAGCCTCTGCCAATGGTCCTGTGCTTTAGAAACTGTGTCCTGATGCCAGAGTCCTAAAGCCAGCTCCACCCTATCACATCAGAGAAGTTACAGCCCCTCCCTCGTATGAAAACTATAGCTCATCCCTCTCATCAGTTAAAAATAAGAAAGAAAATAAGTCGTAGAAAAAGCCCCTTCAAAATGTCTTCAACTGCAACAGAAAACGTTCAAGATAAAACATGACATATTCTTAAAGTGACATCTGAAAAAATACATTACATCTGTTATTCCGCGACATAGGGTACAGTATAGCACATACTCTCACTATTATGCATATAAACTGTTCCATTAAGATGATATATTCAGGCCTATGGGGGGGGCGCTGCATAAACATCCCTGCAGCCCAGCGTCTCCAACAATTTGCAGCCCTTTTGATACTGACAATATCCATAGTTTCGTGCAGAACAAGCTGAATACATTATAAAGGCACAAAGATGTGTTTAGGAGGAGGGGAGGACATCGCAGTGATCCACTGTTACCAAGGAAGAAAAAAAGTTTTCAGTGCAGCGCAGCTCCAAACTGCATCCACGAGATCTCACAGCTGGGCGTCTTCTTACCTGAACTTGCTTGCGATGTGACAAAAAGCAGGAGCACCGCTAAAGTGATCTGGGCGTCTTTTATCCTCCGTTTAACTTTCCATCTTATATGGGTATCCATGACCGCCAGAGACGTCCACGGCAAGTGGGGTTCACGTTTACAACTTGGAGTGAACTAATTGCACTTGCAACAACTTTTACTCAGGACAATACAAAAAAAAAAGCCAAAAGTTCCAGAGAAAAGGGGGAGGGGGGGTGTAGCGTTATTTCTTAAGCAGCCATAAGGGTTTGTTGGTGTGCGTTCCTCCAGCTATATTTGACGGATGGGGCGCCCGTCTCTCCCACACAGCTCCTCTCCTCTCTCTGCTCTCCTGAACTGTCCTGCCCCACTCGCGTCTCCGCTCACAAGTGTTGCCCCCTCTTTCAGTCGTCACGTAAAGCCCCCTTCAAGTCCAACAGGCCAACACACACGCGCGCGCACTAAAAAGAAAAGAAGAAAAGTCTTCTCCCCCCTGGCTGTCACTCACTCCACGGACAGCAGGCTCGGGCAAATCAGAGGAGTCCGTAGATTTGGGCCGGCCCTGTTATTGGCCGTGGGAGGGAGGAAAAAGTTTAGGGGAAAGTTTCACGCCTCCAATTCTTGCGCTCTGGATTGTTCGACATGGAGTCCGCTATTTCCAGAGAGAGAAGAGGGTCGGAGCGGGAAGTTCGGACTGGTTTAAATCATGCAACAGATGCATGGCGATTAATGTGCTAGCCAAGGCTGTGTGTGTGTGTGTGTGTGTGTGTGTGTGTGTGTGTGTGTGTGTGTGTGTGTGTGTATGTGTGTGTGTGTGTGTGTGTGTGTGTGTGTAGGTGTGTGTGTGTGTGTGTGTGTGTGTGTGTGTGTGTGTGTGTGTGTGTGTGTGTGTTTTAGTTCTGATGATGATCATGATGAAAAGTGTCTTGAATCAACAGGTGACCCACCACTTCTGTCCATACACCTATTAACCTTTTTTTATTATTTAGATGAGCTATGAAAAGCCTTTTTTCCCACATGCAGCTAAATAAATGTAACTTTATTATGTCAGTGTATTCATAAAAATCACCCCTTTTCGAACAGGTAAAGCAAGTGCAAGACAGTTTATTTTCATTTGTGGTTTTCATTGTGTGTAAATATGACTTTATTGTAACTGTCCACTTGTTTCATTTATTTTATTGTTTATTATTGCTTTTTTATTTTTTTATTATTTACTTGTTCGAAATAAAAACATTTTCATTTTCAATTTTCAAAACATTTTCAATTCAAAAGTGGGTAACTTGGCAGACCCACAGTCGCCCTTATAATCCCGAGATTCATTGGAAAGAAAAAAGGCAAATCCTGTATGCTATTTAATCTAATCCTGAGGTCCTGGGCAAAATGTTATACTATGGTTTAATATTGTGCTTAAATTGTTGAATTTAATCAAATGAGGGTCGAGGATATAAGGCTATATTGAAGTCCAGCCCCGGGGCCAAAATACAGTAAATCTTCCCATGATCGGCATGGGCAGGTTAATTTGATAAATATTAAAAAAGGAAAAATTATTGCATTTTATTGTTAAATGCTTTTTTTCATTTTACAGTTCACATTACATCCAGTCATTACTTGTATTACTATGACCTTATCTCAAAAAGTGTGTCCTTTGTCATATACTCTCGTAAAACCTTAGGCTATTTGAATCTACTGTATATGGTGCCATAGAAGCACAGTGCATATTACTAAATACATTTTTGTTCAATCAAATTGCCACAAAGCAGTTGAAACAGAAAACATAAGGTTGTAATTCCAGCACAGGAGTACGCTTTATGTCTCTGGACAAAAGTAGTAAAGCTGAGTTTAAATTAAATTCTTGATTTTTTTGAAGACAGTGACATACAGATAAAAGAATTTTTTTAAAAAAGTCTGGAAAAAGATTGGTATTTAAGTGGTATAATAAAGCTCTTTAGTTAAATACATGCTTAAACACTTCCTGGCATAAAAATAATATCTAAATCCCCAGTCTATATAATGGAGTGCTGAAGTTTTTTATGGAGGATGACCTTGACTCCCAAAGGACAACTGGAGTGCAGAAACAACTGCAGACAGAATGGATACAAAAGGGATGACAACCCTTTTAGGAAAAGGGTCCAGCTTTTGTGATGGACAGGCCCAATTACACCACCAAGCTCTCAATTAAAACAGAACTCATTTGTGGTTAACCAGGTGTTACATGAGACTTAAATTGTGATTTCATCCTCCAAAGAACGTAGAAATATCGATGGGAACATTTCCCATTGTAGCAATCTATTATGTTAGAGAAACTTCGAAATTTCAAGCCCAAAGTGTCTCTGTTCTACCTTAATAAGATCAGATTTGTACTTGAAACATTCCACTTTTGCACTCGTAATGTAATTCTAACTTTAAAAGGAGCTTTGAACAGTTGATCAACCAACCAGCATTTTAAGGAAACATTTTTGTGAGGCTGCAATTAAAGGCCTACTTCACCGGTTTGAATATGAAGGTGTATTGAATTCTGAGATCTTATGTTGTATAAATGTGCAAAAAAAAATTAAAATCGGTTCATCCTAGCCTGAGAAAAGGCAGAAAAGGTGTTTTTTTTAACCCTATATTTCTCTTTCTCGTGACATCACAGAAAGACAAATATAGGGTTAAAAAAACGTACTTTGTAAATATTACTGTGATGTCACAGTAAAAGACATCACAGTAATATTTACAAAGTAAGTTTTTTTTAACCCTATATTTCTCTTTCTGTGATGTCACGAGAAAGAGAAATATAGGGTTAAAAAAACACTCTTTCTGCCTTTTCTCAGGCTAGGATGAACCGATGTCAATTTTTTTCGCACATTTATACTACATAGGATCTCAGAATTCAATACACCTTCATATTCAAACCGGTGAAGTAGGCCTTTAAGTATACTGTGACTATTTTAATATAGTTAGAGGAGTCACAACTGTGAAAAAGCAGCACATCTGTGACCTGATCAAAGAAGACATATTGCTACTGCAGTTCATCTACCCACATTAAAGGGGTAACACTTTAAAAAAAAAAAAACTTTTTCAGACGCTATCTCTTGCCGCCGTTGTCTCAAGAAGGGCCAAAAATGGCAGCTGTCTTTTATAAGCTCTCATATGGCGGCTCCAGTGGGGGGGCAGACTTCCATTAACAGCCCAGTAAAATATGGTTTCAAGCCCAGTAAACAAACAGCACGGTGGCTGTTGCCACAAGTGACACTGTGTCACATTGTTTCAATGTGGATGCTCAGTAACGTTGGGCCATCTCCAAAACATGCAAATGAAGAGTAGCAGCTTTATCATTCTGTTGTTTGGTTAGTAAAATTGTTAATGAACATTGGAAGATTGTAAGTTAAAGTGATAGTGCGTAACTTCTGTTGCCCCCATGAGGAATTGTGATAACAACAACACTGTTGGCACATCTACATGAGGAAAGCCTTTGGTGCATGAATTGTATACCTTCTGCTGTACATCCAGGTTTTTTTCTTAGAATCAATAACTAAAACATTTATTGGGTGCTTCTTGAGCTCCTGCACCAGTGTCAGGGGGGGCAAGACCAGTTTGTAAACGCTGCCATACTGAGAAATACAGAGAGAGTTTTATGGAGCTGATAGGCTTAATCAACTTTGTGTCAAGTTTTATGGAGCTGATAGGCTTAATCAACTTTGTGTCAAACTCATTTGGCAATGGCTTGAATGTATAATCCAACAGTCATTTATTTGAAAAAGTTACACACTATAACTTTAAAGAAGAAAGCCAACAGCAGACCAACTGTATCATGACTGGTCTGTATCTGCAATCACAGCTCAAAAGCCCCTTGCTGAATGTAACACTGACAGGCACGGGCATTTAGCAAAAGGAGAAGTACACACCTGGAATTCAGATGCCATCAGTGCACAGAGTGTGATAATTTGTGCTGTAAAACCACGTCAAAGCACATCAACCCATTGCTTTCAGCCTTCCCTTTTACCTCAGGTAACCCTCCTTACCGTATGTTTATACTTACTTGGTTTTACGGACGTTAACATTTAGATTCACTCGTTTCACGTGAGCAGTCTGTCCTGAAAAGAAAAAAAAATATTTACATCAAGAACACACTAGCCACTATAAAGTGACC
This sequence comes from Hyperoplus immaculatus, assembly GCA_949357725.1. Lineage (NCBI taxonomy): Eukaryota > Metazoa > Chordata > Actinopteri > Uranoscopiformes > Ammodytidae > Hyperoplus > Hyperoplus immaculatus. The sequence goes on from OX442365.1 coordinate 23,133,256, forward strand.
ACTTAGCAATGTAATGGTTACGTGGTCGTTTATTTGGTGCACATTATGGCCAGAGCCCTGTATTTAGGGTGGTTTTACACCTACACCACACTAATCTAAATGCTCTCAAAGAAAGCTATGGTACAAAACCTACACTTTTCTTACCAAAAAACATGGGGATTTATCTGAAGCTGGCCCATTGGCGGTTAGGCTGCATTTGAAGACTGTAGGGCAGAATAATCTTCGAATAATCTTCCACAAATGAAGTTCCCGGGAGACATAAGATAGAGTTGATAGAGTCTGAAACAGAGAAGAAAATGTTGATTTAGTGTCTCATTTTCAGCCACTTGCACTTTATGTGAGACTGGATATGAAAGAGAACCTAATTGGATCCCTCTTTTTGTATTATAGTCATCTAATGTTAAAGCAAAACCTCCAGCTGAGAAATTCCAAACTCTTACTTGAATGTTATCTCAGTAGGCCTACATGTACTGAGATTACTGTGTAGCCTACACAATAAGAGTTTATTGATTGGACATTCACACATCACTGATTTATAACAATTTGCACCACACAAACTAGTTCTTATACTAGGCCTAATTGGAGAGTAAAATAAGTAATGGAATATGTTTGACATTTCGGACCTAACACTTGATTAAAATGCAGTGTAATAATGATGTAAGTTTCTTAAACTAAAAGGTAACCTACATGTTATTGTAGTTTGACCCACTCCTCTCCAACATGGTCAGCAGCTCTATGGCTGTCACAGCTTGTTAAGGATGCTACTTCTGGGTTACTACAGCTCAATTCAAGTTGTCTTTTGGATTTATTAAGACTTTTTAAAATAACTCTGAATGAGGTTAATCCGTTTCAAAAGAAAGAAAACTGTGTACAGAAAAATTACTTTATACTTTTTGAGTAAGGGACAATTTTGCAAAGCCTAAAACACGATTAATTTGGTGCAGTGAAAAGTAAGAAAATGTGGGCCTTGAGTTCATGACGCAGCTTTTTTTTTTTACTATTAACATAGCCTATTCAATGCCTTATATGACTTAGCTACTAAGGATATTTAGGAACTCTACACTTAAAAACTGTTGTGAAAAAAGGCTTCATAATTTGTAGCTACTTTATCTGTCATAACTAAGTAAATAAACAGAGATTAAACACTCATTTTAAGATTCAGTGTATCTTACCTTTCTTAGATATCGTATCTCTCGCGTATAAACGTCAATTAATCTGCCTAGACATCACACAATGAATACGCTCCTCATACCACCAGACATTTCCTGAGAATTATTGCGTTTTAACGGGTTCTGAAGTATTTAAAGTGAACCAGTCATTGTTATCTGTACATACATGGGTGCATTGCAAACAGGAGCTATTAATAGTTAATTCGGCATATGTCTAGCGGTGCCAATTTGCATGAAAGGTAAGAAATATAGGCTTTATTAAAAAAAAGTTGTGCAACAAGTTGTAACCCACTAACTAGCTAACTAGCTAACTGACTCCATGGCAACGTTGGGTACTTCCTCTTTACATCCACGAAAGTGACCAAATTATGGGAGTTGTAGTTCCAAAATGTAGAGAATAATTATTCACCAAATATTAGAAAGACAAAATATGAGTGAAAACAAATATATTAATTTGAATTGTTAACATGAGCCTCGCAGTTTAAAAAACACACATACAGTATTACTTTTTAAAATGTTGCAGTGATTTTAATTTATTTAATTTTGCTGTTAAACCTGCAGCAGCATCTTAAAATAGGCAACAAGGAGGATTTCAGAACACATCTTTATTGACAAGGCAAGAAGGAAATACACAGCCAAGAGCTTGCATCAGCATGTCTTCCTCCTCATGGTGTTCCCTATAAACCAAAACACAGCATTTTTCAAGATTTTTTATTTTTTTTAAACCATGTCTTTGAGATCGGTTCAATCATTTTCAAAACATCCAATAATTCCTGTCAGCCACTCCATCAAAACATCGCTCTCTGGTGTTCTGTGATGGAGACTGATTACAGATTGTCAGTTGATTCTGTGATTTCACTTTAATGGATTCTTAAGTTTCCAGGGAAGGGGGAATCTCCAAATACAGCACACCAAAAAATAATACCAGATGAACGGTGGATCCTGGCACTGAGCAGCTCCTGGCAGCTCATGAACACAGATTAGGTTTTTGCGCAATGTAGGATGTTGTGCCGAAGATCATGAGAATCTTGGAGTAACTAATGGGGTGTGTATTTGAAATACAGTTTCACTGTGTGGGTTTGCATGTTACGTGAGCTTTCTGGCACAGAAGCAATAAGTCCTGGATAGAAAGGAGGTAAGTGCACTATCAGAGAGGGGGGAAACCCAGGAGCTTCTCTTTCAGACGAAAACAAATCTCAAATGAAAACAACGGAACAAAACAATGTGATTCAGGCTCCAGTTTTATATTTTCAGATCACAATCAGAGGAACTCATTTTTGTTTTGTTTTTTCGTTTGCGGCGATATTGCTTTTGGAGTTGTTGTTTTTTAAAGCTGTTTTAAAGATATTTTCTTAAGTAGAGTTTATAATCTTGGAATGAAGCACTTTTGACGGATAATGAACACAATGCCCTGTCTGTCAGATTCACACCCTGGCAGGACACCTTATCTTCCATTCAACAATTAGACTCCATTCCGTACCAGATTTTACTTTGGCAAACCCCCCAATACAGACCGAATAGTGCACTTTGGAGCATTAGGATAATTGACAGACTCTTAGGAAAATACATATGCCTACACTTGGGATGATGACAAAACACACACACACACACACTAGAGTTTTAATTAGGCTAGTCAGTTTCCATCTGTCTTCTCATGCTCCTACCTGCCACTCATCTTTGACATGATATGTTGGAAAAGATTTGCGAGGACAGATTTAATCTCATACAAAGACGCAGGCCAAAAACATTGATGCCAGCCATGAATCACTCCATGAGTATTTAACTTAATCAAACACAATATGAAAACCATGCATGTTTGGCCTTGTATGTTGTGCCTAGTTAGAGTGTGCTCTTATCCTCAAAAGCTTTCAGAGACTGCAGCAGGATTTTTTTCAGAGAGCAACAAGGAGTTAATTTTAGAGCCCATGTGTCAAACTGTTTTGATCCTGGAGTAGGGATGCAAACTTCTTCCTGTTTAAACAATACAGAGCTTGATCCAACTTGTGCCATTCAAGAAATACAGAACACCTGCTTGCACTCATCGAAAATGTAAGCTACTGAGAACTCACTGATGGTATCGTCAGCCAGTTTTTTCTCATTGTAAAGATAGCACCATACAACTTTTTGTTCTTGTAAAATGTTGGCTCATTTAATGTTGCCAGAAATCAGCATCCAGCATACATTTATGCAGGATGGAGAAATTCCAAGGACAGCCATCTTTTCTTACCCTTCACTAAAAATGTATTGCTTTCTCTCCATTATCTGTCATGGGTTGCACTTGTAGAAAAGAAACCGAATGCTTCTGGTGTGCTAAAACAGGCATAACTATCTCAAGTGTGCAGAATACATGAACAAATTACACTTTGAGTCATTACACTTCCTTTTATGTAGATGTTAATTAGCTTAGGGTTATCTAGCACCATGGAGGCAATGCTTTCGAATGGGTGACGTTTCTTGAATAACGAAAGTATACTTGTTAAAACAATATAAAGTGAGTAAAATTATTTTCCCAAAATATCATAATCATTGTACATTTTTGTAGGTAGAACTTTTTCTCTTAGTAAAGCGTGTATCACACAGCCTATTGTCTGCTTAGATCCAATCTTTCGACCAAAGCAGCAAGACAATATGTGCCAAAGTTGTCGCCTGTCGTCTAAAGACTTAACTAACCATGTCTGCTTCCCCACCCCTGCGAGCCCAGCTCCACCCTGTCGGGTGTTTGTAGTGGTGACTGTAATTATGGAAGGCAGTCCTAAATCCATACCCATGTGTTTTAACAAGACCCATTCGTTATGTTAATCTCTCAATGCTGAAGGCGGCTTGTCATATTGTTACAATGGTCTGAGGAGTCACCAAGGTTTGAACTGGGGTTCACTTTTGAAAAAAATCACATTTGACCCAAAACCAAAACAAATTTAATCAGATTTATATTTAGATAACTATAAAAAATATATAAATACATCACTGGTTTACACTGTTGACTGCTAATGATAAATAACGTAAACTGACATATGACCTCTGCCAGGGCCTCTCTCTCTCTCTCCAGTGACTCACAATTAACGCATATGTTCAATACAAAGTAAGTTGTGAGGCATTACATAACATGGCATCCAAATATATCATCAGTTCAAAAGCCTTCCACATTCTCCGCTTGCATAAAGCGCTCCTGCATTCAAAAGAAACAGCTAAAGGTCAGGGTCATGTTTATGGGGCCTGCCGCCTCACGAAACAAGCCACCAGCCATTGTGTGGGAAACCCACAGCATTTCAGGTTTCATAGTCTTTGGTCGTACAACTCCACTGTGATTTGAGCCATCGCTTAAACGAAGAGGACATCTTAGGCACACACCAGCTGACTTAATGAATAAAACGTATTCAAATTTTTACAAACATTCAAAACAAATGGGTCAAGTGTACAGTGCCCTGTCGCCCCAACCACCATGTCATGGTTGAGTCTACACAGTTTGCGTCTGGACCATGGAGACTCAACCATGAAGCAGGCGGTAATGCGGTTGGAGATTTGGCTGCTCATCCTGGCAATTCAAACTTAAAAATAATAATAATTCTACTACAATAAAACATGAAAACTCTTCCACAATATTGCAAAACATTTATTTTGTATTTTCGTTTTCCAGGATAATTTGGACCCATTTTGTTTGTGAATGAACGAAGACCTTCTACACTGCAGTCGATCAACTAGCATATTGTAACATAAGGTCAGCATTATATGACAGTGGGCTGGAATGAGACAATTGTGGTTCTTGGCTCTGCTTTTCGGCTTTCTCTCTAACATAAAGCTTCCAAACAATCCCTGTCTTGCATGAGTTTATGTGAGCACCCACCGTCTGTCAATCAAAATCAAGTTAAGTCAACAGACAAAACAAATGTTGACACTTTCGTCAGCCTGTAAAATTAAAGGAAAGAAAAAACACAACATTTCAGATTGTCTTGAAATTGGAAGCCTCTTCTTCATGCTACTATATAATTAGGCAGTGTTTGCTTTATTTCAAAATATTTAGTTTGTACTTAAATAAAGGGAGGGAGGACATAGGAATGGTAACATGTGGACAGACAGTTTTGATGGCTGCTTATCCATCGTAGGAATATAAAGACACCTACACAGACATAAAATATACTTGCACAGTGCTCCCTCTTCTTTTGGTGTTTGTTTTGAAGACAATGATGTGATTGCTGAGGACACAGAGCGTTTCCACTGGACTTTTAGTTGGGTCTGAGCTCTTATAAATATTATGACGAGTGCATAATACTTGTGCACATGTAAAAGTGTTCAGCAGCTGCACGCAAGAGAGTAATACATCAGATGAGACCATAAAAGCGTGGATACGTGCGTACGCTCGTACTCACATGCACACGTTAATGAGCGCAAACAGCACACATACACACACACTACACATTTGACAAGTTGTCATGAACTCACCAGCTGCCAGTTATCAATTGAGTGCAAATCCTCGACTGGCAGGGGTCCCGTGGCCTGCATGTTTGCGCTTTGTTGGAATTATTGTCCTTCGCGTAAGTCCAATCCTTGGGGAGAAAATATTTAGCACATGAAACTTATTATGAACTTTTTTGTGAATTAAAACAGTAAGTTAAAAAAGTAACCCCATAGCGAAGTTCTTCATTATATTTTTCAACCTTACGATGAAACTCCCAACTCTGTGCAACTAAAATCAGTCCCTACAAAGTGCATTGCAATTCACTATGTATTATGCATTTGCTCACCAGGGCTCATTAATTCATGTTTGTTCATTTGTATGCTGAGGATTTATTTTTAATTTTTTTTTTAAACTCAGTTTACCATTATTTTCACCAAGATTGTATATGGCTGCATATCCTTAAAATGTTGTTTCATGCTTCAGAAAGGCAATGTAAACTGTTTAAAGTTGAAAGTTTATATGGAACTAGTCCTCTTGTGAATGCATGTTACTGGCAAGCTTTGAATAGAGGAAAATATGGAGATGGTAAACTAAAAAACTAAAACCACAGCCTTGCTCTTTATGTCTCTGTGTTTTTTTCAAATCTGCTATACAGTATATTTGGTTTCAAGATTTCAAACCAATTCAATTGATAACATGTGTTCACCTGTAATGAGTAACCCTACCTTGGAAGTAGGTGTTTCGCATCACTTGTGTGTAATTGGATGACCCCATTGACTCTGGCAGCAGCTGAGAAACAGCTTGGAGCGCTACTTGTCCCTGGGCTGACTGTACACTCAACTGTGCAGGCAACCTATACCTCTCCAACGCACTCACTACCCCGGTCTCACATGTGGCACGCAGCCCCTGTTTTTGGCTCACATTGGTCCTGCTGTTCCCCGTACCACACTCTTGTTTTTTTTTGTACTCTTTGGGGAGTTGATGTCATAAATTAAACATCACACACAGGCTGTAATAATTAACAACCAGCAGGATATCCTAATCAGAGACTCCACCATTGGAAGTAGAGTTTAATAGTGTGGAGATAGAGCGCAGGCCAGCTGGAGTCTCCATGCGTTTGGCTCAGCTAAGAGCAAAAATGCCCACATTACACGTGTGAAATGGTGGGGTTGAAACATTTGCTATGCCACAGGGGGTAGAAAAGGGGTGGTACCCAAGAAATCTGGATCATGTCTTGTTTACGGTGTCGGAGTTTCTGTTGGTTTTGTTGTAGCTTTGATGATTTTTGGATGTTCTGAGAGATCATCTTCCCTGTTGGTCTCAAGATGATAAAGCCAATGCTGTTGTAATCCCTCACGAATGCAAAAATTGGAAGGAAAAAGTTTGTGGTAAAAGCCACTTATTCAAATTGTTGTTGTTTATTTTAAATTTTGAAGCTTTTTAGCCTTACCAATTGGTGTGGCTCTTCACTCCACCACTGAAATATCTCAAAAGCTTTGGAATGGATTGTCATGACAATTTGTTATGGAAATATGCATGGTTCCTTGAGGATGTTTCCTTTTGATCTCCAGACTTCTTCTGTGGTACCACACGAACGTTTACAGTTTTAGTTTGGGGTTCAATGTCTTCACAACGATGGGTTGTCATGATTTGTATTAACTATACGTATCACATAACGTCCTATCGAGCATCATCATCAGAAAACCATCAAGGGATCATACACATAGAATACATTTTGGTTTATGACCAAATAAAACAGGGTGTGCATAACAACTGGTTGAGATCCAATCACAATGGGAGCCTTACCCCCTCTAAATGTGTCCTGGCCAAGCCAATTGCATCTCTAGCCCAGTGCATTCTGCTTGCATTTTCACCTGGCTTTAATGTGCATTTTCCCTCATCCAGATAGCAAATTCAGTTGCACAACACATTTGAATGCCAGATGTTACTGACATATTGGACTTATTGTCATTCAAACCCTCTCTTAGAGTTTTCATCTTCTGAGTATGGAGCACTGTGAGCTATTCAGGAAATGGTTGAAACAGTGAGATGTGTTGAGTCAGGCAGCCTGTAGTTATCTTTTATCCCCTTAACTGACCATGATACGATTGGCTCACCTCTGCCTTACCTTTGTCACTAAGGGGGCCAATCTGAGGTTAGAATTCAAACTCATACTGACACAAACACTTCTTAGAAAAGAGAGTGCAACTGACTCCAGTACGTGGGACTTTTTCCTTCTCCTGAAGTTCAATTTGAGAAACAAGTTGTACCAAAGGTATAAAGGTCACCGAAATGGAAGACTGATGGACACTAACGTCCCCACTCATTTTAATCCCATCCCAGATCTGCCCAGCAGATGTTCTCACACACACACACACACACACACACACACACACACACACACACACACACACACACAAACTTGAGAAAGACCCACCCTCTGTAATACGGTTATGTGCTGTTGAAGTTAATGGGCCATTTGGAATTCCAGGAGCACCCGTCTCAGAAATTCCAACTATTTCCCTGTGGAGGTTTAAGCCTTCGGCGTGAATCCTTCTCACCTCAGCCTCTTTGTTTGCTGGTTAAGGAAACCCCGTGTTTTATTGTATACATTGATGACTATTAAAGAAAACTTGAGCGGCTCGGTGGAGTTACACATAGGACGGAGGAACTGAAATACAGGTACAAAGGCTTGATTTTAATCCACCAATCATCCCATCCCTTGCTGTACTTCAAGGCTCTACAAAGAAAGGGTTACAGATTTTTGGGGATAACACATGTTTATACAAGCATCCCTGCTCCTCTGTGAATTGTAGCGCACAACAAACCGCACACACATATACAATGCATACATGGGCACGACTCTTCCATCACTCATCATTTTACTGGTAATCCTTGTGCTCAGCCCTGTTTAATACACTTTCCATCCACCGCGTTTCATCACAAACATCTCATTGAGGTTTGGCAGCTCTCCTGTGGAAAACCTGAACAGGGCAACCCATGCCAGAGTGCTCAATGGTCTTCATAAACACAATGTTTGGAAATGGGACATACGGCACAATGGGGACTTCTTGTAGTACATTTATTTTTTGTAGTATGTTTAAAATCCATTTTATTTGAACAAGGCTCAGATAGGGCACAATTTGCTCATTCATCATCACACACACCAGTTGGTAATTCCACTCTTAGGATGTCTGTCATTTCATGGCTGACTACTACTTGCTACTTTTCTCCATAAGATCATAAAATCAGGAGCTGTAGCCACGTAATGGTGTCTGTGTGGTTGGATTCCAGATGTCTGCTGCATGGTGAATGCACAGTTGAAAAAAAGATAGAGAAGAAAGAAGAGTCTTGAAAGTTTTGGGGAGTCGTAAGGGGTAACATTCGGTGAGGATGTACAGCAGGGAAAACTCATATGGATAACAACTGTATGGCCATCCTCAGTTGAAACACATATGGGCACAGAAGATAGAAGAAAATATGTAGACTGCCACAGGTCATGTTGAAAAACGAGTGGTACCAGGGGGCTAAAATACGTCATAAATCCCAGAGCTCTGGGTGTTTCATGTGGCTGATGACACACTCACATGCCCAGACCACAAAACTCTGAATGAACCAAAAAATGTTTGTACAGATTTTTTCCTCTAATACAACTCCAGACTACAACAGACTGGCACAGAACTGAGTAATCTACTCCATTAGCGAGACATAAACTGTAGATGGAATACTGACTGGCACATGATGGACGTGCAAAAAACCATCCTGGAGCATTTTCTTTTGTGGTGATCAGCAAAGGATACTGCCTACTGTCTGATTCAGCCCAGTGCTCACCATTCAGACCCTGTCCCTGAGGACTTGAACCATGGATGAGGGAGGGGGTGTAGAGGAGGGGGGGGAGACTTTCCTACTACTCACTACTCACTACTCATCTGCTCTGTGTACTTTTGTATTCCGTCTCCTTTCCTTTTCCCCTCCTTTTTAATTCTGACAGTTTATCCTGTCTTGTTCCAATGTTTTTCCATTTCTAACTTTTAATCAAATGTTTTGGAGTAGCTTTGCTAGTGATGTCGGTCTGTAAGTTGATCAGTCCAATCTTAAATATCTCAACTCGTATTGGATTGATGGCCAGGAAACGGCAGTACAAACATTTGTGGACCTCACAAGATCTATCCTAATTACTTTGCCGATCCCCTGACTCTTCCTCTTCTCTGGCTGCACCAGAAGTTCAAGTATGTTGTTCAATTACCCGGTGACATACAGTATCTCTAGATCTAAGGTTCTCTATGAATCGGTCCAACATTTGGAACAGGCATTTATTTTCCTACCAGGATGAATCCCTGACCATAAAGATCCCTGTACATTCTTCCCTAGTGCCACTATGAGGTTGACTAGCTGTGGCTACTATGGTAGTTTACCACCACCAGTATGACTGTGTGTGAATGAATGGAACCTGGAACCCTGTAAAGCGTCTTTGAGTGCCTTGAAAAGCGCTATATAAATCCAATCCATTGACATTTGTGGTTTGGAGTGAGATATCTAAAAAGCCAAAAAGTCAAATGAACCGCCATGAAATTTGGTACAGACATTCACAATTCCATCAGGATTGGGAGCATGAATCAGGCCAAAACTATTTTAATTTGTACGGTACTTTGGTTTATTACCGAATACCTGCGGCTCCTAATGACATGCCTATCAGCCTGTGCTGTATTGTGTGTGTTTAGAGCTCATTAACAAATAAACTAACGATGGCGAACATTATAAAAGCTTTAAATAAGCACGTAGGACTAGTACTGGTGTTAACATTTAGTCGATAACACAGATGTGCCTTAGTACAGCTCTCACAAAGCCGCGTGGCTGTATAGAGCCTCTTTTTCTTCCCCCAGACGGTCCAGGCCGCGTGAGCACAAAGATAGCACATAAATACAATTAAGAACATTCTCTGTCGTCAAATAGCAGTGACACAGTGCAAAGGAGGACATGTAGAGGAAAAAAACAATAAACCTGAGAGGTGGCGATGGGCCAAAGTGAACAGAGTGCTGGGGACTGGGTGGGTGTGAGCGTGTCTAGACTGCTCCTGGCCTGCCCTGAGCCCTCTGGTGCTCTTTGATGTGTGCCCTGGTGATGCGTGCTGCACTCCCAGGGCATGTGTGCAGGCCTCTGATGAAGGCTTACTACAGATCTTCTGCTTTTAAACCATCATCTCCGGTGCTATAGTCCCTGTGCCCATAGCTGCTGCTGTGCTCTCTCTCTCTCTCTCTCTCTCTCTCTGTCTCTCTCTCTTCTTTCCCTCTCCCCTTCCCTTCCATTCATATTCCTTCCACTAATCTCTTTCCCCTTCGTATCCCCCCCTCTCTTTCTTCTCTCCCTCTCTCTTGCCTTGACTCACGCCATTTTCCATCCTCTGTGCAGCGCTGGCCCCCACCACATTCCAAGCAGATGTTAAATATGTGTGTGTGTTTGAAAGAGAGATTGTACTTTTTCGTCACATGCGAAGAATTGGATGCACTCATTTGTTTCTTCTAACTCTAAATCCAGCCACTAACTCTGAAAATAGTAACATAATAGTAATAATGAGTCTACCAGCGCAGTGTTAAAATGAAATGTAGAGTATTGTACTGTTGCTGGACGAATGAACAATCCAGTCTTAGCAATGGTGGAAACATTTCAGCGAGTCACACACTAAGTTTTGCACAGTTTAAAGAGGGAGGGGGGTTTATAGAAAGTGTGAGGTAGCACTTTCCAGAATCTGCAGAAAATTACAAGAAGGGAGGGAGACGTTAGGGATGGTGGGGAGTGGGACCATAGAGGTTTGTCTTCTCAACTGGGAGCTGCTGGCAGTGGTTTAGCCATACAGCCCACTGAGAAAAAAAATGTCCACTAACAAAAACTCATTAAAAAAAGCCGTGGCAGGAAAAGTGTGTCTTTCTTTCCTTCTTTCTTTCTTTCTGCACTTTCAGACATAAAGGGGGGAATAAATAATGAGCTAAGTGAATTGAACAAGATGACTCAAAATTTTATGCGGTCAATTTTTGCTTGTAGTTTGGCGTCGGCTGCGATGTGATCACTCAATGAGAACATGCTGGGGTAGATGTGTTTTTGGAGAAAAGGTATAAAGTAAACAGTACCTTGAAATGTTGTCACAATCAATGACAGATGATTCAGACAGAAGTATAAAACACGTGTGAGCTACAGAGGAATGTGTGTGATCCAGAAAAAGGAGAAAAAAAAGCATGGTTCCTTAAGAAACCTCAGGAGAAACCCAATGGAGTGTAGTCCTCCCATTTAGCATTTGTGTTGATAGATACACATACTTCCAGACAGATAGACAAATAATATTCTCGTGGCACAAATCAGTGACTCACGCACTCGCTGGCACACCTCAGTGGAATGAACTGGTAACGGTGTGAGCTTCATTACATTTACAGCATGGCATAAAGGGAGGAGGTCATTGAGTCTAACATGGCACGTAGTTTTGCTGACATCCTTTTCCCCCACCACTACCTCCAGCTGGTCCAGGCTGCCCCCCCCCCCCCCAAAGCACATTACTTCCTCACCAACATTTTCATTCGCCTGTCAAAACGCCCAGATCGGAGCAGCATAGAAAAATGGCTTCACAGCCGATTGGGCACATTGAAAGAAGAAAGTCTCTCGGAGGAAGATGGTGTTCCTTTTTGCAGTGTGTATCGAGGTGGAAAGCAAATCAGCCATTTGGAGGTTTGGAGGGCTGGATGGGCCTGTTGCAAATTGGACCTATAACTGATACCTTTTCGTAACAGTGAAAAATAAAAAAGAATTTGCAGAAACTTAACTGATCGTAGTTTTTCTAAAAGTGAGAATTTGCAGAATGCAGAAAGTTTTAGTTTGTGGTTTTGAGATATTCTTCTATGAAACTCCTTTTGCCACCATAGACAGGTTAATGGAACTTGTTTTCATACCTACTACTAAAGGAGAAATTGTGAAAATTGCAGGGTCTGTTCATTGTCACGAGTAACCACAACAACATTGTTTCCTTTCCACGTTACCACTAATGAGAAATTCTGTTGTTTGAGTGTTCTTGACCTTGTGCATTGTCCTGTTCAACACATGTGTGCTGCTGGTCAGGTCATTCGGGACAAAGTTATTACAACAGATTTATCATCCACAGAATGCGACGAAGTCTGCACCTCAAGGAGTCAAAACCTCTGTAAGTGGTTATCGACTAAAGAACAATAAGTGTTTTTTGGTGCTCAACACCCACTTTGGAGCTTTGCAGAAATCCACCTGTGTCACATATGTTGGTGTGCTTTCAATATTATTGAAGGTTCTGAAGACATTAAAATGAGGCATGTGTGACTGTAGCCTTTGACGCAGTTAGTTGACCCGTCCATCGCTGCAAAAGCTATTTGCTAAGATGAAGATGGTGAGCACAGGTTTGTTCTGCTAAATGAACAACAAACTAAATGCTAGGATTAGTTGTTGCTAGTTGTTAACAATTGAATATTGTCACAATATTATTCACTAATAATAAGTGAACAATATGAGGCTGAAGTAATGATTTTGATAGGACAGGAATTGTGTATAGTAATTGGAGATCACAAGGTTTGTAATGGTTTGAAAAGATTATACGATTGTATGCAGTTCATTGACACTTCACCGTTCGCTTACCCACAAATAAACAACGGAATTCTAGTCAAGTGGCCTGAGCAAAACCTCAATGGAACTAGACAATGGTGACGTAATATTGAACTCAGCTTGAACTCGGTGAACTGTGTTTCTCCAACATATTTCTAAAACTCAGGCAGGTAGCCACCTTAAGACGGTGTTGCCACAAAATGAAAAGTGTGCAGTAAGCCGCCATGACTGCCAGGGAACCTGCAGCACACACTGGCATCCATTCTGCAAACCATCTGGACCAATCGTGGAGGAATGCAATCCAACTCTTTCACAGGATATGGCATCGTTTGGTTTGGTGCTCCCTGGATGGGAACACAAACTGCCGGGTCAATTGCCACTCCTATAGCACCGATTTGAAGAGGTGTACAGCACCCTGAAATAGCCATCAGCACTGTTTCTACCGATGTGAAAGCTGTAACAAAGCAAAGCCAACATCTCTAGTCGAAGCAGATGGAAGCAGCAGGAGAAACATCAAGCGTTTGCTAAAAAAGTCAATACAGGCATCAAGAAAGTGTCCTTAAGAGCTGCAAGCAATTACAAAGCAATGGCCAACTGGCTTATTTTTTCTTGCTGTGGTCCAACATTTTTATATTGGAGACCATGTGTTTCGCATCATGACCTCTTAATCACTCACTTTTGATGTGTTTTATCCAATAAGTTCTCAGCAGAAGGGTTCCTTAACATAAATCTCATACTTGTAACAATGTATCAATGCAGGATCAAAATACTTGTGCTGCTTTGCTGTAGGTAGAGAGGCTGGCTGTTTTCTTTTGACATAGTCTTCCTTTGTATTGCTTGTGATTGGTGTTGGAATGACAGCACAAGCCGACAGCAAACATGGAAATGACAGCTCAGGTGTGGAGGGCTACCATTTTTCTTCTTCTTGCGTTGGTGATTGCTTCCCCCGGCCTCTACTGCCTTCCATTTTCATTTTATTTGAGTTATTGGCAAGGAGTTATGGATAGCCCTGAAGCAAATATTTCCCTTTGGATAGTTTGAATAGTGGTTAAACTGTCATTTTACACAGTGAAGTTTTGTATTGGAAGAATGCAAATAGAAAATGAATGGTCAAAGGTTACAGGGCAAGGAAGAAATTGGATTCCACAATTTAGAAAAAAGAGAGAGCAGGAGGTGGTTAAGAGACACCTACTGTTTTAGAATCACTTTCTTCATAGAAGGGAAGATGAATTCTACTCTCATACTTTCTAAGTGAGGAAGCTATAGCCTACATCCATTCAGCTTAGCTTGCAGTAGCTTAGTGCAGAGACTAGAAGCAGGGGGAAACAGCTAGCAGTAGAACGCTACTATGTGAGAATGGCACTGATCTTCTCATTCAACTCTTGGCAAGAAGGCAGATAAGCCCATTTCTAAAAATTATGTTTATATGAATTAATGTTATTAATATGTTCAATGTGTTCTGATCAAAGAATCTAATCACATTGGCCTTTGGAAGCAAAAGGTAAGGGAAATAATTCACCCATTCTTCACTATATCTTTGCAGCTGTCTTTTTTTGGCTGAGTCACAGGGCTGTGGTCGGTCTGTAATGTCTGCTTCACCGCCACTTGAATCACCTTATGATTATGTCTACCGCTTCTGCCTGCACTTTTGCAGACTGAGGAACGGATGTAATGACAGGACTGGGTCAGCCATGTATATACAGCGGGAGCAGCTTTATCTTTCTGATAGGGTGGAGAATGAAAAAGCTTTAACATTTTATTTTGGCCCTGATACTCGGTCAGGCGGTCGCCGTGTTGCTTTGTTCCAAATTGAATTATCTAACTATAACTACTGGATAAAATGCCATGACATTTTGTACAAGGATTTCAGATTCCCCAAGCATTAAGGGTACTTACTTTGATGATCCTCTTACATTTTAGTCTCGGAGTGAAGAGTCGTGTCAACCATTGGATAAATTGACATTAAATTTCACTATTATTTTCAAATAAAATAAGATACATTTGACTTTGGTCAATATTTTGTTCTATGAGCAAATTTCTGCAAAAAAAGGATATTCTTATCATGCTCAGCAGTAGGCCGAATTTCAATTACTAATCAACAAATAATAGCATGCTTACACTCTAAACTGAGATAATGCTGCGTATGTTGGTACGCTACATTAGCATTTAGCTCAAAGCACCTACAATGAGTGCCGCATCAGACAGTTTTTCATTTGAAGAATGATTAATAATATGAAATGATCAATAATATATAAATAAAATATGAATTTATAGCAGACTAAGAAAAATAAAAGCAGTGTGTAAGTAAGATCACAGACCACTCAGAGACCCTATACAGCCATACCATCCCTGTATTCTGTATGAGTTGTAAGCTTACACTATGGGCCACCTGTGCAAGCTGGTTGTCCAGCGAAAGACAGACGGATAAGAAAGGAAGACAGGTCAGCTCAGATTTAGGATAGACTGTCTATATATACAAAGCACTAGCTAAATATAAACTCTGTTGACATGGGACACACATAACCTGTCTCTCCTTTTACTGTCCTTCTGACACTTTACACACACACACTCACACACACACACACACACACACACACACACACACACACACACACACACACACACACACACACACACACACACACACACACACACACAGAAATGCTTGGTATGTTTATAGCCCATGAAATTTGAAAGCGAGAAACAGTGAAAAATGCTCTTTTTTTAAGGCTCTATTTATATGCCTCCACATACATATGAACATTTTGCAACTAATACTCAAAATCTGACCATATAAACTCATTAGCAGGGGAATTGCTTTCTGTCTCTTTTGTTTCTCTTTTTCATATACATTCAGTCCCACACACAGTTTGTTTGACAGGCCAATCAGCTACGAGTGGACATAACAAAGTATTTCCTCTCCTTTGCCTATAGGGTATTCAAACATTACAAGGATGTAAAGGATTTACATTCCCAGTTTAAAGATCAGCAGCTGCTCTAACCCAAACACCACTAGATAAAATGATATGTGGTAAGATAACATAACATAAGAATGTATCATAACTCTATCTTAACTTAAGCCAATGAATGTTTTTTTTTATGTCAATAATGGATGGTGTAATCTCATAGGCCTACAGATGTGCTCCCAGAGAATGATCATCCAACTGCAATTACCCACAGCCCTTTGGAGTATTTTAGCATTATTTTAAGCTGTTTTTTTGTTTTGCTTTACCACTCAAAACTTTACTGTTAATCTATTTCCACTCTCTTAGCATTGTTTAGTCAGCGCTTTACACTTTTTGTCGCATTCACCCTGTTCACACCCATTCACGCACTGATGGCAGCAGCCATCAGGAGCAACATGGGATTCATAGCGAATCGAGTGACGTAATGAAATGGCTCTGTAGCCCATGGAAAAGCAAACCTTAGATGCTTCTTAGATGTTTTGCAGGATGAACCAACTGCAAACCGAAACTGCTCTATCCCAGAACTAGAACCAGGTTTGCGTTGGTGGAGAAGGGGTCTTGCTTCCCCATGAAATAAGATGGCATTACGTGATTGAAGGTGTAGAGACAGCAGAGAGGTGACAGGAAATAAGACATAATGACATGCAACAAAGTTCCTGGGCTTGGACCCCCACCCCACCCGCCGGTTTGCATTCACGGTAGGTATGTGTGGCTTTCAACCACTTGGTCGCCCCAATTACACAATTGTTAAACCATCCCATATGGTCATACATGACCTCATGGGATGAAATCACAGGGGCACCTTGGTGAGCCCCTTTCCTTCCTGCTACCACAACATACTCTACCAAACCCGGCTCTGCCAAACATCAGCATCATGGGACTTACAGGTGAATGACACAGCAGCTACATACCAGACAGCCTTTCATGTCATGACATATGACATCACCATGCTGTCCTCACCCTCATCTTGTGTGATTCTCGTGCAGCTTTGACTTCAGCGTAGTAACATGTGTAGTCACTGCCACAATGCTCAAATGTTATTAAAATAGAGAAATATTCCTTTAAAGCTATTGTATGTAACTTCTGTCGTCCCCATGAGGAATTCTGAGTAATTACAATAACACTTTCGGTGCATGAAGTAAGCCTTTGGTGATGGATTTTATACCTGCTGTACATCCATGTTTTTTACCTGAACATTTTTTTGGGCACATAGTGTCAGGGGGTGACACCAGTTTGTAAACGCTGCCATACTGAGAAACACAGAGAGAGTTCTGTGGAGCTGATAAGCTTCATCAACTTTGTGTCCACTCTTTTGGCAATAGCTTGAATGCAACCGTCATTAATTTTTTTGAAAAGGTTACGCACTATAACTTTTACTGAATCTTTAGGTCTGGCCAGGTGGAAGACAGCTGTTGTGACGTAGAACCGAAAAAGGAGATAATGCTGCTGATGTATCGGGCTCACTCTGAGGTTATACTGTCATTGTTCAGTAAGAGAAGAAGAAGCAATAGGGGAGACAGAGAGGGGGTGGGACAAGGCGGTGCTCCCGAGCTATGACTGGAAAACTTCAGGCGTACAGATACACTAGACGAAGGTGGAGCTCATTGTTGGAAAGGCAGCTTTGTCAGTATCACTCCACCCCCTTCTCTCCCTGCCCCCTCCCAATGCACACACAGATACGGTTTTCCTATATTTTCTCCACAGCCTATCATGTAATAGTAGAAACATATGCGCACTGGTGTGCTGACATGTGCGCAGGCCCTGGGTCCACAGGGAGGGAGAGGGATACATGGTGCACTGAAAAAATACTATTAATTCTTCTCCCCCTTTCCTTTTTTCCTTCCATTTTCCTTTAGTTTTCTATCTGCTGTGTTGTTCTTTTTCTCATTTGACCTGTGCACCGTATTCCCCACATTCCCCATTCCCCAGTCCTGGCTTGTTGACTTGCTGATCCGCACTTCTGCTTCTCTGCTTTTAATTTTCTACTCGCCTGACGCATTCCCTTTAGATCATTCTCCATTTAATCTTTTCTAGTCGTCTCACTTCTGCCATTCCTTCCATTTTCGAGCATTGCCTAGTGTGTGTTGAGACAGGTCGCACAAAGAGAGAAATATGTTTTTAAAGAGAACAAAACTCCATGACAGCTGCGCATTTGCCTTGGCTCTTTCTTTTGAGCAAATTCCATCCCTCCCTTTTGCATCACTCACAGCTCCGTCTGCCTCACATTCTCACAGCTCCCACGTTTTCTCTTTCCGTCATTTTTTTTCTCCTCCCTCCCTCCCTCCCTCCCTCCCTCCTCCCATCCATCCCTCCTTCCATCCCTCCCTCCATACTACTCTCAAAAGCTCTTTTCTCTTCCTGTACTTTATGACCCTTTCCTTTCTCAGTCCCACTCTGTAAACCCATCCCAACGGTTGGTTTTGCCTCCATTTTTGTCTTGGACGACCAAGTTGTCATTAACTGTGACCATGATCCAATCTACTGCTGTCAGCATGATTTAAACCAATCAGGGTGAAGCGTGGTGTGACTGTTCCTCCAAAAGGAAAAACAGGGAGGGGATGGATATCAACATTCAGAATAGACAATTGGGACAGACAATCATAAAGAGACCAAAAGATCTTCAGTCGGTTATAGTAGCGCCTGTCACAGTTATGGCTGACATAGCTCATTGGCGGCGCATTTTCTTTTGGGTTAGTCTCATGAGTGTATACTTTGGCTGGGTGGGTGTTCACTAAAAAAGGGAGGATGACTCTCGTCTCTGGGATAAAAAACAGACATGCCCTCCGCATGTTCCAGGGGGGAATGTAAACAGCAGCATTTTAAAAGAGTGGGTCATTATTTTCTCAAGACTTCCTCTCAATGAAGTTAAGTGTGGAGCTAAAACGAAAAATTCCCATATTCACTGATGCTGTAAAAAAAAATGAAGTGGGCATGTGGGTCAGAATAATGTCGCATTTATTAAAAGAAAAAATAGGCAAATTTTCCTTGCAGCTTTTGGAGAGCTGTATGTGATTGACAGCAGTTTGCAGGGTGAGCCCCATCAGGGGAACCAGAGATCAAGTAAACGTAGGCTGTTGCCTGGAAGCCATGACCAGATAATGAGCATAATACAGGAACGATTTGTACCAACATTTGTTCCAAAGCAGCACATTCGAGGGATTTAAGAGACTTTGTGGAGATCCCCAATATTCTTATATTTAGAATTTTCTGCTTTGGTATGAACAAACTGTCTGATTGGTCCAGACCTCCCATATAAGCCATTTACAGATGGTCTGCCTGTCGCCACTGGCTGAACATATTTTTGCCTGACTTGAGCACCATTATGCCTGAATGAGTATGAACAATTTGGAATTCAAAGGTCATATAGAAATGAACAAATTGGCTGATGGTTTATAGGCCTATTTCCGCACAGCTGTTTCAAGTTCTTTCAGCTCGTCACATTCTGTACTGTGGCCGATGATATTCTCTCATCTCATCTTGTCCTCTTTTTACTTGTTGTGTTTCACTCTTGGCCATCATGAAACCAGAAAATATAAAACATATGTTTCTCCCTTTGTTGCAGAACATATGACGTGTAATTTACAGAGCAGATATGTTTGCTGTATGGCAGACTGAAAAGAACATGCAATTTTACTTAGTTGAACTTGAAAGGTCTCTTATACATTCTTCGAATGAATGATGAGGTCCCACATGAACATACTATTTTCTACCAAAGTTGGAACAGTTTCGGTTATTTCGCTTGCAACTTTTTTTTCTTTTCGTGTTTATGTATCTGCTTTTCTCACAGGTTTTAGGTGGGAAGGACTAAGTTAAGAAACCGGGCTTTAAGCATCTCCATCTTTGATCAGAAAGATCAACAACCCATGATCTATTTAGGGACAGTTTTTAAATCAAATGACAGGGGAACACCCCAAGGTTAAGGCTTAATTACTTTTAGCTTCTGGAGTCAAACATTACTGTACTGTAAATCAGGCTTTTTTGGATGCTCATCTTTAACACTGTTCTGAAACTGTGGTCAGGGTGGATGGATGTGGCCAGGATCTCGCCTGTTTGCTTGTGAGATGGACCTTTTGGTAGGTGACACACAATTTAGGTGTCAGGTGATATCCAATTAAAGTTGACTTATGCAAACACTGGTTCTGCCAAGAACATTTCTATTTAAGTGGGTCTGACCACAGCTTTAAAAAATACTGTGTGATAGTCTCTTCACTGTTGAAGCCGTGAGAGAGTGGATTTAATTTGTATGTGTCAAGGGACTCTCCTTTTCTCCTACAATGCCTGAGCTGAGGTGGATGTTTGGATTTCTGTGCTTGTCTGTGCTATCTTGTTTTGCCCTTACAAAGCCTCAGGTCAAGGCAGAGCACGGCAGGTCTCCTGAGGTATAAAGTTTTCACATTAGCCTCACCTTGCCGTCCCAACCTTCCTCTGCTGTGTGCACCTACCCACCAAAGCCTATAGTGTTGTTTTCATAAGGCAGTTAAGTCAAAAGTGTCTGGTACCCCCGTAAAAATCAACAGAAATGACCTTAAGGCCATATCTTTTCCCTTTCTTTTCTTACAGTTCGTACAAAAGTAAATATGTTTGTATGTTTCAAAACACGTGAAAACTTGAGATTTTCTCCAGAAACTGTCCTGTACTTAGTGGCAAACTCTCCTGAAGGGTAATATTACCCTGCAAAAAAGTTTCTTCCCTGATTCAGAAAGCTGGTACTTCTCCATTAACGATCCAGTCTATGTCACGTACAACTTTTCAATAAAATGAATGAGTCAAGTGGAAGTTATCTCAGTCTGTAATGGCTTATGCAATTATGCCCTCACTTGAATCCCCCACAATCCTGGCAAATGTTAAACATTTGCAGTGCAGTTTTTTGCTCCTTCTGACTTACACTGATAGGCATCTTGCAGCTATACATTTCCTCCATTCTTCTATAGTGTGATGTGGATTGTCAAAGTCATGTTTTGTTTTCATTATGAAGTTCTCCCAAGCTCCAGGGCATAGTCTTTAGCACCTCCTAACAAGCCTCACCTCAGCTGCCTTTTAACAGCCAGCCGTAAAGACAAGAACTACATCATTAGTGTCTTTTCTCATGAAAACATGTGGGGTTTTGAATCTTCTTACCGGATAACAAAGAAGGGAAGTTTGTATGTTACATGTCCACAATAACAAAGTAACGTGGAGATTCTGTCAATCTAGAGTCCACTCCACACTGACGGTTTCAAGTCATCTAGTTTAAAGTTCACTGTCTACAAATAAATTATAACAAAACCATTTATTCAATATCTTCATCTTATTGATAACGTCTGGTTTTGGACAAATATGGATGAACAATGTGCTTGGTCTCTGCAGGATGGGGATCTTTTTTTGTCTATACCTCAACTCTCTATTTCAGTGTAGCTATTCAGAACAGACCGGTGTACTTACTGTCATTTATTTCTGTTTTTGCTGTGAAAAAAAAGGAAAATTGGACAGTCAAAGGTGAAGAATTAGTGCATGGACAAGTCATTAAAAGTGTGCAACAAGGTCCGACATCTTTCAAGAGAAAAAAAAATCAAAGGACCACACCAGTTGAAGAGATTCTACAACTGATCACATACCTTGGTAGGCAGGGTAGCAAAGATGGCTAGAAAAAGACAATTGGGGTTGTCTGAATGTGCTTCATTCGGCGACATTACAGTATGTGTGAGTGAACAGTCAAGTGGATAACTTTCTAATGTGAATTTTGCATTTTTGTAGTTTGGCTTGCAATTGTCTCAAAGAAGGATACAATAAGCGCCTGGTTGGGGACTTTCGAGAGTCGTAAAAGCCTGTCGTTTATGGACAAAAGATTCCATGGACTTTATGGCTTGTAGTTCACATTGCCTTAAACAGCATCCTCTTAACACACAGCCTCTAACATATTTTAAATGCATTGTGGTTTTTCTGGGCCGGGGTTGGATATATTGGGATACAAACCGAGCAATCGCAGAGAAAGATCAAGGCGCCAGAGTGTCAGACTATTAATATATATGAACAAAGTTTTGGGATAAAAGAAATGCTGTGCAGTGTACATACAGGGAGAAATGTGTTGTCTTTAGAAAAGTTTGAACATCTTTTGCCTCCCTAAGTAGTCATGATTTAGGGATGAGTTTGTAAGAAAGGGGGGATAGTAATAATAGAGGGTCCCACAGGAGGAC